>JAINUT010002972.1:0-317807 GCA_020205555.1 Panax stipuleanatus | reverse complement strand
TTGTTTTTTCGACCAAGCATACTAGAGCGTTCATTAGGGTAAAGAATCTCCCTTGAGCTTCATAGTGTTTTATCCTTTTCTAACTTGAATAGTTCATACTCTTGCATTAGCATACTTAATTTCACCCCTTGACTTTAGAAGTACCTTCGTGGCTTATCAAGATAGTATCCCACATTTCTTTTGCTGTGTTGTACGACTACTTTATCAATTTCAGTTTGGACCATTCCGCTTAGCAAGGGTTCATGGCACTTGAATTATAGGAAAACATGTAGTTTTCATTTTTATCCATGTCCATGAAAGTCTTGGGTCTACCATCATCATGTCTTGAATGACAGGTCCATTATCAACCACCCACCATTCCCATGGTCTCTCTTGAGATAAATCTTCATTCTGAATTTTCAGAAGTTGAAGTTCTCGCTTCCTATCAATAGAGGTGGTCGGCTTGTGGATTGACCTTCTTGAAAATTGAGGTGTGCCATAGGATCTTTCCCTACGACCTGCAAGATCAATATTAGTAGAGTCTCGCTCTGATATCAAATATAATTCCTTAATTAGCACACTTAGAGGGGGGTGAATATGTGTAATTATCCAATAGTGATCTACAATAGTCAATTTTTAAAAACTATGTATGCAGATTATAAACGGATACGTTCTTTGCTGTTATAAATGGACGGTTAAAGACTGTCCGTATCAGTTATAATTTCAAGCACGAAAATATAAAATTTGCAGAATGCTAAAGACGAAAAATAAAGGACACCAAGATTTTTTACGTGGTTCAGCCCCTATCCTCTAGTAGCCTAATCCACGTCCAATACCAAAAGGTATTGGAGACTCACTTTATTATATAATATTCAACAATTACAGTAAATTGAAAACTCCTTGTTACAACGACGATCGATTGGACATCTCTGCCTCCTTTGCACCTCTGCAAATTTTGCACCTCTGAAACCTTTGTCACCACTGAGACCTTGATTCCTTCGTTGAACAAACTGAATATTATACTAATAAACCCCCTAAGCCAACCTAGGCTTAAACCCAATTACAATGTATTAATGAAAGGATTACAAGACTGGAAGTATTCTGAAATTAGAGAGAGATAGCACTGCTAGAAGAGGATTCAGAATTCTTTCAGTTTAGTTGTCGTATAGTCTTGTAGCTTCACCCTTCCTAAGCCGAGCACTGCCAATATATAGAGAGAAAGGACTAACAGCTATAAACATGATTAGCATAAAAAGCTCAAACTTTGATTTGGAAAAGTATGATTCCAGCATGTTTAATAGGCAACGGCTATAATATATTCCAATAAAATATTAAATCAATTAGACTAAATTAAAGGAACATAAAATATTATGTGCTAAGGTAGTTAAAGTCCAATCTCTAAATATCTTGAATATCTGACTTTGTTACCTTAATTAATAACCTCCAATTCAAATTGGAACAAATTTCACTGCAAAATAGATTTCTTAATATATTCCCATCAAAAAAAATGTTTTGACAAAATATATAAAAGATATAGTCCAAATAATATTAGATAGCATGTTTCCGAAAACACCTGTAATATCAAATTTGAAACAGATTGTTTAGCTTGTCAATCTCCTTAAACACTCCAAATCAATTTTGAATTAATTTCAAAGCAAAACAACTATTTGAAGGACTCTTATTAAAACGGATGGCATAGTAAGACTTTAAAAGCCTGTTTTAACAAATATATATACTAGAATATATCCCTGCAATATTAATTCAATTAGCATATAAATATATATTATAAAGATTTTCCATCCTGTTGTAAACACTCCTTTGGGCCAGATACCTCTTTTATACAAAGCTCATACAGGTTATCGTAAGTGTATAATATAAAGTGGGCCACCATACAAAGCAACAAATTTAATTATTTAGTCAACCCATTATACACATGCATAAATCATAACCCATGCATTCCATGCAAAAACATATTGAAAATATATAGCCCAAATAAATCAAATAAGACCATTACACAAACCCAATATATTGTCATTTTTAAAATCATAAACCAACATTTCTGAGTTTTGAACGGAAAAGAAAAGAATAGAAAACTTAAATTAGAACAGAAAAGAAAAGAAGAAATTTGATTTTTTTTGTGTTGCTTCTGAGTTATTAATATTAAATAATAGAATTTTTTTTAAAAAAATCTTGCATATTTGAGTTCCAATGAATTAAAAATATATAATTTTTATAAATTTACCCTTCTATTAATTATAATTATTGAACCATGAATTAAAATATACAAAAAAATTTAATCAAAAAAAATTTCATAATCAAATACAAATATCCAAATAAATGTTAAACAAAAACTAGTTCTATAAGTCATTGTCATACCATACCCTAAAGTCATCAAACATATATAATCTGTATTATTAATACTAATGGAGATTATTCATCAAATTCTTCAAGAAATTCAATCTCCTCTCAAATGATAACTCAACACTGTTCATGCCTTGTCTTGATTTTCTAGTAGTCATAAATAGGGCCTCATTGATTTTTTCCTCATCGATTCATTTCAGTTAGTCCTTTAAATATATCATTTGCAGAATAGACTCGAACAGATAAATTGATAAATGCTTCTCCCTGTTTTTCAAATTTCTCCCCTTGCTTTCCCAATATGGTAGCTAATCTATATATCCAACACATTAGTTAATTTACCTTAATCATCAGAATGTTTTGTCTTTTTCTTTTTCTCTTTTGAAGTACTTACACTTTCTATCGGTACGATACTTGAGAAGATTCTTGAGAATGGGCTTGAGAAGGGGTGGACATAAAGTGCCAATATCATCCAAATTGAAACTTTCTAAGTTGTCAAATAATAAATTTTACAATTAGCAGTAATTTTTTGATAATTTACAGTATTTATGATTACATTGACTGCAATTAAATTAATATTCTTATTTGATTTTGAAAATTTCTCACTTCAAAAAGTCAACAATGATTTTAACTTTTGGAATTGAGAGAATATAAAAATTTCAAATTTTATTCAAGTTCTTATTTCACAATTCGTTACCCATTTTTTTTAAAAAAATTATTCGTGACTTTAGGTTTTATATAGTATTTTTTCCTTTTATTTTTATTTGGGTATCATACACTGATTCTGAGTTTAAAACTAACATCATAGAAAAAATTTTGAAAATTTAAACTTTTAGGCAATTTATTTTGTTTGTGAGTACTTAAAATTTTAAAATGAAAAGAAAAGAAAGAAATGGACAGAAACTTAAGTTTTTTGTCCAATTCATTTGCTACCAAGTTTTTTAATGAATGAAAAAGTAAGAATTGTACAGTATAAGTAATTTAAATGTGAAACTTAAGTTTTTTTTTTTCCTTATAAACTCCGTAACAGCCTAACAGGAAAGAAAACATACAAATTTCTAGCCTTTTTTTCATAATAAATTAAGTTTCATTCTCTTTTTTTTTCCATCCAAAACTCAGATTTACTGACAAACATAACGATTTAATAACATACTAAATTAGTCGTTTAAGTTTTAATGTTATTTCTTCATTTCATAAACTTAGAAACCAAAAAAAGTTATTGCTTTTCCGTACTTAATCTTTTTCGTCCTTATTCAATCAAGTTTTTTGTTTTTATCTTCAAGTTACTTTTTTGGTTTCAAGCTTGAATGTTAAATGTTAGTAGAGCTACAAACGAACCGAACCGTTCGCGAACCGGTTCGGTTCGGTTCGGTTCGAGTTTGGTTTGGTTCGAGTTCGAGTTGAGCATCAAAGCGAGTCGAGTTCGTACAAGAGGTTCCGTTCGATTGCTCGATCGAACTTGTTCGCAAAATATGTGGTTCGGTTTGCATGTGTTCGTGAACGGTTCGGTTCGGGTTCGAGTTCGAGTTCGGTTCGAGTTTGAGTTCGGTTCGATTGTTAGGTTCAAGTTCGGATTCGGTTTCGATTGTTCGAGAGATGTTCGACTGTTCGAGTTCGAGAGTAGTTCGACTTGTTCGCTTTCTATATGTTCACTTTAAACTTTAAAGTTTAAATTGTTTCTAAAATTCTACATATAAATAATTGGTTATTTATTTATTTCATATTAAATTCTAATGTTTTTCTCAATAATCGTTAAATTTGTACTAATTTTATTTTTTTATTGCTTAAACTTTTTTTGTGTTTTTAATAATTGATTATAAGTAAATATTTTTATTAAATAATTAATAAATAAGAATGTGCACTTCTTCCCCTCTTTTTAATTAAAATAATTTTAATATTTTCGTAAGAATTTTAACAATGATTGTTGGATTATTATAATTTACACCCCTAATAATTTAATAGATTATAAACCATGTCATAAATCACATAAATAAAGTCATTAATCATCTCATGCAATGACAATTTAACATTAATTAAAGAATAATATAATACAATTGCTTACATATACATGAGTATGAGTTATTGAAATTTGAAATTATCAAATCGAGATAGATAATAGAGAAATCAAGTGATTGATGTATCGGAATTCGAAAGTCGAAACTTCACTAATAGAGTAATAGTCATTGTACAATTATTATTGTATATTAATATCAACTATCAATTATACAATTAAAAGTGCAAACTTGACTTTACCAATTTTTAAATTTTTTTAGTGTTACAAACTTACGATGTATATGTGAGACAAATATATAGAGTGATTGATTAGCTTTGATTTATCACTTATTCAATTAAGTAATCATATTTACTTATTATGTGTAAAAAGTTATTTAGAAAAGTCCAATTAAACAATATCGTTTGTATGAAATTAAAATGAGTTATTAATTTAAATAAGAATAAGTACTTTTTTTAAAAAAAAATGAAACAAAGTCTCTAAATAGTTTTGAGCCTTTTTTTCCTAAAATCGTAGTTAATATATTTAGTTTTAAAAAATATAATTATGAAAATTATACACTTTTTATAAAGTAATTCTCAAGATTTATTGTATTCAAAGAAAACAATATTAGTCTATAAATCTATTAGATATTAAATTAATCTAAATAAACTAAATTCACGTTATTTTAAATCTTATTAATTTTACAATTTCATTATAAAAAATCTTAAATAAGACTATTTTTATGCAATGGATAAATTATTATTCATTTATTCTAGACTAATTATGTAATAAAATAATATTGACCACTAGTCCATTACTGTAATATATTAATATATATATATATATATATATATATGATATATTTAAATAACTATAACATATTCGGCTATTAATATATATTTATATAATTTATTTAACTATTTTTATTTTTTAATTTTCTTTAGAGTTCAAGCTCAGTGCATAGTAATTAGTTACTATGTTCGCGAACTTGATTTGCTCGCGAACACTCGATCATGTTCGTGCACACGATTATGTTCATGCGCAACTCGATCATTTAGCGAACTCGATGAATTCGCGAACACGATCAAACTCGCGAACTCGATCATGTTCGCGAACTCGATCATGTTCGCGAACATCAATCGATCCGAACTCGCACACTACTGCGGGCACGGGCACGGGCACGCGTACGAGGCCTAAGGGGAAGCGCCCTGAAGCAGGGCGCGCTGGGCTACAGTAGCTGCATAGCTACGGGGCTCAGACTTGCTAGAGGAGCTTGTGTCACTTCCTTGCAAATCGGATTCTCTTTCTCTAGATCGAATTAAATTCTTTCTCTTTTGTCTTTTTCGTCTCAGGCAAAAAGAAGGCTCTTTCCGCAAGGAAAGTAGCTCCAAACAACCCCCCAGGGAGGTGAACCAAAGCTGAGCTTTGGCCCTGGTTCGATAGTGTTAATCGAACAGGTTCGAGTTCGAGACAAAGTGATCGAGTTCGGTTCGAGTTCAAGAAGGTTCGGTTCGATTCGAATCGTTTGCAACTCTGAATGTTAGAATAGGTAGGATGATCAAGAAAATTGTTTAGTTTAAAAATTATATCACATAAGTTGGTAGCCCGTGGATTGCACGAGCTAGTTTGAATAACAGATTACCTTTATTTGAAATTAAGATATAATAATGACGGCTAAATGTACAAATGTTTTGCACTATAACTCACACACAAACACACATACATGGCCATTCAACATGCAGACATCTATATCAGTCTTAATCATAGTTATGAATCGAGTACAAATATCTTTAGTGAAATATTGCTTATAGATATTATACCAAATTTCATCCACTTTTTAGTGGAAACTATTAGAAGATTAGAAATTTATACCCATCAATAAATCACTGTAGGATCAAAGAGAGATTCTTCAAATTTAATAACTTGTACTCATTTAAATTAAATAGTATATGACCATCCAACATGTATACATATATATACACATATATATTAAAGTTTTGAGAGCAACCAAACTCTTTTGAAGAAAACCATCCAAAACTATATATACTACCTCATTCGCATAATAAGGGTCCTAATTCAAAAGAAAAAGATTTAAACGTATTCACCTTGAAGAACATGCTTCCATACCTTCAGTAGCTTTAGAGACGTATCCACCTGCACAATTTGGTTCTCGTGTTAAAAATAACTTTGATCAAACAAATAAAACAATTGAAGAAGATAGTATTCCGATTAAAAAAAATAAATTTTAAATCTTAGAGTGAAGATGGCTACAAAATAAAAATCTACTAAGGTGTGCTGAAGTATCCTTCTAAAAACGAATTACAATTTTAATGAATGATAATGCCTTCGAGTAACTTCAACAATAAACCATACCCTGATCATTTCTGGCTTTGAAGATAATCATTACAGTCTCATCATCTACCAAGCATTCAGCAAGACGCATTTGGCGTCGTTGACCTCTCTGCATTATCATCTTTGAGGTAACAACCTTTAAAGTTAGGTTAAGCCCATGAGCTGTAGGACGAAGCTCTTCGACCTTTGAGAATACTGGTTGTTTTTTCTTTTGGTCAACCATTTAAAACAAATTACTAATAAAAACAAAATTCAATCTTCATCAATCCATAATCGGATGCACGACTGACAAATATAAAATCAACTTGAGATGGAAAGAATAGCAGTGAGGCGTAAATGAAAGAAAGAGAGGCTGTGAACTTTTTATTTCTATCTCTTTTTCTATTCTACATCAGAAGAAATAGCTATAAACTTAAGAAGATATTTGATCATTTAAATCTTAATATAAAGAAGAAGAAAAATCAATAAGAGGGTATCGAACTGGAAGCATGATATGTAATACCCGCGAATTTTAATAAATAATATTGTTGGGTTTGTACGAAATCTTGGCGCAATCAAATTGCAAAAATTAGCAGAAGTATGGTATATCAGATTTTAAAAAAATTCTACAAAATCATTACCCGGATCATCCTTTATACAAATTATTAATTTAAAACGATAAATAGAAGTTATGGAATTCATATCCTTGTAGAACAAGCTTCCACAGTACGAGTTCAACTCCTTGTTCTTCACGATCTCCTTGAATATCCGAGATAGATTCCTTCCTTTGATCAACGTTAGCCACCCAAGTGTTTGGCCTCTAGAGGTGATCCACCAAGGAATTGTAATTATTCAAGAAGGAGGGTGGTTGGCTAAACCCTAGTTTTCTATCCTCTATATAAAATGAGTACTCTCCAACAATTGGAATTGCATCAACTGATATCTATTATAAGACCCCTCTTATATAGATATTGGTTAACCCTTCTAATCTTATTAGAAATAGATTTTTATTTAATTAATTAAACTCCTTTAATTAATTAGGCTTCCCAATCATATTGAGATTAATTAATTAAACTCATTTAATTAATTTGCCTCCTAATATTATTAGGAATAAATGAGTACTAATATTCAATTAATTCCTAAACTCCTTTAGAAATTAAATAATAATAATTGTAATAATATTAATAAGACTCCTCTTATTAATTTATATTTAATATTTATAAAATATTAAATAATAAACATTAAGCTATTTAATTTATTCTATCACCATAGATTAAATTAATTACACTTAATGCATTATTACGATTATGCCATTACCTTCTTAAATAATTATTCTTCCTTTTATGGTATGACCCTTTAGGTTCTCCATATTAAACCGGTTGTGAATAAATCAATTAGAAAAAATATAATCTTATTTAAATAAATAAATTAAACTAATAATCTATTTAAATAAATAATATTTATTCTACAATAGGGATAAGCCTCCCTAGCGATCAACGACTTTTTTGATAATATAGATTTCAACATCAATCATAAAAGAACCTGTGAGTAAATAGTTACCTTACAATTCAATCCTTCCACCATACAATGTCCCAATTAAATATAAGACATGGAATTACTGTCAATTCTTATTTTATTTAATTATATGTATTTCGATTAGAAAATGCACAACTCTAAATAATGCAAATTAAAAACTCCTTTCTAATTTCATTCTACCTTGGCCAAGGACTAATGGGTTGTCGTTTAACGAATCACATAGGACATATCTCTTCTTTTACTAGAAGTGGTAGATTCTTTATTGACCATTCATTATCTCCATATGTAACTTATCACACCCAAGCACACCCTTTGATATACCCTAAAGGTTGTAAGGAATAAGTCAAAGTATAATTCATTACACACAAGATACTATGATGATCTCAAGTCTAAGGATTACTTGTACTACAATCACATTAGAAATTCCTATTGACAGGCAAGTAAAACTCCATTAGGTATTCCATAGCGAGTCACGTTCAGTGAACTTATTCTTCAATAAGCACCTACATACTTGCTTTAGTGTCTCTACACAAATGATCATGAGATCAATCATCCTCATTCAATGAGCAAGTAATATATGCACCAATCTATCCAAATTTACTAATCCCCTTTTTAGTAATCCAACGATTGAAAACTATTTTTGTTTTAAGCTTTTTAAGAATTTAGATCTCGTTAGCATGATCAATATCATGATTCTAAAAGCATTGCTTAAAATTATGGGTTATTTACATATTATAAAAATAACATCATGTAGATAATTAAATGTATTTAATAAATGAATACTTTTATTAATAAATAAATAAGATTGTCTCCAAAGTATATGCTTTATCATCATACATGATTGGCTTGTATGTACACTACTTTCAATCTCCCACTTGCAATAAAGCCAATCACAATGGTATCTCATACCCATCTTCTCTAAGTGACGATCAAATTGTTGTCGTGTTAAAGCTTTAGCAAATGGATCTGCAATGTTGTCTTGAGAGTCTACACGCTCCAAGGTGACGTCTCCTCATTCAATGATTTCTTTAATCAAAGTGCCGCAACATATGTTTGGATTCAAGATGAGACTTAGGAACTATTCCTAGTTCTGTAATGAACTTTTCATCTAAAACATCAACTTGCAGCTTCACTTACAGTTATATACATTGTCTTTGTCACTAAACCAGTAACCTTTTACTGTTTGGAACTTTTCCAATTTACTGCACCACCTTTCTAGGTAACGACTTATCTTAAAGTAGATTTGTTGTCGTCTTGGTCAGTTTGAAAACTTGAGTCTGTTTAGTCCTCTAGTTTAATTCAAACCCATCATTTGTCATGATGACATCCTTAGAGTCAGTTAAGTACTTTAAGATATTTATCACTGTCTTACAGTGATCTTCTCCAGAATATGACTGATCAACATCAAGTCTCGTATATTTTATTGCATACATGATAGTAACTCATGCGATCTCTCTTTTATTGAGGATAATTTTAGAAAGATTCACTTCATGGCTCATCATCATGAGACACCTTTTGGAGTTTACCATGCCAAATACCTTTAGCATCTAATGAATATACGTTCCTTGGGTTAAGCCGAGCATCCTTTTAAATCTATCTATATAGATTTATATTCCCAATGTAGGATGTTCTACCAAATCATTCATGGAGTAATGTTTAGACAGCTTTATTTTGATCGATTGTAGCATAAAAATGTCATTCCCTATCAGTAATATATCAACAACATATAATAAAAGGAATGAAACAACGCTCCCACTAACCTTCTTGTACACACATGGTTCTTCCTCATTTTTGATAAAATCAAACTCTTTGATTGTCTCATCAAAACGAATGTTCCATCTATGAGAAGCTTGCTTCAATCCATAAATGGATCGTTGCAGCTCATATACATGATTTGCTTCAACCATTGAAACAAATTCATCTGGATGTATCATACATACAATCTCCTCTAATAAGTATATTTGAGGAAGGGCGTCTCCATGTTCATTTTGCCAGATCTAGTAATAATAACCTGTAAACGCAAGTAAAATCCAAATGGACTTAAGCATTGTTTCAAAGATTAATTTTAGATTTTATGGTCATCTACCATTTCTCTAAGTCTTTATTACTCATAGCCTGTTCGTAATCCAATGGATCATCATTAAGACGCCCCCAGAATAGGTCCAACCAACCCAACCCATTCTGAGTCGCCAAACACATGGTACAGAATCCAAATACAAACTTTTATATCAAAAGGTCGTGAGCAGGACGACCATACAAGCTGTGAGTGTCAATACAAATATGTAAAAAATATTAACATTCAAACTAAGTCCTCATTATAATTATTATCATACTACTTTATAGTGAGGACTACTACTGCTCTAACTCGGACCATCAATCTGTTCCCCGACTAGTCCCTGCGACATTTTCATTTCCTAAAGAGGACAATAGAATAAAAGGGTAAGCTTAACTAGCCCAGTAAGAATATTATGACAAAGATAATGGAAAATAAATTATCGTTAATCTTCAACAAATCAGATAAAATATTATGGACAACAAGTTTTAGATCAACAACTGCAGCGAAAATATCAATTCATTAGAAGAGTTATGTAGAGAATGAGGTCTACCATCTTCTATGATTTAGAAGTCCATAATCAATATTTTATCCCTGTAACATCAATCAATATATCTCAAATCAAATATTCATCTTTGCACTACGGCCAAAGATATTCATTTGTATCACCAATGGTCATGTTCATCTCAACACCTGTTCATCTTTGCACTACGGGCCAAAGATATTCATCAGGTAATCATTCATCTTTGTTCTACAGGCCAAAGATATTCATCAAGTGTCACCATTTAAGACTGAGGATGATGAAAAATACTCTCAAAGAACGAATCCAGTGAAATAAAGAACAAGATGTAACGACCCCAAAATTCATACAATACAACTCTCGACATCGGTCGTTAACAATACATCCTTATTCAGACTTTACATCATTAATCAATGATACAATCACTAAAAATACAGAATATTTAAAACTTTTATATTATTCCTTCTTTATTTCCCTGAATCTCAACCTTTATCATTACATAACTTTGATTCAACTTTATTTCATGAATCGCTTCCTCAGAGTTAGTATAAACTAAAACTTACAACCACGTTCAATAACCCTTATACATCGGGTAAAATTTAAACTTTACAACACAACATCTGTTAACCATCATACATTATTAAATACATTATCTGAAACCTTAAACAGGGTCCAAAATAATAACAATTCAGCCAAAGTATATAAATCTTCATGCATTACATCTGATTCATTTCTTTCAAGTAGCACATAGCGTTACCTTGAATCCTTAACCTGCAAAACTGATTATTTGCAAGAATAAGCTTGACAGCTCAGCAAGATCTAACAGCTTTCATGCATCACATAGCACATAAATACATGCTCAACATACATCTCATAATAGTTAAAGTAACATGGCATACATGCTTTACTTCACATAACAAATCTAAAGATTGAGTTTTTTACTCAATCAACATTCTTTAATCAATCAATGTAGTCATAAATTGACTTTAACATTTTATGCTTACGACACATATACAACATATCATGCTATTTGCAAAACAATTTAAAATATTTCATCATCAAGTTCACGTAGAAAATAGGAACTGAAAAACTTGCCTTGATCGTTGTTTATCAATAAAAGTTTAACAGCTTACAGGTATTTACACTTCACGTGCCCTACACAATTGTATAATCATGCACATCAATTATCAGTCACATAGCAATGCATATTAGTTATAACGTAAACTTTACTCTACATCTCATAACCCTTCCTATTATCAATACACAATGTTCAATTTGATTGTGTTAACTATCGACTTATATTTCACTATAATTCTTTTTCGTAATATTCGAAATTCATTCAAGTGTTTAAGTCCTGCTAGGACTACCTATTGGTTTTATATTAACATATTTTATATATTATAATATTCTTTTCATTATAATTGAAACACTATTTAAGTGTATTACCACATTACACGGCATTTCGACGTTTATACGTCACACGCCTAACTCACCTCTTTTGCATGTGCTTTGCATGCTCCTATATTGGGTTACATTACTCTATAATGTTTCATTCTTATTAAAAACCTAATATTAAACAAGGTCATACACACTCGTTATGGCATTGAGACGCTTGCACGGCCAAATTTGCCTATTCAAACGCCCAAACGACACGCATTTGTGCACGCTTAGCACGCCCAACCGAATTGTTTAATACTCAAGGGTTAATGCTCAGTATCATTATAATATCTAATAGTCATGTTATGAAAGTTAGAATATCATTTCACATGGTCGGGAGCATTACATGTGCATACGTGCATGCCCAACGCCCCCCGATTGCCTCCAAAAATACATTAGTCCCAAAAATAACCATTTTTACCCCTGCTACTGACCTCAAATTAAATAACTTAAATAACAAAAGTTGTAGGTCTACTCGTGCTCGTTCCGGATCATCTTGAATCGCCTCAATCGGATTTCGTATGAAAACGTTATGGCTGGTTTATCACAGGAGGTCAAAACAGTTCTGGACTGACTATCCTCCCGGCGCAGCTGCGCCCCAAATAGCCTTGGGGGCAGCGCAGCTGCGCCACTGGCAGCGTGCTACGCGAATTTTTTCTCCAGTTTGTTGTTCTGGCGAATTTTCTAACCATTTCCTCCTTCCAATCTTCATAAATCAAGCTATACACATCCGATTGATCCGTTTTCGACTCTATGGATTCGTGAAACACTGAACTACTTATCTACATAACAATTATAATACTTCAAAAACATTAACAATTCTTTTTAAGGGTTCTAATTCAATGTTTATGCTAATTCTTCATGTTTTACATATATTTAGCGAATTCAATCACTACGAATTCGTTTTACATATGTTTTGACTCGTTCAACTTGGGTTGTTTTTATTTTTTCGAGTACTATCATGATACATCATCAATTTAAGGTTTTCATAACTAAACTTTGACTTCAACTAAGCCATAACATACAAAATTCATTAAGAACACAAGTTCTTCATCTTTAGCATAACTTCATGAATTCGATTACCTAACAACTGCTTATAGATGATACATAACAGATTATATATATCCATAAAAACATATTACCAATTCCTCATCAAGTCAACCCACCAAAATAATTTACAATGAAGAACCCAAGAAAATAAAAACTTAAGAAACTAGAATTGGATTATCACCTCTTGATTCCTTCCTTAGTTTAGATGAAGATTACTCGATTACTCTTCTTCCCCTTCTTTGATCCTCAGACTTTTGCTCTCAACTTCATAGAGAATTCTCTTTTCTCTTACTTTCTCTCTAAATCTCTCTCTTTCTTTCTATTTTGCTAAACCATGTAAAATAAACTGATGGCTTAACTTGGGTGTTACAACTGATGGCTTAATGTGGGTGTTACAAAGGCAAAAGGTCACAAGACCATGTTTGGCTAAACCCTTAATCTCCTTTTTAATTTATTCTAATAATTCTCCTTATCATATGGTATATCTTCTTTTCTCTAAATGTTACACTTTAATTATGTTGCTAAATTATTTAGCTAACTACATTGAATAATTATACAATTATAATATGTATAACTATTACTCCATACATTACAAAATTATATACATAACCCTCAAATTAAAATAATCCTTTCCATTAAAATAATTAATATTTATTCCCTTTATTTTAATTAACTCACATGAATTATATAATTATAATATATAATTATTTAATTCCTTTCCTCGCATAAATTGTCTCAATACAATTTATTTAATCCATACATCTAATCACTACTTAAATATTAATCAATTTATTTAATACCATCATACTTAAATAAATTATTCCATAATAATTTCTATTAAATATTTACTTTATTCATTAATCCTAACACCAATATTTATTTATAATTATATTGGTTCTTCTCATTCTCATACCCATTTACATTTATTTGGCTAAATATAATACATTAAGCCATTACATCAACGTATTACTCTTATATGTAATATATTACCTTCCTATTTTATTAAAATAATTATATTTATATTAATTCACTATTTTAATTAAGTGAATATTCACATTATTTATGAGATTTAATTCATAATAATTCCACTGCCAACAAGGAATAATAGCCAAATTATATTATTTTATAATATAATCTTTAACTTAATTAAATTAACTAATAATATTCAGTTAATTTCTTTTTCGTAATAACTTCATTTAATTTTTTCAATAGTTAAATTAACTATTAAACCTCATCATCCCAATATATGAATATATATATATATATATATATATATATATATATATATATATATTACTTACTCGCAAAACATGTCATAATAAGAATTTCATTCATTAAATTCTTATTTTAACAATTTCTGAAAATCCGGGTTGTCACATCCTTCCCTCCTTATAAAGATTACATCCTCGGAATCACCGAAACCCTACTTTACTCAGGTTTCCATCAAATCTCTTTAAAAACATTTATCGTTGAATAACTTCAACACATTACCTTAATATAGGTTATACATATATATTCTACTACATTCCGTTCTTCAACAAATTTTAGGTTTTATTTTATAACCTTCAATTAAACACAATTATGTTTCAAATATTATATATTCTCTAACTCGTTCATTTCCTTTCTAAGGATCATTACCATATGCTTTACTCGTCGAAGACATATACTTCATAATTCACTATCTTATGAGTATTCGGGTTATCACATTCACCCCTTCTTCTAAGAATTTTGTCCTTGAAATTTTCATTAATCTTCATTCATTCAATCCATCAAAGTAGATTTTAAGGTAATATTATTCACTAACTTGTTGTGTTCCACAACTATTTCTTTCTAGGGAATATCATTCTTGCCACCTTCACCTTTAGAATAATAAGAATCTTCCACAATTGTTCAATAATTGGAAAGCGATATGAATAACAGGAATTTAAAAGATTCCAACTCATGCTGAGGGGTCACCAGGTCTAATAGTGCATCACCACTGTAAACCATCTTTAACAAAATGTTTAGCAATCACACAGACTGAAAACACTCTCTGCAAGTACTCTAGGTGATCAGCCTATCGTACCCCTACGTCGTGCACTACGTATTACATCTTAACATTGTAACGACTATATGTATTACTTTCGGAACCCTTGTCTCCGATAACATGTCCCCCTTTTATAGGGTTGTTCACCTCAGCTTCTTAACATCTGAATTCGCAACAAAACAATTTGGTTTGGCATAGTTTGACCAATAACGCTCGAATTTTATAAATATATTTCAATATTTGTCTAGCTGAATCAAGTAGCATAGACCTCTAGCAACGATTCGGACATCAATTAAATATATATATATATATATATATATATATACACATATATATTTTTAACCAACAAAATAAATGTTTATTTATTTATTTTAAAAAAATATTTTTTTGTAGTCTAAGGAAACAAAAGTAGATAAATCTTTTTTTTATTGTTTAAGAAAACTAAAAATAGTAAGTAAATCTTTTCATAATATCCTGATACCGTACCGTAATAATGGTACGTTGAGGATTTTGTCATTACATGACGTCGTCATACTACATCATACCATAGCTGTTGGGTTTGTATGTAACGCAATCATGCAATCAAATCACATAAATAGGGCGGAAGCGTAAAAACTAGGTTTTCAAAATTTATACAAACCCATAACCATGATCATGCTTTGTGCTTGTTATCAATAACAGAAAAGAGAGAACATGGAATTATACCTTTGAAGATCTAAGCTTCCTCAGGTACAAGTTCTACTCCTTTGATTCCTTTGATTCCTCTGATAGTGGCTCCTTCCCTTGAATAATGTCAGCCACCCAAATGTTTGGCCTCTAACGGTGATCCACCAAGGAAGATGAAGAAATCAAGAAGATGGGTTATTGGCTTAACCCTTGTTTCTATCTCTATAGAATATGTGTACTCCCAACTCTTGGAAAATTTCACGTCCCTTATTTCTGATATAAGACTCTCTTATATAGATATTAGGTTAACCCTCCTAATCCAATTAGAATAGGGTTTTATTTATTAATTAATTAATTACTTTTAATTAATTTATATCCTAATCTTTATTAGGATTGAGAGAGAGTACTGATATTATATTAATTCCTAAACTCCTTTAGAATTAAAATAATAATAATAACAATATTAATAAGACTCCTCTTATTAATTTATATTTAATATTTCTAAAATATTAAATAATAAACATTAAGCTATTTAATTTATTCTATCATCATAGATTAAATTAATTATACTTAATGCATTATTACTATCATGCCATTTTCTTCTTAAATAATTCTTCTTCCTTTTATGGTGTGACCCTTTAGGTTCTCCATATTAAACCGGTTGTGAATAAATCAATTAGAACAATTCTAATCTTATTTAAATAAACAAATTAAACTAATAATCTATTTAAATAAATAACATTTATTCTACAATAGGGATAAGCCTCCTTAGCGATCAACGACTTTCCAGATAATATAGATTTCAACATTAATCATAAAAGAACCTGTGAGTTAATAGTTACCGTACAATTCAATCCTTCCACCATACAATATCCCAATTAAATATAAGACATGGATTTACTGTCAAGTCTTAATTTATTTAATCATATGTATTTCGATTAGAAAATGCACAACTCCAAATAATGCAAATTAGAAACCTCTTTCTAATTTCATTCTACCTTGGCCAAGGATTCCTGGGTTGTCATTTAACGAATCACATAGGACATATCTCCTCTTTTACTAGAGGTGGTAGATTCTTTATTGATCATTCATTATCTCCATATGTAACTCATTACACCCAAGCATACCCTATATATGCCTTAAAAGGCCTTAAGGAATTAGTCAAAGTATAATTTGTTACATACAAGATACTATGATGATCTCAAGTCCAAGGATCACATGTACTACTATCACATTAGGAATTCCTATTGACAGGCGAGTAAAACTCCATTAGGTATTCCATAGCGAGTCACGTTCAGTGAACTTATTCTCCAATAAGCACCTACATACTTGCTTTAGTGTCTCCACACAAATGACCATGAGATCAGTCATCCTCATCCAATGAGCAAGCAACATATGTACCAATCTATCCGGATTTACTAATCCCCTTTTTAGTAATCCCACGATTGGGAACTATTTTAGTTTTAAAGCTTTCTAAGAATTTAGATCTCATTAGCATGATCAACATCATGATTCTAAAAGCATTGCTTAAAACTATGGGTTATTTACATATTATAAAAGCAGCACCATGTAGATAATTAAATGCCTTTAATAAATAAATATTTTATTAATAAATAAATAAGATTATTTACAAAGTATGTGCTTTATCATCATACATGATTGGCTTGTATGCACACTACTATCAATCTCCCACTTGCACTAAAGCCAATCGCCATGGCATCTCATACCCAACTTCTCTAAGTGACGATCAAACTGCTGTTGTGTTAAAGCTTTAGTTAATGGATCTGCAATGTTGTCTTGAGAGTCTACACTCTCCTCTTTCAATGATTTCTTTAATCAAAGTGCCGCAACACATGTTTAGATTCAAGATGAGACTTAGGAACTATTCCTAGTTCTGTAATGAACTCTTCATCTAAAACATCAACTTGCAGCTTCACTTACAGTTATATACTCTGCCTCTGTCACTGAATCAGCAACCGTTTGCTGCTTGGAACTCTTCCAACTCACTGCACCTCCGTTCAAGGTAAACACATACCCTGAAATAGATTTACTGTCATCTTGGTCTGTTTGAAAACTTGAGTCCGTGAATCCCTCGAGTTTTAATTCAGACCCACCGTAGACAAGAAAAATATCTTTAGTCCTTCTCAAGTACTTTAGGATATTTTTCACTACCTTCCAGTGCTCTTCTCCTGGATTCGACTGGTATCTGCTTGTTACACTAAGTGCGTGAGCAACATCCGGTCTAGTACATATCATACCGTACATGATAGATCCTATTGCAGAAGCATAAGGGATCTTACTCATACGGTCTCTCTCCTCAGGTGTCTTTGGGGCCTGTTTCTTGGAGAGATGTATTCCATGGCTCATCGGCATGAAACCTCTTTTGGAATCTTCCATGCTAAACCTCTTTAGCATTGTATCAATGCACGTTCCTTGGGATAAGCCGAGCATCCTTTTAGATCTATCTCTATAGATCTTTATCCCCAAAATATAGGATGCTTCACCCAAGTCCTTCATGGAGAAGTTTTTAGATAACCAGATTTTAATGGATTGTAACATAGGAATGTCATTCCCTATCAGTAATATATCATCAACATATAATACAAGGAATGATACTGCGCTCCCACTAACCTTCTTGTATACACATGGTTCATCCTCGTTTTTGATAAAATCAAACTCTTTGATTGTCTCATCAAAACGAATGTTCCATCTACGAGAAGCTTGCTTCAACCCATAAATGGATCGTTGTAGCTTACAGACTTGATTTGTTCCAACTTTTGAAATAAATCCCTCTGGCTGTGTCATATACACATCCTCCTCAAGTTTCCCATTGAGGAAGGCCGTTTTCACGTCCATCTGCCAGATCTCATAGTCGTAGTAAGCTGCAATCGCAAGCAAAATCCGAATGGACTTGAGCATGGCTACTGGTGAGAAGGTTTCATCATAGTCAACTCCTTGTCTTTGTTTGAAACCTTTTGCAACCAGTCGGGCCTTATAGGTCTCTACCTTTCCGTCTGCTCCAGTCTTTTTCTTAAAAACCCATTTACACCCAATAGGTTTAATACCTTCAGGTGGTGAAACCAAAGACCATACTTTGTTTTCATACATGGAGTCCATTTCAGATTTCATGGCTTTAAGCCATTTCCCTGAGTCTTTATTACTCATAGCCTGTTCGTAATTCAATGGATCATCATCATTCATGATGTGTACCTCATCGTCATCCTCTATAACGAATCCATACCTCTCAGGTATCTTCGGTACTCTTCCAGATTTACGAACATGGTGTGGTACAGTAGGTTCTTCTACTTGGTTAGGTACCTGACTTTGATCCGTGGTAACTCGTGGTTCTTGAACTTCTTCAAGATATATCTTACTCCCACTGACCCCTTCATGGATAAACTCTTTCTCCAAGAAGGTAGCATGTTTCGCAACAAACACCTTTTGATCAGTTGGATGATAGAAATAATACCCTACGGTTTCTTTAGGGTATCCCACAAATCTACACTTATCGGATTTAGTCTGTAGCTTATCATTTTCAAACTTTTTGACATAAGCTGGACAACCCCAAGTCTTAACATGCTTAAGATTTGGTTTCCTCCCTTTCCACATCTCATATGGAGTCTTTGGGGCGGATTTGGTAGGTACCTTGTTAAGTAGGTATGCAGCCGTTTCTAGGGCATATCCCCAGAAGGAAATTGGAAGGTCGGTAAAACTCATCATGGATCGAACCATGTCCAACAGTGTTCGATTTCTCCTTTCAGATACTTCCATTTAACTGTGGTGTACCTGGAGGAGTCCATTGTGAGATTATACCATTTTCTCTGAGACAATTGAGAAACTCACTGCTTAAGTATTCTCCACCTCGATCTGATCGAAGTATCTTAATACTCTTGCCCGTTTGTTTCTCTACTTCACTTCTGAACTCTTTGAACTTTTCAAATGATTCTGATTTGTATTTCATTAAATACACATATCCAAATCTTGAGTGATCATCAGTGAAAGTAATAAAATAAGAATACCCACCCCGTGCACTTGTTGTCATAGGTCCACAAACGTCTGTGTGAATCAATGCCAACAACTCTGTAACTCTCTCTCCTTTTCCACTAAAAGGAGATTTAGTCATTTTACCCATGAGACAAGATTCACAAGTTGGATATGATTCATAATCGGATAGCTCGAGCAGTCCATCTTTATGCAACTTGGATAATCTTGTTTCATTGATATGACCGAGTCTACAGTGCCACATGTAGGTATAATTAATATCATCTCTTTTCCTTTTCTTAGTTTGTTCAATTTGAAATATATTTTCTTGTAAGTCAAGTATATAAAGTCCATTTCGCAAATTTCCAATACCATATAAAACATCGTCTTTATAAATAGAACAACCATTGTTCTTTATAATAACGTCAAAACCTTCCATATCCAATACAGAAATTGAAATAATGTTTTTAATAATATTCGGAACATAATAACAATTATCAAGATAAATGGATTTGCCCGAAGGCATTGCTAAACAATAAGTTCCTACAGCTAATGCAGCAACTTTTGCTCCATTTCCCACTCGTAGGATCACCTCATCATTGTTCAGCTTTCTACTTCTGACCAGTCCCTGCACAGTATTACATATGTGAGAACCACAGCCGGTATCCAATACCCAAGTAGAATTATGACTTTCAGAAAAATTAATTTCAATCATAAACAAACCTTGATTGGAAGTCGAAGCTTCTCCAAGCTTCTTCTCTGCTAGAAACTTCTTGCAGTTCCTCTTCCAATGTCCCGACTCATTGCAATGAAAGCACATTCCTTTATCTGGTTCAGGTTTCTTTTGCTCCTTTTCTTTCCCTTTTCCCTTAGCCTTCTTAGATTTCTTCCTTTCAGAAGACACCTTGGGCCTCTTCCTTTTATTGGAAGAATCCACCATCAAGACATGGTTCTTCTTGGATGAGAAGTGACCTTCTGCAGTTTTCAGCATGTTAAGCAGCTCAGGTAAGCTGACATCTAGCTTATTCATGTGAAAATTAACCACAAACTGCGAGAAGGTCTCAAGGAGTGACTGCAAGACCAAGTCTTGACTCAACTCCCCATCCATGACGAACCCAAGCTGTCCAAGGCGTTCAATCAAATTGATTACCTTCAGAACATGAGTCTCGACGGCAGTGCCCTCGGTCATCCGAGATCGGAAGAGCTCCTTAGATATCTCATATCTAGCAGTCCTACTCTGTTCACCATACAACTCCTTGAGGTGAAGCAGCATAGCAGGAGCATCCATTTTTTCGTGCTGACGCTGAAGCTCGTTATTCATGGATGCGAGCATGATGCATTGAGCCACAGATGCATCATCTTGCCACTTATTGAAAGTGGCAATCTCTTCCTCAGAGGCTGTTTCTGAAACAGATTCAGGGATAGTGGAATTTAGGACATAAGAAATCTTTTCAGCAGTGAGAACAATTCTCAGATTTCTTAGCCAGTCCTCATAATTCGGGCCGGTAAGCTTATTTGCATCAAGTATGCTTCGTAGTGAGATTAGTGATTTTGACATTTTTAAAATTCTGCATGTGAAAAGACAACATTTTAGCAAACATTCATTTTATTAACTTTGCATACCAAAATAAATTTAGGTCTTTATTTTAAATTGGTATCTCCCACTATTTTCATCAAACTATATTACCCTCACTCATATAGTTCGGCAACATCTAATTAAAGATTTGCTAGTGAGATTAAGGATCCCATTTCAAATGTATATAACCTTGTGGATAGCACAACAAGCGATATACAAATAAATAGGTAGACAACTCTTGTCAATTTCATCACCATGTAACTCCTTTTATTTTGCCTCTTAAATCATAATGGTCATGTGTGTGCACATCCGAACTAAAATGATTTATGTTAAGTCCAGCCTAGCACTTCCATAAATTCAAAAAATAAAAATTTCGTCCTTGTGGATAGCACAACAAGACTAGATCGTTCAATTTTCTTGATAAGCATCAAATGTGATTAATTAACATCTTAAATATTCAATACTCGCCTTGTGGATAGCACAACAAACTCATATTAAATATTTAATACTCTATTAACTAATCATGCTAGAAGGCGACGTTCGATATTCCAAATATCATTTGAACGCTTCAGACTTAATATTATTTCTTTGAGGGGTTTGTTATTGTTTGTCTCATCTTTTTAAGCGCGCATGCACATATATATATAAAATACGCGTCATTTTATTAAACATGCGAAGCATGTTTGTATAAAATATAATATATATAATATTTAGCATGCAATATAGAATACTATATTCTACCCGGATTGATTATGGACTTTTATTCTAGTTTGGTTCACTAGAGCCACCAAGTGAACCAAAAGGTCAAACCTAGGAGTGCAAGAATTTAAATTTTAAATATAACTATTACATTTAAACCCGGGCTCCATACAAACGGGTCTTCACGCGCTCCTCGCTCCTTGGTCTCCAATTTTTTCAAAATAATTCTAACTATCTCTATTACATTAACTATTTAAAATTAAATAGAAACCTTGATCAGCAGTCAAGGGGAAGTACATAGAAAGGAGATAGAATTTACATCGAGAATAAAACTAGAGAAGACGAGGTACGCAAACCCCATTTTATAAAACCCATACATTCAGGCATTCATCCAAAATAAAATCCAATCACATTGGTCATAGTCCATAATCAACCCCATTTATTATCATACACATCAACATATGCATCAATAAATATCCATTCATCTCATGAATAACAATGCTATTCCATATATGGATCGATGTTATTTAATGGGCAAAAGTTTTGCTAAATTTTATTTTTGAAACAAAATAAACTCTTTTATTTTAATCAAAAATAAATCCAAATTAAACTCCTTTAATTTTAGCATTCTGAAATCATATTTCAGATAAAATAAACTTCTTTATTTTAAAACTTTATCAATTAAATAAACAGTTTACTTAATTAATTAAAATCAATTTTCAGGGTCTGTCCAGGTACCGGCGCAGCTGCGCCAGTAATGAACTGGGCAGCTGCGCAGGTAGACGGAAGCAGCAGTTTTTGCAGACAGGCGCAGCTGCGCCAGTAATGAACTGGGCAGCTGCGCCGTTCGTCGCAGAAACTTTGCAGAAAACGATTTTTGTCCAGAAAAACGATCCAATTCTCACATCAATTCATACATGGAATTATAAAATTGATAATTAGCACAAAGTTAGGCTCTGATACCACTGTTGGGTTTGTATGTAACGCAATCATGCAATCAAATCACATAAATAGGGCGGAAGCGTAAAAACTAGGTTTTCAAAATTTATACAAACCCATAACCATGATCATGCTTTGTGCTTGTTATCAATAACAGAAAAGAGAGAACATGGAATTATACCTTTGAAGATCTAAGCTTCCTCAGGTACAAGTTCTACTCCTTTGATACCTCTGATAGTGGCTCCTTCCCTTGAATAATGTCAGCCACCCAAATGTTTGGCCTCTAACGGTGATCCACCAAGGAAGATGAAGAACTCAAGAAGATGGGTTATTGGCTTAACCCTTGTTTCTATCTCTATAGAATATGTGTACTCCCAACTCTTGGAAAATTTCACGTCCCTTATTTCTGATATAAGACTCTCTTATATAGATATTAGGTTAACCCTCCTAATCCAATTAAAATAGGGTTTTATTTAATTAATTATTAAATACTTTTAATTAATTTATATCCTAATCTTTATTAGGATTGAGAGAGAGTACTGATATTATATTAATTCCTAAACTCCTTTAGAATTAAAATAATAATAATAATAATATTAATAAGACTCCTCTTATTAATTTATATTTAATATTTCTAAAATATTAAATAATAAACATTAAGCTATTTAATTTATTCTATCATCATAGATTAAATTAATTATACTTAATGCATTATTACTATCATGCCATTTTCTTCTTAAATAATTCTTCTTCCTTTTATGGTGTGACCCTTTAGGTTCTCCATATTAAACCGGTTGTGAATAAATCAATTAGAACAATTCTAACCTTATTTAAATAAACAAATTAAACTAGTAATCTATTTAAATAAATAACATTTATTCTACAATAGGGATAAGCCTCCCTAGCGATCAACGACTTTCCAGATAATATAGATTTCAACATTAATCATAAAAGAACCTGTGAGTTAATAGTTACCGTACAATTCAATCCTTCCACCATACAATGTCCCAATTAAATATAAGACATGGATTTACTGTCAAGTCTTAATTTATTTAATCATATGTATTTCAATTAGAAAATGCACAACTCCAAATAATGCAAATTAGAAATCTCTTTCTAATTTCATTCTACCTTGGCCAAGAATTCCTGGGTTGTCATTTAACGAATCACATAGGACATATCTCCTCTTTTACTAGAGGTGGTAGATTCTTTATTGATCATTCATTATCTCCATATGTAACTCATTACACCCAAGCATACCCTATATATGCCTTAAAAGGCCTTAAGGAATTAGTCAAAGTATAATTTGTTACATACAAGATACTATGATGATCTCAAGTCCAAGGATCACATGTACTACTATCACATTAGGAATTCCTATTGACAGGCGAGTAAAACTCCATTAGGTATTCCATAGCGAGTCACGTTCAGTGAACTTATTCTCCAATAAGCACCTACATACTTGCTTTAGTGTCTCCACACAAATGACCATGAGATCAGTCATCCTCATCCAATGAGCAAGCAACATATGTACCAATCTATCCGGATTTACTAATCCCCTTTTTAGTAATCCCACGATTGGGAACTATTTTAGTTTTAAAGCTTTCTAAGAATTTAGATCTCATTAGCATGATCAACATCATGATTCTAAAAGTATTGCTTAAAACTATGGGTTATTTACATATTATAAAAACAGCACCATGTAGATAATTAAATGCCTTTAATAAATAAATATTTTATTAATAAATAAATAAGATTGTTTACAAAGTATGTGCTTTATCATCATACATGATTGACTTGTATGCACACTACTATCAATAGCGGGCTGACGATCATACGATTACATCTAACACTAGGTTTAACTGCATTGATAACTTCCTCGATTATTGTCTCTACACCATATCAAATGATGCATAGAACACATAAAATACATTTTGAAAATTTAAAATTATTTTTGTCTAGCTGAAGCAATTAGCATAGACATGCGAATAATAGCACTATTCTAAAAAAAATTCATTGGTTCCATCATTTGATCCAATGTTTTTCAAGAAAACAGAAGTGCAACATCAGCACGAAGTCAATAAATTTTAAAAATCTAGCAAAGCTAAGAGATTTAGAATATAAAATTTTCTCCATCAATTAAATCTTTACTCCATCATTACTTAATCATTCTATCAACCTTAAACAACATCAATGCTTCCTACACCATAACCTTTCTATTCCCAGTATAGTTCATCAAACTTTTCACACTTTGGAAGTCAGGAACTTTCCACAATAATATGAGTTTAAGAACTTCCTAGTCAGACCATAGGCGTCCATTCGCTGAGGAGTTCCAAACATACCATATGATTATGAGTCATGAACTTACCATAAGCATGAGTTTTAAGAACTCGCACTTAATCCTAATAACATCTTACTAATCTTAATAGTCTCTAACTATCAGAATTTTTCCACCAAAAAACAAAAGTGGGGCCCACCCATATTTTTAATAAAAAATATTTATTTTTGCAACTTCAATAATTCATAAGAAATAGTCCTTTTATCAGAAAAATACGAATTTTACGTCTTTTTCATAGAAAATTTAATTCTCTACAACTTTGTAGAAGAAAGTTTTTCCAAATTCCGAACGAAAAATGGTCGAAATCCACAAACGGATGATTTTCCACACCAAAATACTGATAAAAGCACCTCAGCACTAATTCATTCTTTTATATCCACAAAATAAATATTTTCTTATCATATAAATAAATAATTAATTATTCACAAATAATATTACAGAACTACAATATTGACAACCAGGTCGTTCCCAGAAAAAAGGGGGCCTTCCGATAAGGATTTCTCCTTACTGGCGCGCAATTAAATAACCCCTCCTAGACAGAATTTCTTAGACATTGTCAATAATCTAATAATATTATTCAAATAATATGAATTATTGATTTGATAATATGAAATACTGTGCAGTGACAACTATTGAATCAATAATACAAAATATCAACGGTAGCAATTATTGAATCAATCATATAAAATATTAAACAGTAATTACTGTAACAATAATTGAGTAAGTGTCATCTTACGTAAGAATCAATAATTCAAAATACTGTGTAATACCGTGTGCTACTGTGCAACAACGCGTATTACTGTATTTTTATCACTGGGTATTTCAACAGTTTAACGGTAACAGTTTTACCGTTATTTATAAAAAGGTTATTTCTGTCGCTTTCTATATCCGACAGTTATTTCGTTGTGGGACCCACAAATGGCTGCGCCGTCGTACGAATATTCCCCGACAACAAGAATATTCCACGACCAAACGAATATTCCCCGACAACAATGAATATTTTATAACCACTTGCTCATTTTGAAATATTTGCGCATTTTACCCACAATTTACTACATTAATTAAATCAACCCCTTACTATTTCAAAATAATATATAAAGAAAATTAAATCTTTATTTATAAAATTCGGGGTCTTACATCCTCTCCTCCTTATGAAATTTCGTCCTCGAAATTGACGTACGTACCTGGGGTGTCGAAGAGGTGAGGATACCTCGCTTTCATTTTCGATTCTAACTCCCAGGTCATTTTCTCAATAGCATGGTTTCTCCACAAAACTTTAACTTGAGGTATAATTTTTGAGCGTAGGACATGCTCCTTCCTATCCAAAATCTTGACAGGTACCTCCTCATACGTTAAATCTTCAGCTATCTCGTTCGGTTCTAATGTGGTTTGGATCTTTCACGTATTTACGCAACACGGATATGTGAAAAATGTTATGAACACGAGACATGCCTAGAGGTAAAGCGAGTCTATAGGTCACCTTTTCTACTCGGTCAAAGATCTCAAATGGACCAATGAATCGTGGATTGAGCTTTCCTCACTTGCCAAACCTCGTAACTCCCTTCCACGGAGCAACACGTAATAACACATGGTCCCCAACATTAAATTCCACATCCTTTCGATGAAGATCCGCATAACTCTTTTGTCGATCTTGTGCGGTTTGTATCCGTTGCCGAATTATTTGAATCTTTTCCGTAGTCATACATACTAACTCCGATCCCAATAATGTTGTTTCACCCACCTCGTCCCAACATACTGGAGAACGACACTTTCGTCCATACAATGCTTCGAATGGAGCCACGCCTATACTTGCCTGATAACTGTTATTGTAGGAGAATTCCACCAATGATAAGTACTTATCCCAACTCCCTTTGAAGTCTAGAACACAAAGTCTCAATCTTCAAGAGTTTGAATAGTCCTTTCCGATTGCCCGCCCGTTTGAGGATGATATGCTGAACTAAATCGTAAATCTGTGCCCATAACTTTCTGCAAACTGATCCAAAATCGTAAAGTAAATCTGGGGTCACGATCCGAAACTATGGATACTGGCATGCCATGCAATCTCACAATCTCATTCACGTACATACGCGCAAGACGTTCAAGGGAATAAGTCTCCCGTATCGGCAAGAAATGAGCAGACTTGGTTATTCTATCGACAATATCCCAAATCGCATCTATGCCTTGAGAAACCTTGGGAAGACCCGTAACGAAATCCATGGTAATGTGTTCCCACTTCCACTTTGGAATCTCAAGTGGTTGCAATGGACCTTTTGGTACTTGATGCTCCACCTTGACACGTTGACACATTAAACACCTCGAGATAAACTCCGCGATCTCTCTCTTCATATTGCTCCACCAAAATATATGTCGAAGATCATGATACATTTTAGTACTCCCAGGATGGATTGCACACGGTGTGTTGTGTGCCTCCATCATGATTCTATACTTCAAGTCAGAATCGTTAGGAACACAAAGTCTGGAGTTGACTTGAAGTATTCCTTCTTCATCAATCCTTGCTTCTGGAATAGCACCTTCTTGCATCTTCTTCCTCATATTCATCAACTCTGGGTCTGTAGCTTGAGCTGCTTTAACTTTATCAATCAAAGCTAGTTTTACACGTATACTTGATATCATCGCATGGGTCCCTGGAGTCTTGAACTCTATCTTCATCTTTTGTAAATCACACAAAATAGGCCTTGATAGCATCACATTTGTTCTCGCATATGATCTTCTACTCAACGCGTCAGCTGTCACGTTCGCTTTTTCAGGATGGTATTGGATGGTATGATCGAATCTTTCAACAGCTCAAGCTAACGTCGTTGCCGCATGTTGAGTTCCTTTTGAGTGAAGAAATATTTGAGGCTCTTATGATCTGTATAGATCTCCACTTTCTCTCCATACAGGTAGTGTCTCCAGATCTTTAATGCAAAAATGACAGCTGTCAACTCTAGATCATGAGTAGGATAATTTCTCTCATATTCTTTGAGTTGTCGCGAGGCAAAGGCTATGACTTTTCCATGTTGCATGAGAACACATCCTAACCCTTTGCCCGAAGCGTCGCTGTAAATGACAAATCCATCCGAACTAGATGGTATTGTCAGAACAGGTGCCGAAATGAGTCTCTTCTTGAGCTCTTGAAAGCTCTTCTCGCATTCCTCGTTCCATACAAATTTTGTATCTTTTCGAGTCAGCTGAGTTAATGGAGTAGCGATTCGAGAAAATCCTTCCACGAATCTCCGATAATAACCAGCTAAGCCCAGAAAGCTTCGTACTTCGATCACCGACTTAGGTTGCACCCAACTTTGTATTGCTTCAATCTTCCTCGGGTCAACAGATACTCCACGTTTCAATACCACGTGCCCAAGGAATGCTACTTCCTCAAGCCAAACTCGCATTTCTTCAGCTTGGCATATAGCTTGTTCTCACGAAGCTTTTGAAGTACCAGCTTCAAGTGGTGCTTATGATCTTCACGGTTTTTGGAATAGATAAGGATGTCATCAATAAAGACAACAACGAACTGATCCAAATATTCCTTAAATACACGGTTCATCATATCCATGAAAGCAGCAAGAGCATTAGTCAATCCAAAAGACATGACTAGGAATTCATAATGCCCGTATCGAGTTCTGAAAGCAGTCTTTGGAATATCCTCAGTTTTAATCTTCAGCTGATGATATCCAAAACGAAGATCGATCTTTGAAAAGAATTGTGCTCCTTGCAACTGGTCGAACAGGTCATTAATACGAGGTAGTGGATACCTATTCTTTGATGGTGACATGGTTCAACTCCCGATAGTCAATACAAAGTCGCATACTTCCGTCTTTCTTCTTTACGAATAAAATAGGAGCACCCCAAGGAGACGTACTAGGACGTATAAAACCGATGTCTAGCAACTCCTGTAATTGGAACTTTAACTCCTGAAGTTCAATAGGAGCCATTCGATATGGGGTTTTAGAAATGGGTTTTGTACCGGGTTCAAGGTCAATAAAGAATTCAACTTCACGTTCTGGGGGTAGACCGGGAAGTTCTTCGAAAAATACATCAGGAAACTCATTAACAACGAAAATATTATTCAAATCTGACGTATTCTGGTTTAGATCAGTTACATGGGCTAAGAAAGCTTAACATCCGTTTTTTAATAAACGAATAGCTTTATGACTTGAAATGACATTGACTGATTTTAGTGGTTTGGTGGTTTGAATTCGCACAACAGGTTGGTTAGGAATATGAAAACTAACAACCTTACGAAAACAATCAATTTTGGCATGGTAAGTGGTTAACCAGTCAATTCCTAAAATCATGTCAAATGCAAGTATTTTCAAAAATATAAGATCAACAGGTAGGGTGAGGGTACCAATTTGAATCAACCAAGATTTGTAAACTGTAGATGTAACGAAGGTTTCTCCCAACGGAGTTTCAACAGATAAGTCAAAGTCTAATTTATCAGAAGTCAAGTTCAAACGTTGAGCACAAGCAGGTGAAATAAAAGAATGGGTAGCACCGGTATCTAATAAGGTATAGACTTTGCAAGAGTTTATGATTAGCTTACCCGTAATAACCTCATTCGGGTTCCTTGCTTGTTGAGTAGTCAAGACAAAGGCCCTTCCAGGAACCACTGACTTCGACTTGTCTGGAACAGCTTTAGGAATCACCACCCCCGCTGGACTTGGTTTCGCTACAGGACACACTCGAGCTATATGTCCTTCCTTTCCACAGTTATAGCATACCTTAGATTGTTGTGTGCAGTTGGGACTGATGTGTCCCTCTTGCCCGCATTTATAGCATACGACTGGCGGTCGTTCTCCTCCCCTAGAAATAGTTGATGTTGGTGCTGCTGTCGATGTTTTCACGTTCTCATTGTTGTACCTTCTCTTCTTGAAATCTCCCCCCGACTCACTTCTTCTATCATGGCCACGATTTCCACCGGAGTGGTTACCGCTTCTGTCATGATACTTTCCTCCCTGCTGTTTGTCATTGTTCCGATGACTGCTGCCACCGGTACGACCTTGGTTGTTGTCCCTTAGTTGAACATAATCACTATCTCGTTCTAACAACTGGGACCTGTTCACTACATCCGAATATAGAGAAAATTTGTGAGAAATGAAGTATTGACGAATTTCGAGTTTCAAACCTCTCAGAAACATCCGCGTCATACGTTTCTCATTCTCCACCAAATGAGGTGCAAACCTGGACAACTCCGCGAACTTAGCCTCGTACTGGGACATAGTTATGTTGTTCTGTTCCAGTCTGATAAACTCTACCTATTTCATATGACAAATACTTTCAGGAAAATACTTATCATTGAACAGTTTCTAGAACGCTTCCCAAGACATCTTGAGTACGACAATCTAGGTACGCTTCACAGATTCCCACCAGTAATCTGCCTCTTCACGGAATATAAAGGTGGCAAATGGAACCTTCTGTTCCTCCGTGCATCCCAAGACATCAAATATCTTGATAATTTGCTTAACTCACGTCTTCGCCTTGATCGGATCCGACTTTTCCAAAAACTCTGGTGGTCCCAACTCTTTGAACTGCTTGGCAGTGACAATCCGCGTGTTATTATTTCCACCTGTATTCTGTACACGAGTCTCCTTGGTCTGGTTTTGTATGAACTGCAAAAAAACTTCTAAACATTTTCTCGTTCATCGTTTGGTTGGTAGGGTCGTTTACAGGAGGAATATTGCCTTCCTATTACACGTTCTCCTAGTTGGTGATTAAAGGTGTCTCCACAGTCTCATTCACTCCATTGTTAACATTCTCAGCTGCCATTCTCAAATACTACCATAAAATAAGGATTAATTAAACAAATTAATATATCAACCCTATACTCCGACTGATCAATTAACATCAGATAAGCTTAGGTAGGACACACTAGCGAAGGATTTACTCGTCTCTCCCCTCCTAGTTCTATTCCCAGATCTCCGCCAGAGACCATATCCCTAAGCTCTGATACCAACTAAGACTCCCCCAGAAGAGGTCCAACCAATCCAACCCATTCTGAGTCGCCAAACACATGATACAGAATCCAAATATAAATTTTTATATCAAAAGGTCGTGAGCAGGACGACCATACAAGCTGTGAGTGTCAATACAAATATGTAAAAAATATTAACATTCAAACTAAGTCATCATTACAATTATTATCATACTACTTTATAGTGAGGACTACTACTGCTCTAACTCGGACCATCACTCTGTCCCCCGACTAATCCCTGCGACATTCTTTGCACTACGGTCAAATATATTCATCTTTGCACTACGGTCAAATATATTCATTTGTATCACCAATGGTCATTTTCATCTCAACACTTGTTCATCTTTGCACTACGGGCCAAAGATATTCATCAGGTAATCTTTCATCTTTGCTCTACATGCCAAATATATTCATCAAGTGTCACCATTTAAGACTGAGGATGATGAAAAATACTCTTAAAGAACGAATCCAGTGAAATAAAGGACAAGAAAAGAAAATATAATTTTTCCGTGAATAGTACTGTATTTGTGAATAGTGTCGTATACGTGAATAGTGACGTATACGTGAATAGTAACTCCGACAGAAAAAGTAAGAATTTCATAATAAAATCCATACCAATATTTTGGTATAATGATATTGAGAAGAATAACATCATTTAAAAAAAAATAACATCTCTTACCTCAAAAAAATAGTACTTCTGGCTGGAATATCGAATATAATACTGAAGGAAACTTACACTGAATAGCAACACTCAAAGTATCTAAATACTCACAAAAATACGCTCGATATTATAGAGAGAGAAAACTTCTGATTCTGGTGTGATTTTCAATTCTAACCTAAGCACCCTATTTATAGGAAAATGCCAGAACACCAAAGCTGACTTACCTGCTACCGGCGGCTTCAACCTTCTGAAATTTCAACGCACACCAGCTTAGAATTTAGAATTTTTCCACCAAAAAACAAAAGTGGGGCCCACCCATATTTTTAATAAAAAAAATATTTATTTTTGCAACTTCAATAATTCATAATAAATAGTCCTTTTATCAGAAAAATATAAATTCTATGTCTTTTTCATAGAAAATTTAATTCTCTACAACTTTGTAGAAGGAAATTTTTCCAAATTTCGAACGAAAAATGGTCGAAATCCACAAACGGATGATTTTCTACACCAAAATACTGATAAAAGTACCTCAGCACTAATTCCTTCTTTTATATCCACAAAATAAATATTTTCTTATCATATAAATCAATAATTAATTATTCACAAATAATATTATAGAACTACAATATTGACAACCAAGTCGTTCCCAGGAAAGAGGGGGCCTTCCGATAAGGATTTCTCCTTACTAGCGCGCAATTCAATAACCCCTCCTAGACAGAACTTTCTTAGACATTGTCAATAATGCTATCTAATAATATTATTCAAATAATATGAATTATTGATTTGAAAATGTGAAATACTGTGCAGTGACAACTATTGAATCAATAATACAAAATATCAACGGTAGCAATTATTGAATCAATCATATAAAATATTGAATAGTAATTACTGTAACAATAATTGAGTAAGTGCATTCTTACGTAAGAATTAATAATTTGAAATACTGTGTAATACCGTGTGGTACTGTGCAACAACGCGTATTACTATATTTTTATTATCGGGTATTTCAACAGTTAACGGTAACAATTTTACCGTTATTTATAAAAATGTTATTTCTGTCGCTTTCTATATCCGATAGTTATTCTGTTGTGGGGCCCATAAATGGCTGCGCTGTCGTATGAATATTCCCCGATAACAAGAATAATTCACGACCAAACGAATATTCCCCGACAACAATTAATATTTATAACTACTTGCTCATTTTGAAATATTTGCGCATTTTACCCACAACTTACTACATTAATTAAATCAACCCTTACTATTTCAAAATAATATATAAAGAAAATTAAATCTTTATTTATAAAATTCGGGGTCTTACAATCATCATTTATAACGTGTACCTCATCGTCATCCTCTATGACGAATTCATACATTTCAGGTATCATCAGTACTCTTCTAGATTTACGAATAGAGTGTTGTACAGTAGATTTCTCTACTTGGAAAGGTTCATCCAATTGATTTATAGTGGTTTGTGGTTCTTGAATTTCTTTAAGATCTATTTTTCTCCCACAAGCCTTTAAGAATAAACTCATTTTTCAAGAAGGCAGCGTGTTTCACAAAAACACCTTTTGCTCATTGGATTGTAGAAATAGTATCCCAAACTTTCTTTAGAATATCCCACAAACGTGCATTTATCAGATCTTGTCCCAAGCTTATCATTTTGAAACCTTTTTAAATAAGTTGGACATCCCCAAATCTTAACATGCTTAAGACTAGATTTCCTCCTTGTCCACATCTCATATGAAGTTTTGGGGACGGATTTTGAGGGGACCTTATGTAGTAGATATGCAGCCGTTTCTAGGGCATAACCCTAGAATGATACTGAAAGATCGATAAAACTCATCATGGAACGAATCATGTCCAACAATGTTCGATTTCTCCTTTCAGATACTTCATTTAACTGTGGTGTACTTGGTGGAGTCCATTGGGAGATTATACCATTATCTTTGAGACAATTGAGAAACTCACCGCTTAAGTATTCTCTACCTCGATCTGATCAAAAAATCTTAATACTCTTGCCCGTTTGTTTCTCTACTTCACTTCTGAACTCTTTGAACTTTTCAAATGATTCAGATTTGTATTTCATTAAATACACATATCCAAATCTTGAGTGATCATCAGTGAAAGTAATAAAATAAGAATATCATCCCCGTGCATTCGTTGTCATAGGTCCACAAACGTATGTGTGAACCAACGCTAACAACTCTGTAATTTTTTCTCCTTTTTCACTAAAAGGAGATTTAGTCATTTTATCCATGAGACAAGATTCACACGTTGGATATGATTCATAATCGGATAGCTCTAAGAGCCCATCCTTATACAACTTGGATAATCTTGTTTCATTGATATGACCGAGTCTATAGTGCCACATATACGTATAATTAACATCATCTCTTTTCATTCTCTTAGTTTGTTCTATTTGAAATATATTTTCATGCAAGTCAAGTATATAAAGTCCATATCGCAAATTACCAACACCATATAAAATATTTTCATTATAAATAGAACAACTGTTTTTCTTTATTATAATGTCAAATTCATCCATATCTAATACAGAAATAGAAATAATGATTTTAATGATATTCGAAATAAAATAACAATTATTTAAATAAATGCACTTACCCGTAGGCGGTGCTAAACAATAAGTGCCTACAGCTAATGCAGTAATTTTTGCTCTATTTCTTACTCGTAGGACAATCTAATCCTTATTTAGCTTTCTACTTCTGATTAGTCCCTGCACAATATTACATATGTGAGAACCACAGCCGGTATCCAATACCCAAGTAGAATTTTGACTTTCAGAAAAATTAATTTTAATAATGAACAAACCTTGATTGGAAGTCGAAGCTTCTCCAAGCTTCTTCTCTCCCAGAAACTTCTTGCAGTTCCTCTTCCAATGACCTAGCTCGTTGCAATGGAAGCACATTCTTTTGCTAGATGGATTAGGTTTCTTTTGATCCTTTGTGTTTATCTTGCCCTTAGTCTTCTTCGATTTCTTCTTGTTAGAAGATACATTTGGCCTGTTCCTTTTTTTGGAAGAATCCACCATTAAGACATGGTTCTTCTTGGATGAGAAGTGACCTTCTGCAGTTTTCAACATGTTAAGTAATTCATGCAAGCTGACATCTAACTTATTCATGTGAAAATTAACAAAAAACTACGAGAAGGTCTCAAGGAGTGACTGCAAGACCAAGTCTTGACTCAACTTTCCATCCATGACGAACCCAAGTTGTCCAAGGTGTTCAATCAGATTGATCACTCTTAGAACATGAGTCTCTACGGCACTGCCCTCGGTCATCCAAGATCGGAAGAGCTCCTTAGATATCTCATATCTAGCAGTCCTACTTTGTTCACCATACAACTCCTTGAGGTGATTGAGGTGAAGCAACATAGTAGGAGCATCCATATTTTCATGCTGACGCTGAAGCTCATTATTCATGGATGCGAGCATAATGCATTGAGCCACATATGCATCATCTTGTCACTTAACAATGGTGACAATTTCTTCCTCAAAGGCTGATTCTGAAAAAGTTTCAGTGACATGTGAATTTAGGACATGAGAAATCTTTTCAACAGTGAGAACGATTCTCAGATCCTTAACCAGTCCGTGTAATTCGACTCGGTTAGTTTGTTAGCATTAAGTATGCTACGCAGTGAAATTAGTGATTTTGATATTTTTAATTTTTGTATGTGAAAAAATAACATTTTAGTAAATATTCATTTAATTAATTATATATACCAAAATAAATTAGGTCTTATTTTAAATTGGTATCTCTCACTATTTTTTTCAAAATATATTACACTCACTTAGATAGTTCGGCAATATTTAATTAAAGATTTGCTAGTGAGAATAAGGATCTCATTTCAAATGTATATAGCCTTGTGGATAGCACAACAAATGATATATAAATAAATAGGTAGACAACTCTTTGTCAATTACATCAATATTTAACTCCTTTTTATTTTGCCTCTTAAATTATAATGGTCAAGTGTGTGCACATTCGAACTAAAATAATTTAAGTTAAGTCCAACCTAGCACTTCCATAAATTCAAAAAAGAAAAATATTGTCCTTGTAAATATCACAACAAAATAATATTGTTCAATTTTCTTGATAAGCATCAAATGTGATTAAATTAATATCTTAAATACGCAATACTTGTCTTGTGGATAGCACAACAAACTCGTATTAAATATTTAATACTCTATTAATTTATCATGTTAGATGGTGACGTTCGATATTTCAAATATATCTGAACGTTTTACACTTAATATAATTTTTTTGAGGGGTTTGTTATTATTAGTCTCATCTTGTTTAGCGCACATGCATATATATATATATATATATATATATATATATATATATATATATATATATATAAAATACGCGTCATTTTATTAAAACATGCAAATCATATTTGCATAAAATATAATATATATATATATATATATATATATATATATAATACTTAGCATGCACATATAGAATACTATATTCTACCCAGATTGATTATGAAATTTTATTCTAGTGTTATTCACTAGAGCCACCAAGTAAACCAAAAGGTCAAACCTAGAAGTGCAAAAATTAAATTTAAACATAACAATTACATTTAAACTCGAGCTCCATAAAAACGGATTTTCATGCGCTCCTTGCTTCTTGATCTCCAATTCCTTCAAGATAATTATAACTATTTCTATTACATTAACTATTTAATTTAAATAGAAACCTTGATCAGTAGTAAAGGGAAAGTACATAGGAAGGAGATAGAATTTTACATCGAAAAAAATCAGAAAAGACAAGGTACGTAGATCCCATTTAATAAAACTCATACATTCAAGCATCCAACTAAAATAAATTCAATCACATTGGTCAACAGTCCCATAATCAATCTCATTTATTATCATACATATCATCATATGCATCAATAAATAAATATTCATCTCATGAATTAAAACTATTTTATATATATATATGAGTGTCATTTAATGGGCAATTTTAAATTGTATGAAATCTAACTTCAAGATTAAAATAAATTATTTATTTTAATTATAAAATTATTAAAAATATTATATATATATATATATATATATAGTAAAGTGAATGCAGGGTTATAAAGTGACGCCTTTTTGAAATCATTCAGTATCTTTTAAAAAGAATATTTCAGAATCTTTTAAAAAATGAATTCGTGGGTATCCTTTTTTTAAAAAACAAACCAGATCCGCTTTTTGAAATCCTTCAGCTAAGCTTCAGTCACTTTATTGAATCAAAAGAAATCCACCAGATTGTATCACAGTACTTTATATATATTCACTTCCTTACATAACAAATAACGTGATTAGTCCCAAAAAAAACCGCCATTTTTATCACAGTTCGCCAATTGGCCCTTTTTTTATAAAAAAAATAATTTTATACAATAAAATTATGCTCAATAAATTATTCTAAATACATACTCATACATATATAAAATCAAAACAATTAATAATTACATACAAGTTTGGCTCTGATGTCACTGTTGAGTTTGTACGAAATCATGACGGAATCAAATTACAAAAATTAACGGAAGTATAGTATATCAGAGTTTAAAAAATTTCTACAAAATCATAACCGGGATCATCCTTTATGTAAATTATTAATTTAAAACGATAAATAAGAAGTTATGGAATTCATACCCTTGTAGAACGAATCTTCCGCAGGTACGAGTTTAACTCATTATTCTTCGCGAGCTCCTTGAATATCCGGGATATATTCTTTTCTTTGATCAACGTTAGCCACACAAGTGTTTGGCCTCTAAAGGTGATCCATCAAGGAATATGAATTATTCAAGAAGGAGGGTGGTTGGCTAAACCCTAGTTTTCTATCCTCTATAGAAAATGAGTACTCTCGCTCCAACAATTGAAATTGCATCAACTGATATCTATTATAAGCCTCTTCTTATATAGATATTGGTTAACCATTCTAATCCTATTAGAAATAAGTTTTCGTTTAATTAATTAAACTCCTTTAATTAATTAGGCTTCCCAATCATATTGGGATTAATTAATTAAACTCCTTTAATTAATTTGCCTCCTAATATTATTAGGAATAAATGAGAGTACTAATATTAAATTAATTCCTAAACTCCTTTAGAAATTAAAATAATAATAATTGTAATAATATTAATAAGACTCCTCGTATTAATTTATATTTAATATTTCTAAAATATTAAATAATAAATATTAAGCTATTTAATTTATTCTATCACCATAGATTAAATTAATTACACTTAATGCATTATTACGATTATGCCATTACCTTCTTAAATAATTATTCTTACTTTTATGGTGTGACCCTTTAGGTTCTCTATATTAAATCGGTTGTGAATAAATCAATTAGAACAATTCTTATCTTGTTTAAATAAATAAATTAATTAACTAATAATCTATTTAAATAAATAATATTTATTCTACAATAGGGATAAGTCTCACTAGCGATCAATGACTTTCCAGATAATATAGATTTCAACATCAATCATAAAAGAACATGTGAGTAAATAGTTGCCATACAATTCAATCCTTCCACCATACAATGTCCTAATTAAATATAAGACATGAAATTACTGTCAAGTCTTATTTTATTTAATTATATATATTTCGATTAGAAAATGCACAACTCTAAATAATGTAAATTAGAAACTCCTTTTTAATTTCATTATGCCTTGGCCAATGACTACTGGGTTGTCATTTAACGATTCACATAAGACATATCTCTTCTTTTACTAGAAGTAGTAGATTCTTTATTGACCATTCATTATCTCCATATATAACTTATTATACCCAAGCATACCCTTTGATATACCCTAAATGTTTTAAGGAATAAGTCAAAGTATAATTCATTACACACAAGATACTATGATGATCTCAAGTCCAAGAATCACTTGTACTACTATCACATTAGGAATTCCTATTGACAGACAAGTAAAACTTCATTAGGTATTCCATAGCGAGTCACGTTCAGTGAACATATTCTCTAATAAGCACCTACATACTTACTTTAGTGTCTCCACACAAATGATCATGAGATCAATCATCCTCATCCAATGAGCATGCAACATATGTACCAATCTATCCGGATTTACTAATCCCCTTTCTAGTAATCCAACGATTGAAAACTATTTTAGTTTTAAGCTTTCTAAGAATTTAGATCTCATTAGCATGATCAACAACATGATCCTAAAATCATTGCTTAAAACTATGGGTTATTTATATATTATAAAAGCATCATCATGTAGATAATTAAATACCTTTAATAAATGAATACTTTTATTAATAAACAAATAAGATTGTCTCCAAAGTATATTACAACTTTTGACTATAACAAACAGATTTTTACTATTACAGACGCGTTAATCAAATACAAACAAAATACAATAACAACTTTTTGACTAACAAGGGTACAGACAACAGACTAAATGACAACTGACTCAGCAACTGCTTTCGGCTACTTTGGACAAAGGAGCACGGGCTGCACGGGCAGGGGCATCTAGCAACAAAGCTGACCCAGGTGACTGTAGGAACCCAAGGCAAATGGATCCTGGACCCTAGGCAAACGGATCCTGGGCATCCTGAAGAGAGATGCTTCCGTACGGATCAGTAGGGCTAGAGTGATGACTGGAGCGAGAAGAAGAAGATGAACAAACAGAAGGAACTGAGTCCTCACTGAGTTTATCCATTCTTTTCTGAATTAAACGGGATAACTGTTTAAGCTCATTATTGGTACAATGATCAATATCTGCGAAGTCTAACTTGGAAGATTTCTTGGATTTAGATTTACTGGAAGATGATTCCTTTGGAGGAGGAATCGTTTGAATAGGTGAAGGATTGGGGAATTCCTTCTGGACTTGGCCTACGATGCGATAAGGATCAAACTTATCCCACCATTTAACTGAAAACTCACGAGTAACATGAGTAATTTGATTAAGGTGATTACTAGAGGCGCCTTTTTCAGGGGCGACTAAGGAAGAAAGAGCAACATTGACTGTTGGAGAATAAAATCCATAATTCCATCGAAGGATCCATGGGACTTTATATTTACTAGCGAAATGGAGAATAACTGGGATGCAGCAATTAGACTGCACCACAGGAACCCTAGAGCTAAAGACATTAAGAACAGTCTGAAGCTCAATGGGGAGGATATCAAAGATGAGACCATAACGTTCCCACCAAAGAACAAACCAATGAGGAAATTGACTTTTAAATTTGTGGTCAAATTGGATGAACCACGAATGACTAAAAGATGGAGTTTGAAACAGAAAAACTCTATTCCAAGCTTCCATGTAATCATAATAGAAAAACTGGCTATCATGACCTTCAAGCTGCCTAAGATCACTAGGATGATTACCCCAGTTAGGCATGGAGATAACCTGTTTAATATAAAGAGAATGATAGATGATTTTTGAAGAATCATTTCTATCATAAATAGGTTTAATAGCGATTGACTGAGTTTGCAAAAGGACATCCTTATAGTACATGAGAGATTTATAAGGAGTAGAGGGAATAAAATACCAACCAGTTGGGAAGAACTGGGTAGCTAATTTAACTGGGTCATCAATTGATTTCATATGACGTTCAATATGAAATAAATTGGTGCTGAAAACAGGGACGTATTCAGTATGAACACGCTGGCCAGCAGGAGGATTACTGGAGGAAGCGTAAGGATCAACCATTAAAGGGGGTTGAACCAGAGCTGAACTATAGGGTTTCGAGCTAGAAACCAAAGGAGTGAACCTATTAACTACAGTAAGGGGAGTAACAGGATGAGGGATTATAGCTCCCACGGGCTTCTGACTAGGTGGGCTTGGGCTTGGAGGACCCAAGGGCCGAACATTTTTATCTTTCCCTCTCACACTCATTTTGAACCTGAGGGGTACCTGAATTAATAAATTCCCGAGTTAGAAAATCAGGAACGGAATTATCACTACCTTTAATATATTCAATGTCAAAATCGAAAATACTTAAAATAGATTGCCATCTGGCAAAAATATGTTTAGCAGCGATGTTTTTAACATCTTTTTCTAAAATATATTTAGCAGACTTACAATCAATACGAACCAAAAATTTTTGCTTTAATAAATCATTTTGAAATTTACTGACACAGAAAACTAAAGCTAAAATTTCTTTTTTTAATAGTGCTGTAGTTTAATTGTGCCTGATTCCACGCGCCAGAGTGGAATCGAACAATTTGTTCAGAAGAAGCAGGAGTCAATTTCTGCTTCAGAATGCCGCTGAAGCCAATTTCGGAGGCGTCAGTTTCAACAATTTTGAAAGCTAATTCATTAGAAATGCCAAGGCAGGGAAGAACCTTAACATATTTTTTAACTTGCTGAACGATGGCAGAATGCTCATCAGTCCATGGAGGAGGATTCTTCTGTAAACGAAGAAACAAAGGTTTACAGATTTTTCGCAAATTTTTATAGAATTTGCCAACATAATTAAGAGATCCAAGAAACCTTTGAAGTTGAGTTCTATCAAGGATTTTATCAGGAAATCTATCAGCGAATTGAATAACTCTTTGAATAGGACGAACCAAACCCCGATGAATATCATGGCCAAGAAATTTAACTTTAATTTGGAAAAGAGAACATTTGATTGGTGACAGAACCAAACCATTGACTTTGATAGCTTTGAAGAACGAATTCAAATGTTTAAAATGTTCGTCAATTGATTTAGAAAAAACAAGGATATCATCAATATAGACAATAATGAAATGACTAAAGGGATTTAAAATTTCATTGAGAATATTTTGGAATTCACTAGGAGCGTTTTTCAAGCCAAATGCTTGAACAACCCATTCATAATGACCAAAAGGGGTGGTGAAGGCGGTTTTGTACCTATCACTAGGATGAATACTGACTTGCCAGAAACCAGACTTAAGGTCGAATTTACTAAAAATGGTAGCATTACTAAGACGACTAAGAAGGTCTTCCTTATTAGGAAGGGGATACCTAATCCATTCTAAGACCTTATTAAGGGGCTTATAATTGATGACTAGACGAGGGACACCTCTCTCTTTCTCTGCTTCATTATTAACATAAAAGGCAGGGCAAGACCAAGGAGATTTACTATGTTTTATTAATCCTTTGACAAGTAAATCGTTAATTTCTTGCTTACAAAGCTCCATTTGTTGGTGACTCATTTGAATAGGTCTAGCTTTAGTAGGAATAAGATGTTCTTTAAATTCTTTAGCGTAAGGAAGTTTAACTACATGCTTTCTGCGATGCCAAAAAGCATTAGGAGAATCAGCACATAAGTTTTTAACCATGAATAAACGAAGTTCTTCAATTTTATCTTGTATCTTTTCACTTAAAAGAAGGTCTTCAACCTGTTTATACTTAATTTCATGTTTTAAAAACTTTAAATGAGAAGTTTTACATTTTAACAAGTTAAGTGACTTAGAAATAGACTCATCTTGAATAAATCTTAAGTCTCTTTCTTTGGGCTGAGTTAAAAACTCAAAAACAACTTTGTGCCCAAGGTGCTCAGTAGTTAACCCATTATTACTGGTGGTGAAAGGGTATAACAAATAAATAAATGGTAATCCCAGAATAATTTTATCAGTTAAATTACGAATTAACACAAAAGAAGTTTTAAAACATATATCATTTTGACAAATATGAACCTTAGGGAGCTTATATTTAATTTCCATGCTGCTTCCATTAGCAGAGTTTAAACGTTCACTGGTTTTAATATAAAATTTGGTAGGGATTAATCCCTCCTGGATGCAGTTAAGATCTGCACCAGTATCAACAAGAGCAGGAAGTTGAATGGCAAAAGTGCCATCAACCATTAACCGTATCAAAATATACCACTTTTGAATGGTAATATCTTTTATCCTTTTTAATGAGTTACCTTGAATAAACAAAGGAGACTCTTCATCATTGACTCCTGAAGTTTCAGGTAAGTCTTCATTTTCTGAGGAATCAGAAATATGAAGTTCAGAGTCTTTGTTAACTAACGTAGTCATATCACTTCTTAAGTTGGAGATTTCAGTCTTGAGACTAGAAATCTCTTTCTTAAGCTTGTTGACCTCTTGATTTAGTTCAGGGAGAGTAATCTCTCTCTCTGCCACTTTAAATCTCTCAAGGGTTTTATTAAGGCTTATAAGCGGCTTCTCTTTAGCTTTTATTACTTTACCCTTTCCAGAAATGTTTTTAGAAAACAATTCCTTTAACTGTTTCATGTATTGCAATTTTAAGTCTTCATCAGTAAGCTTACTAATCAATTCAATTAACAAAGAGCTTTCTTGCTCCTCTTTAGTAAGAACATTAATAGTTTTACAGCAATCAGACCTACAATTATCAGTACACAAAGTAACTTCATTATCTTCACTAGGAGTTTGAGTATTTTGATCATTAGCCGAAGAATAAGGAATATCAGAAATATCATTATCTTCATCAGACTGAGATCTAAGTAAATCAAAAATCTTTTCAGAGTCTTCAACAGAAATATTTAACTGGTTTAATTTTTGTTTTAATTTACATTCATTCTTATAATGTCCCTTTTTACCACAATTATAACAAGTAATTTTACTCTTATCGCTAGATTTAGAAGTGGATTTTTTATTTCCAGTTTTCTTTCTAGACCTGGGTTTTTCATAATAACTTTCTTTATTAGTCTGACTAGAGCGCTTTTTATGGTGCTTGCGTTTTTTATGAATTTCTAAGTGCTTTTTTCTATGCTTTCTACGCGAAGGGGCAATAGGAGGCAGACCATATTGTTCACAAAAAGTGCCAAGCTCATATTTAGCTTTCTTTTTATCTTTGGCAGCTTGTTTAGCGATTTTGAAATCAATACACATTTTTAGGCCAATTTTTTGAATATAACTAACAATGTCACCGTAAGTGAGGTTATCATAATCAATATAGCCTAATGTTTTACTAAGTTCTTCACGGACTTTATGAGCAAATAAAGACGGAAGACCATTAACAAATTTTTCCTTCCAAAAAGGCTTGTTACTATCATTACAAAGCATGACACGCGAAATAAAAACATCTTTATACCATCTAAAATCACTTAAAGTGGGACAAGTAAGATTACTAAGTTGATCATGGATACGTTCAGTAATATTACTAGGAGTACCAATAAAATGTTTTATTATAGTGAAAATTAGGGTATTAATACCATCAGCAACACCAAAACCAATATCTTCACGGAAGATAGGTTGACCATTATCATCAAGTTGATAAGCATGAATAATAGAGTTCCTAGCATCTTCATCAAGGTGTTTTTCCCACCAAGAGCGAAGAACTCCCGAAAAACCATTAGTTAAAATTTCAACAATTTCAGGTTGAGTAAGATTAGTAAAAGCAGTGATGTAACTATTAGCAACCATAGACATGTGATTCATTTTAGTAAGTATTTGATGTTCACTGAAGCCATCTATATTCCATTCATAAATTTTATTGGAGGAAACCGAAAATTGATTGTCAAGATTCTTTTCCTCGAACTGAAGATCAGGGGGAGTGGGTCTAGTATACCAATTTTTTGTAATACTAGTGTTATTAAAAGTTAACCTTTTCAATTGTTCAGTAAGGTCGGGAACAGAAGCGACCTCAGATACCTCATCTGAGTCACTATTGTAGTCATTGCCAGATTCTTGAATCTGATCAATGATGGCCACGGTTCCACTGGCTTCGCCAGAGCTCGAACCAATCTTTTTAATAAGTTTATCAATACTTTTAACTAAATCAGAATCTTTACTAGGTAATCCCTTGCCATCTCTGTTATCAGGAAGGGTTAACAAAGGCTGATCAAGTTTCTTATCAGGGGTTTTAATAAGTGTATTATCAAACTTTTCTTCAATTTTATCAAGTTGTTTTCCTATGGTGGCTAAATACTGATTAGTAAAATTATTTTGTTCAATAATCTTTTTATCATCAGTTTTACCATCAGCTACTTTAAAAGGACTAGCAACAACGGAGTTATTTTTGACTTGTAAAAGAACAGTTTCAAGGGGAGGATGAGAAGCTAAAGTTTTGGACTTATCTTCTTTTATCCATTGAGATTTAGTAAGAACTTTACAATGATTTCTATCATACCAATCATAAAATGTAAGGTTCTCTCTAGTAAGTTTAACAAATTTTTTCCAATTATGAACAATTTTATCTCTATCAATTTTATCATGCATATTACGAAAAGCATGTCGTTTAGCTTGATTAGTTTTAGAATTAAAATCATTAACAAGGCTATCCCAATCCAATTTAGAGACTTTAGTAAGGACTCTTAATTGGTGATTAATTGGGGCATCAAAGTCAGAGGGAGAAGGACCGACCGACACAGTAGGAGAAACATCTTCATGTTCTCCATCAGTCTGAAAGGCAGGAGTATAACAAGGATGACTTGTCTGACCCTGATTCAACACGCCTTTCAGTTTAACATCAGGAATAGAAAAGTCACTTAAGACTTCAGTGTCTCTTCTAGAGGTAGAAGGGACAGAGGAACTGGTAAATTCTTCAATAATAAAAGGTCTTCTAGTACGTTCAAAACTAATTCGAACAGTACCATCAGAAAATTGCTTAATATTTTCTAAATTTAACAAATTATTATTAACTGGTTTTTGTGGAACTTCCTGGGGAAGAATCCATTGGCTAGGTAACGTGACATCTTTCCAAAGAATAGTTTTAGGTGTTTGAATATTGGCGTTACTAGTGCTACTCTGTATTAAAACAGTATGATCTTTAGGACTTTTATTAAGAGCATGAATATTCAAATTGGTTTTCATAACTTTATAATAAATTCTAAAGATTAAAGCTAAGGGTTGAGATCCCTCAATCATTTGAGTTATCTCTCCAGCAGTTTTAATATTCAAAGTTAAAGCCTTAAGTAAATTAATATCAGACAGACTTAAAGGAAGATCAGGAAAGCAATTAAAATGAATAGGACCATCATGTAAACTAGATTCCATGATTCCAATAATACTAGGAGCATAATTAAGATAACGAGCATCTCTTAAGCATAAAAAGACGCTTGAGTTTATTCCTTTAATAGTTAATGGTTTAACTGCAACTTGTACCAAACCAATATGAATAAAATTATAACCCTTTTTACGATGTTTATTAATGACATCGGGAGAAAGAAGACTACAATTTTCATATTCTTTATTAATAGCATACACACGTTCAACAGTTTTAACATTGTAATCAGTTTTGAAATTATCGATGAAGGTTGACTGATAAATTTCTTTAGGAGATACACTAGGTATATTCCAGTTATTAAGAGTTTGGTTAATATTTTCATAACTTTGTTCTTCTTGGTTAACTATATTAGGAACAGAAGGAAGAGAAGATCTATTACTAACCGACGAACTAGATCTAAACAATCTACTCATAGTTAAAATTAAAGTTTTAATTAATCTGTGTTCTTCTGTACATACCCCTTTCTTTGCTTAACATAAACACATACCCTATCATCTAGTGATTCCCAGAAAGCCGAAACTGCTCACACACTCGAGACTTACAAAGGCTGGACAGGGACCTATGGCGATGGAGGGTGGTTTATACAAAGAGACTAGGTGACTTCTTGAACAAAGAAAGATCAAAACTTTTGATTTTAAAAATGACTAGAAGAAGAAGATCAAGAACAACGTTTAGTAAACAAACAACTCATGGCTCTGATACCAAAAGGCGGAAGATGAAGACTACAAGAGAAGAGTGGCGCATAAACAAAGCTGAATAACAACTATAGCAAAACTATAAGAAATTAAAGCAGCAGTTCATAAGTAATAAGAGAAGTTTAAATAAAATAAACTTTTATTGAACTATGAAATAATTACAAACAATTAACTTGGTTACTTACAACAGATTGACTCGATTATAGAAACTTATCATATCTAAGAGAGAAGGCAAGAGAGTTGAAGATTAGTCAGATAGGAATCTGAGTCTTCTCAAACGCTCTATTGGATTACTAAATCCTGCCTCTCTAAAATGACTGAGCCTCCCTTATATAGAAAGAGAAAAGGCTGAGAGATTACAACTCAATAATTACAAAACAAGAATGACTATTGAACAACAGTAATGCTTTATCAAAAGATAAAAAGCATTATTACAACTTTTGACTATAACAAACAGCTTTTTACTATTACAGACGCGTTAATCAAATACAAACAAAATACAATAACAACTTTTTGACTAACAAGGGTACAGACAACAGACTAAATGACAACTGACTCAGCAACTGCTTTCGGCTACTTTGGACAAAGGAGCACGGGCTGCACGGGCAGGGGCATCTAGCAACAAAGCTGACCCAGGTGACTGTAGGAACCCAAGGCAAATGGATCCTGGACCCTAGGCAAACGGATCCTGGGCATCCTGAAGAGAGATGCTTCCGTACGGATCAGTAGGGCTAGAGTGATGACTGGAGCGAGAAGAAGAAGATGAACAAACAGAAGGAACTGAGTCCTCACTGAGTTTATCCATTCTTTTCTGAATTAAACGGGATAACTGTTTAAGCTCATTATTGGTACAATGATCAATATCCGCGAAGTCTAACTTGGAAGATTTCTTGGATTTAGATTTACTGGAAGATGATTCCTTTGGAGGAGGAATCGTTTGAATAGGTGAAGGATTGGGGAATTCCTTCTGGACTTGGCCTACGATGCGATAAGGATCAAACTTATCCCACCATTTAACTGAAAACTCACGAGTAACATGAGTAATTTGATTAAGGTGATTACTAGAGGCGCCTTTTTCAGGGGCGACTAAGGAAGAAAGAGCAACATTGACTGTTGGAGAATAAAATCCATAATTCCATCGAAGGATCCATGGGACTTTATATTTACTAGCGAAATGGAGAATAACTGGGATGCAGCAATTAGACTGCACCACAGGAACCCTAGAGCTAAAGACATTAAGAACAGTCTGAAGCTCAATGGGGAGGATATCAAAGATGAGACCATAACGTTCCCACCAAAGAACAAACCAATGAGGAAATTGACTTTTAAATTTGTGGTCAAATTGGATGAACCACGAATGACTAAAAGATGGAGTTTGAAACAGAAAAACTCTATTCCAAGCTTCCATGTAATCATAATAGCAAAACTGGCTATCATGACCTTCAAGCTGCCTAAGATCACTAGGATGATTACCCCAGTTAGGCATGGAGATAACCTGTTTAATATAAAGAGAATGATAGATGATTTTTGAAGAATCATTTCTATCATAAATAGGTTTAATAGCGATTGACTGAGTTTGCAAAAGGACATCCTTATAGTACATGAGAGATTTATAAGGAGCAGAGGGAATAAAATGCCAACCAGTTGGGAAGAACTGGGTAGCTAATTTAACTGGGTCATCAATTGATTTCATATGACGTTCAATATGAAATAAATTGGTGCTGAAAACAGGGACGTATTCAGTATGAACACGCTGGCCAGCAGGAGGATTACTGGAGGAAGCGTAAGGATCAACCATTAAAGGGGGTTGAACCAGAGCTGAACTATAGGGTTTCGAGCTAGAAACCAAAGGAGTGAACCTATTAACTACAGTAAGGGGAGTAACAGGATGAGGGATTATAGCTCCCACGGGCTTCTGACTAGGTGGGCTTGGGCTTGGAGGACCCAAGGGCCGAACATTTTTATCTTTCCCTCTCACACTCATTTTGAACCTGAGGGGTACCTGAATTAATAAATTCCCGAGTTAGAAAATCAGGAACGGAATTATCACTACCTTTAATATATTCAATGTCAAAATCGAAAATACTTAAAATAGATTGCCATCTGGCAAAAATATGTTTAGCAGCGATGTTTTTAACATCTTTTTCTAAAATATATTTAGCAGACTTACAATCAATACGAACCAAAAATTTTTGATTTAATAAATCATTTTGAAATTTACTGACACAGAAAACTAAAGCTAAAATTTCTTTTTTAATAGTGCTGTAGTTTAATTGTGCCTGATTCCACGCGCCAGAGTGGAATCGAACAATTTGTTCAGAAGAAGCAGGAGTCAATTTCTGCCTCAGAATGCCGCCGAAGCCAATTTCGGAGGCGTCAGTTTCAACAATTTTGAAAGCTAATTCATTAGAAATGCCAAGGCAGGGAAGAACCTTAACATATTTTTTAACTTGCTGAACGATGGCAGAATGCTCATCAGTCCATGGAGGAGGATTTTTCTGTAAACGAAGAAACAAAGGTTTACAGATTTTTCGCAAATTTTTATAGAATTTGCCAACATAATTAAGAGATCCAAGAAACCTTTGAAGTTGAGTTCTATCAAGGATTTTATCAGGAAATCTATCAGCGAATTGAATAACTCTTTGAATAGGACGAACCAAACCCCGATGAATATCATGGCCAAGAAATTTAACTTTAATTTGGAAAAGAGAACATTTGGTTGGTGACAGAACCAAACCATTGACTTTGATAGCTTTGAAGAACGAATTCAAATGTTTGAAATGTTCGTCAATTGATTTAGAAAAAACAAGGATATCATCAATATAGACAATAATGAAATGACTAAAGGGATTTAAAATTTCATTGAGAATATTTTGGAATTCACTAGGAGCGTTTTTCAAGCCAAATGCTTGAACAACCCATTCATAATGACCAAAAGGGGTGGTGAAGGCGGTTTTGTACCTATCACTAGGATGGATACTGACTTGCCAGAAACCAGACTTAAGGTCGAATTTACTAAAAATGGTAGCATTACTAAGACGACTAAGAAGGTCTTCCTTATTAGGAAGGGGATACCTAATCCATTCTAAGACCTTATTAAGGGGCTTATAATTGATGACTAGACGAGGGACACCTCTCTCTTTCTCTGCTTCATTATTAACATAAAAGGCAGGGCAAGACCAAGGAGATTTACTATGTTTTATTAATCCTTTGACAAGTAAATCGTTAATTTCTTGCTTACAAAGCTCCATTTGTTGGTGACTCATTTGAATAGGTCTAGCTTTAGTAGGAATAAGATGTTCTTTAAATTCTTTAGCGTAAGGAAGTTTAACTACATGCTTTCTGCGATGCCAAAAAGCATTAGGAGAATCAGCACATAAGTTTTTAACCATGAATAAACGAAGTTCTTCAATTTTATCTTGTATCTTTTCACTTAAAAGAAGGTCTTCAACCTGTTTATACTTAATTTCATGTTTTAAAAACTTTAAATGAGAAGTTTTACATTTTAACAAGTTAAGTGACTTAGAAATAGACTCATCTTGAATAAATCTTAAGTCTCTTTCTTTGGGCTGAGTTAAAAACTCAAAAACAACTTTGTGCCCAAGGTGCTCAGTAGTTAACCCATTATTACTGGTGGTGAAAGGGTATAACAAATAAATAAATGGTAATCCCAGAATAGTTTTATCAGTTAAATTACGAATTAACACAAAAGAAGTTTTAAAACATATATCATTTTGACAAATATGAACCTTAGGGAGCTTATATTTAATTTCCATGCTGCTTCCATTAGCAGAGTTTAAACGTTCACTGGTTTTAACATAAAATTTGGTAGGGATTAATCCCTCCTGGATGCAGTTAAGATCTGCACCAGTATCAACAAGAGCAGGAAGTTGAATGGCAAAAGTGCCATCAACCATTAACCGTATCAAAATATACCACTTTTGAATGGTAATATCTTTTATCCTTTTTAATGAGTTACCTTGAATAAACAAAGGAGACTCTTCATCATTGACTCCTGAAGTTTCAGGTAAGTCTTCATTTTCTGAGGAATCAGAAATATGAAGTTCAGAGTCTTTGTTAACTAACGTAGTCATATCACTTCTTAAGTTGGAGATTTCAGTCTTGAGACTAGAAATCTCTTTCTTAAGCTTGTTGACCTCTTGATTTAGTTCAGGGAGAGTAATCTCTCTCTCTGCCACTTTAAATCTCTCAAGGGTTTTATTAAGGCTTATAAGCGGCTTCTCTTTAGCTTTTATTACTTTACCCTTTCCAGAAATGTTTTTAGAAAACAATTCCTTTAACTGTTTCATGTATTGCAATTTTAAGTCTTCATCAGTAAGCTTACTAATCAATTCAATTAACAAAGAGCTTTCTTGCTCCTCTTTAGTAAGAACATTAATAGTTTTACAGCAATCAGACCTACAATTATCAGTACACAAAGTAACTTCATTATCTTCACTAGGAGTTTGAGTATTTTGATCATTAGCCGAAGAATAAGGAATATCAGAAATATCATTATCTTCATCAGACTGAGATCTAAGTAAATCAAAAATCTTTTCAGAGTCTTCAACAGAAATATTTAACTGGTTTAATTTTTGTTTTAATTTACATTCATTCTTATAATGTCCCTTTTTACCACAATTATAACAAGTAATTTTACTCTTATCGCTAGATTTAGAAGTGGATTTTTTATTTCCAGTTTTCTTTCTAGACCTGGGTTTTTCATAATAACTTTCTTTATTAGTCTGACTAGAGCGCTTTTTATGGTGCTTGCGTTTTTTATGAATTTCTAAGTGTTTTTTCCTATGCTTTCTACGCGAAGGGGCAATAGGAGGCAGACCATATTGTTCACAAAAAGTGCCAAGCTCATATTTAGCTTTCTTTTTATCTTTGGCAGCTTGTTTAGCGATTTTGAAATCAATACACATTTTTAGGCCAATTTTTTGAATATAACTAACAATGTCACCGTAAGTGAGGTTATCATAATCAATATAGCCTAATGTTTTACTAAGTTCTTCACGGACTTTATGAGCAAATAAAGACGGAAGACCATTAACAAATTTTTCCTTCCAAAAAGGCTTGTTACTATCATTACGAAGCATGACACGCGAAATAAAAACATCTTTATACCATCTAAAATCACTTAAAGTGGGACAAGTAAGATTACTAAGTTGATCATGGATACGTTCAGTAATATTACTAGGAGTACCAATAAAATGTTTTATTATAGTGAAAATTAGGGTATTAATACCATCAGCAACACCAAAACCAATATCTTCACGGAAGATAGGTTGACCATTATCATCAAGTTGATAAGCATGAATAATAGAGTTCCTAGCATCTTCATCAAGGTGTTTTTCCCACCAAGAGCGAAGAACTCCCGAAAAACCATTAGTTAAAATTTCAACAATTTCAGGTTGAGTAAGATTAGTAAAAGCAGTGATGTAACTATTAGCAACCATAGACATGTGATTCATTTTAGTAAGTATTTGATGTTCACTGAAGCCATCTATATTCCATTCATAAATTTTATTGGAGGAAACCGAAAATTGATTGTCAAGATTCTTTTCCTCGAACTGAAGATCAGGGGGAGTGGGTCTAGTATACCAATTTTTTGTAATACTAGTGTTATTAAAAGTTAACCTTTTCAATTGTTCAGTAAGGTCGGGAACAGAAGCGACCTCAGATACCTCATCTGAGTCACTATTGTAGTCATTGCCAGATTCTTGAATCTGATCAATGATGGCCACGGTTCCACTGGCTTCGCCAGAGCTCGAACCAATCTTTTTAATAAGTTTATCAATACTTTTAACTAAATCAGAATCTTTACTAGGTAATCCCTTGCCATCTCTGTTATCAGGAAGGGTTAACAAAGGCTGATCAAGTTTCTTATCAGGGGTTTTAATAAGTGTATTATCAAACTTTTCTTCAATTTTATCAAGTTGTTTTCCTATGGTGGCTAAATACTGATTAGTAAAATTATTTTGTTCAATAATCTTTTTATCATCAGTTTTACCATCAGCTACTTTAAAAGGACTAGCAACAACGGAGTTATTTTTGACTTGTAAAAGAACAGTTTCAAGGGGAGGATGAGAAGCTAAAGTTTTGGACTTATCTTCTTTTATCCATTGAGATTTAGTAAGAACTTTACAATGATTTCTATCATACCAATCATAAAATGTAAGGTTCTCTCTAGTAAGTTTAACAAATTTTTTCCAATTATGAACAATTTTATCTCTATCAATTTTATCATGCATATTACGAAAAGCATGTCGTTTAGCTTGATTAGTTTTAGAATTAAAATCATTAACAAGGCTATCCCAATCCAATTTAGAGACTTTAGTAAGGACTCTTAATTGGTGATTAATTGGGGCATCAAAGTCAGAGGGAGAAGGACCGACCGACACAGTAGGAGAAACATCTTCATGTTCTCCATCAGTCTGAAAGGCAGGAGTATAACAAGGATGACTTGTCTGACCCTGATTCAACACGCCTTTCAGTTTAACATCAGGAATAGAAAAGTCACTTAAGACTTCAGTGTCTCTTCTAGAGGTAGAAGGGACAGAGGAACTGGTAAATTCTTCAATAATAAAAGGTCTTCTAGTACGTTCAAAACTAATTCGAACAGTACCATCAGAAAATTGCTTAATATTTTCTAAATTTAACAAATTATTATTAACTGGTTTTTGTGGAACTTCCTGGGGAAGAATCCATTGGCTAGGTAACGTGACATCTTTCCAAAGAATAGTTTTAGGTGTTTGAATATTGGCGTTACTAGTGCTACTCTGTATTAAAACAGTATGATCTTTAGGACTTTTATTAAGAGCATGAATATTCAAATTGGTTTTCATAACTTTATAATAAATTCTAAAGATTAAAGCTAAGGGTTGAGATCCCTCAATCATTTGAGTTATCTCTCCAGCAGTTTTAATATTCAAAGTTAAAGCCTTAAGTAAATTAATATCAGACAGACTTAAAGGAAGATCAGGAAAGCAATTAAAATGAATAGGACCATCATGTAAACTAGATTCCATGATTCCAATAATACTAGGAGCATAATTAAGATAACGAGCATCTCTTAAGCATAAAAAGACGCTTGAGTTTATTCCTTTAATAGTTAATGGTTTAACTGCAACTTGTACCAAACCAATATGAATAAAATTATAACCCTTTTTACGATGTTTATTAATGACATCGGGAGAAAGAAGACTACAATTTTCATATTCTTTATTAATAGCATACACACGTTCAACAGTTTTAACATTGTAATCAGTTTTGAAATTATCGATGAAGGTTGACTGATAAATTTCTTTAGGAGATACACTAGGTATATTCCAGTTATTAAGAGTTTGGTTAATATTTTCATAACTTTGTTCTTCTTGGTTAACTATATTAGGAACAGAAGGAAGAGAAGATCTATTACTAACCGACGAACTAGATCTAAACAATCTACTCATAGTTAAAATTAAAGTTTTAATTAATCTGTGTTCTTCTGTACATACCCCTTTCTTTGCTTAACATAAACACATACCCTATCATCTAGTGATTCCCAGAAAGCCGAAACTGCTCACACACTCGAGACTTACAAAGGCTGGACAGGGACCTATGGCGATGGAGGGTGGTTTATACAAAGAGACTAGGTGACTTCTTGAACAAAGAAAGATCAAAACTTTTGATTTTAAAAATGACTAGAAGAAGAAGATCAAGAACAACGTTTAGTAAACAAACAACTCATGGCTCTGATACCAAAAGGCGGAAGATGAAGACTACAAGAGAAGAGTGGCGCATAAACAAAGCTGAATAACAACTATAGCAAAACTATAAGAAATTAAAGCAGCAGTTCATAAGTAATAAGAGAAGTTTAAATAAAATAAACTTTTATTGAACTATGAAATAATTACAAACAATTAACTTGGTTACTTACAACAGATTGACTCGATTATAGAAACTAAGAAATTAAAGCAGCAGTTCATAAGTAATAAGAGAAGTTTAAATAAAATAAACTTTTATTGAACTATGAAATAATTACAAACAATTAACTTGGTTACTTACAACAGATTGACTCGATTATAGAAACTTATCATATCTAAGAGAGAAGGCGAGAGAGTTGAAGATTAGTCAGATAGGAATCTGAGTCTTCTCAAACGCTCTATTGGATTACTAAATCCTGCCTCTCTAAAATGACTGAGCCTCCCTTACATAGAAAGAGAAAAGGCTGAGAGATTACAACTCAATAATTACAAAACAAGAATGACTATTGAACAACAGTAATGCTTTATCAAAAGATAAAAAGCATTATTACAACTTTTGACTATAACAAACAGCTTTTTACTATTACAGACGCGTTAATCAAATACAAACAAAATACAATAACAACTTTTTGACTAACAAGGGTACAGACAACAGACTAAATGACATGGTATCAGAGCCATGAGTTGTTTGTTTACTAAACGTTGTTCTTGATCTTCTTCTTCTAGTCATTTTTAAAATCAAAAGTTTTGATCTTTCTTTGTTCAAGAAGTCACCTAGTCTCTTTGTATAAACCACCCTCCATCGCCATAGGTCCCTGTCCAGCCTTTGTAAGTCTCGAGTGTGTGAGCAGTTTCGGCTTTCTGGGAATCACTAGATGATAGGGTATGTGTTTATGTTAAGCAAAGAAAGGGGTATGTACAGAAGAACACAGATTAATTAAAACTTTAATTTTAACTATGAGTAGATTGTTTAGATCTAGTTCGTCGGTTAGTAATAGATCTTCTCTTCCTTCTGTTCCTAATATAGTTAACCAAGAAGAACAAAGTTATGAAAATATTAACCAAACTCTTAATAACTGGAATATACCTAGTGTATCTCCTAAAGAAATTTATCAGTCAACCTTCATCGATAATTTCAAAACTGATTACAATGTTAAAACTGTTGAACGTGTGTATGCTATTAATAAAGAATATGAAAATTGTAGTCTTCATCTTCCGCCTTTTGGTATCAGAGCCATGAGTTGTTTGTTTACTAAACGTTGTTCTTGATCTTCTTCTTCTAGTCATTTTTAAAATCAAAAGTTTTGATCTTTCTTTGTTCAAGAAGTCACCTAGTCTCTTTGTATAAACCACCCTCCATCGCCATAGGTCCCTGTCCAGCCTTTGTAAGTCTCGAGTGTGTGAGTAGTTTCGGCTTTCTGGGAATCACTAGATGATAGGGTATGTGTTTATGTTAAGCAAAGAAAGGGGTATGTACAGAAGAACACAGATTAAATGACAACTGACTCAGCAACTGCTTTCGGCTACTTTGGACAAAGGAGCACGGGCTGCACGGGCAGGGGCATCTAGCAACAAAGCTGACCCAGGTGACTGTAGGAACCCAAGGCAAATGGATCCTGGACCCTAGGCAAACGGATCCTGGGCATCCTGAAGAGAGATGCTTCCGTACGGATCAGTAGGGCTAGAGTGATGACTGGAGCGAGAAGAAGAAGATGAACAAACAGAAGGAACTGAGTCCTCACTGAGTTTATCCATTCTTTTCTGAATTAAACGGGATAACTGTTTAAGCTCATTATTGGTACAATGATCAATATCCGCGAAGTCTAACTTGGAAGATTTCTTGGATTTAGATTTACTGGAAGATGATTCCTTTAGAGGAGGAATCGTTTGAATAGGTGAAGGATTGGGGAATTCCTTCTGGACTTGGCCTACGATGCGATAAGGATCAAACTTATCCCACCATTTAACTGAAAACTCACGAGTAACATGAGTAATTTGATTAAGGTGATTACTAGAGGCGCCTTTTTCAGGGGCGACTAAGGAAGAAAGAGCAACATTGACTGTTGGAGAATAAAATCCATAATTCCATCGAAGGATCCATGGGACTTTATATTTACTAGCGAAATGGAGAATAACTGGGATGCAGCAATTAGACTGCACCACAGGAACCCTAGAGCTAAAGACATTAAGAACAGTCTGAAGCTCAATGGGGAGGATATCAAAGATGAGACCATAACGTTCCCACCAAAGAACAAACCAATGAGGAAATTGACTTTTAAATTTGTGGTCAAATTGGATGAACCACGAATGACTAAAAGATGGAGTTTGAAACAGAAAAACTCTATTCCAAGCTTCCATGTAATCATAATAGCAAAACTGGCTATCATGACCTTCAAGCTGCCTAAGATCACTAGGATGATTACCCCAGTTAGGCATGGAGATAACCTGTTTAATATAAAGAGAATGATAGATGATTTTTGAAGAATCATTTCTATCATAAATAGGTTTAATAGCGATTGACTGAGTTTGCAAAAGGACATCCTTATAGTACATGAGAGATTTATAAGGAGCAGAGGGAATAAAATGCCAACCAGTTGGGAAGAACTGGGTAGCTAATTTAACTGGGTCATCAATTGATTTCATATGACGTTCAATATGAAATAAATTGGTGCTGAAAACAGGGACGTATTCAGTATGAACACGCTGGCCAGCAGGAGGATTACTGGAGGAAGCGTAAGGATCAACCATTAAAGGGGGTTGAACCAGAGCTGAACTATAGGGTTTCGAGCTAGAAACCAAAGGAGTGAACCTATTAACTACAGTAAGGGGAGTAACAGGATGAGGGATTATAGCTCCCACGGGCTTCTGACTAGGTGGGCTTGGGCTTGGAGGACCCAAGGGCCGAACATTTTTATCTTTCCCTCTCACACTCATTTTGAACCTGAGGGGTACCTGAATTAATAAATTCCCGAGTTAGAAAATCAGGAACGGAATTATCACTACCTTTAATATATTCAATGTCAAAATCGAAAATACTTAAAATAGATTGCCATCTGGCAAAAATATGTTTAGCAGCGATGTTTTTAACATCTTTTTCTAAAATATATTTAGCAGACTTACAATCAATACGAACCAAAAATTTTTGATTTAATAAATCATTTTGAAATTTACTGACACAGAAAACTAAAGCTAAAATTTCTTTTTTAATAGTGCTGTAGTTTAATTGTGCCTGATTCCACGCGCCAGAGTGGAATCGAACAATTTGTTCAGAAGAAGCAGGAGTCAATTTCTGCTTCAGAATGCCGCCGAAGCCAATTTCGGAGGCGTCAGTTTCAACAATTTTGAAAGCTAATTCATTAGAAATGCCAAGGCAGGGAAGAACCTTAACATATTTTTTAACTTGCTGAACGATGGCAGAATGCTCATCAGTCCATGGAGGAGGATTCTTCTGTAAACGAAGAAACAAAGGTTTACAGATTTTTCGCAAATTTTTATAGAATTTGCCAACATAATTAAGAGATCCAAGAAACCTTTGAAGTTGAGTTCTATCAAGGATTTTATCAGGAAATCTATCAGCGAATTGAATAACTCTTTGAATAGGACGAACCAAACCCCGATGAATATCATGGCCAAGAAATTTAACTTTAATTTGAAAAAGAGAACATTTGGTTGGTGACAGAACCAAACCATTGACTTTGATAGCTTTGAAGAACGAATTCAAATGTTTGAAATGTTCGTCAATTGATTTAGAAAAAACAAGGATATCATCAATATAGACAATAATGAAATGACTAAAGGGATTTAAAATTTCATTGAGAATATTTTGGAATTCACTAGGAGCGTTTTTCAAGCCAAATGCTTGAACAACCCATTCATAATGACCAAAAGGGGTGGTGAAGGCGGTTTTGTACCTATCACTAGGATGGATACTGACTTGCCAGAAACCAGACTTAAGGTCGAATTTACTAAAAATGGTAGCATTACTAAGACGACTAAGAAGGTCTTCCTTATTAGGAAGAGGATACCTAATCCATTCTAAGACCTTATTAAGGGGCTTATAATTGATGACTAGACGAGGGACACCTCTCTCTTTCTCTGCTTCATTATTAACATAAAAGGCAGGGAAAGACCAAGGAGATTTACTATGTTTTATTAATCCTTTGACAAGTAAATCGTTAATTTCTTGCTTACAAAGCTCCATTTGTTGGTGACTCATTTGAATAGGTCTAGCTTTAGTAGGAATAAGATGTTCTTTAAATTCTTTAGCGTAAGGAAGTTTAACTACATGCTTTCTGCGATGCCAAAAAGCATTAGGAGAATCAGCACATAAGTTTTTAACCATGAATAAACGAAGTTCTTCAATTTTATCTTGTATCTTTTCACTTAAAAGAAGGTCTTCAACCTGTTTATACTTAATTTCATGTTTTAAAAACTTTAAATGAGAAGTTTTACATTTTAACAAGTTAAGTGACTTAGAAATAGACTCATCTTGAATAAATCTTAAGTCTCTTTCTTTGGGCTGAGTTAAAACTCAAAAACAACTTTGTGCCCAAGGTGCTCAGTAGTTAACCCATTATTACTGGTGGTGAAAGGGTATAACAAATAAATAAATGGTAATCCCAGAATAATTTTATCAGTTAAATTACGAATTAACACAAAAGAAGTTTTAAAACATATATCATTTTGACAAATATGAACCTTAGGGAGCTTATATTTAATTTCCATGCTGCTTCCATTAGCAGAGTTTAAACGTTCACTGGTTTTAACATAAAATTTGGTAGGGATTAATCCCTCCTGGATGCAGTTAAGATCTGCACCAGTATCAACAAGAGCAGGAAGTTGAATGGCAAAAGTGCCATCAACCATTAACCGTATCAAAATATACCACTTTTGAATGGTAATATCTTTTATCCTTTTTAATGAGTTACCTTGAATAAACAAAGGAGACTCTTCATCATTGACTCCTGAAGTTTCAAGTAAGTCTTCATTTTCTGAGGAATCAGAAATATGAAGTTCAGAGTCTTTGTTAACTAACGTAGTCATATCACTTCTTAAGTTGGAGATTTCAGTCTTGAGACTAGAAATCTCTTTCTTAAGCTTGTTGACCTCCCCATTGAGCTTTACCTAGTAAAGATTCTGATTTAGTTAAAAGTATTGATAAACTTATTAAAAAGATTGGTTCGAGCTCTGGCGAAGCCAGTGGAACCGTGGCCATCATTGATCAGATTCAAGAATCTGGCAATGACTACAATAGTGACTCAGATGAGGTATCTGAGGTCGCTTCTGTTCCCGACCTTACTGAATAATTGAAAAGGTTAACTTTTAATAACACTAGTATTACAAAAAATTGGTATACTAGACCCACTCCCCCTGATCTTCAGTTCGAGGAAAAGAATCTTGACAATCAATTTTCGGTTTCCTCCAATAAAATTTATGAATGGAATATAGATGGCTTCAGTGAACATCAAATACTTACTAAAATGAATCACATGTCTATGGTTGCTAATAGTTACATCACTGCTTTTACTAATCTTACTCAACCTGAAATTGTTGAAATTTTAACTAATGGTTTTTCGGGAGTTCTTCGCTCTTGGTGGGAAAAACACCTTAATGAAGATGCTAGGAACTCTATTATTCATGCTTATCAACTTGATGATAATGGTCAACCTATCTTCCGTGAAGATATTGGTTTTGGTGTTCCTGATGGTATTAATACCCTAATTTTCACTATAATAAAACATTTTATTGGTACTCCTAGTAATATTACTGAACGTATCCATGATCAACTTAGTAATCTTACTTGCCCCACTTTAAGTGATTTTAGATGGTATAAAGATGTTTTTATTTCGCGTGTCATGCTTCGTAATGATAGTAACAAGCCTTTTTGGAAGGAAAAATTTGTTAATGGTCTTCCGTCTTTATTTGCTCATAAAGTCCGTGAAGAACTTAGTAAAACATTAGGCTATATTGATTATGATAACCTCACTTACGGTGACATTGTTAGTTATATTCAAAAAATTGGCCTAAAAATGTGTATTGATTTCAAAATCGCTAAACAAGCTGCCAAAGATAAAATTGAAGAACTTCGTTTATTCATGGTTAAAAACTTATGTGCTGATTCTCCTAATGCTTTTTGGCATCGCAGAAAGCATGTAGTTAAACTTCCTTACGCTAAAGAATTTAAAGAACATCTTATTCCTACTAAAGCTAGACCTATTCAAATGAGTCACCAACAAATGGAGCTTTGTAAGCAAGAAATTAACGATTTACTTGTCAAAGGATTAATAAAACATAGTAAATCTCCTTGGTCTTGCCCTGCCTTTTATGTTAATAATGAAGCAGAGAAAGAGAGAGGTGTCCCTCGTCTAGTCATCAATTATAAGCCCCTTAATAAGGTCTTAGAATGGATTAGGTATCCCCTTCCTAATAAGGAAGACCTTCTTAGTCGTCTTAGTAATGCTACCATTTTTAGTAAATTCGACCTTAAGTCTGGTTTCTGGCAAGTCAGTATCCATCCTAGTGATAGGTACAAAACCGCCTTCACCACCCCTTTTGGTCATTATGAATGGGTTGTTCAAGCATTTGGCTTGAAAAACGCTCCTAGTGAATTCCAAAATATTCTCAATGAAATTTTAAATCCCTTTAGTCATTTCATTATTGTCTATATTGATGATATCCTTGTTTTTTCTAAATCAATTGACGAACATTTCAAACATTTGAATTCGTTCTTCAAAGCTATCAAAGTCAATGGTTTGGTTCTGTCACCAACCAAATGTTCTCTTTTCCAAATTAAAGTTAAATTTCTTGGCCATGATATTCATCGGGGTTTGGTTCGTCCTATTCAAAGAGTTATTCAATTCGCTGATAGATTTCCTGATAAAATCCTTGATAGAACTCAACTTCAAAGGTTTCTTGGATCTCTTAATTATGTTGGCAAATTCTATAAAAATTTGCGAAAAATCTGTAAACCTTTGTTTCTTCGTTTACAGAAAAATCCTCCTCCATGGACTGATGAGCATTCTGCCATCGTTCAGCAAGTTAAAAAATATGTTAAGGTTCTTCCCTGCCTTGGCATTTCTAATGAATTAGCTTTCAAAATTGTTGAAACTGACGCCTCCGAAATTGGCTTCGGCGGCATTCTGAAGCAGAAATTGACTCCTGCTTCTTCTGAACAAGTTGTTCGATTCCACTCTGGCGCGTGGAATCAGGCACAATTAAACTACAGCACTATTAAAAAAGAAATTTTAGCTTTAGTTTTCTGTGTCAGTAAATTTCAAAATGATTTATTAAATCAAAAATTTTTGGTTCGTATTGATTGTAAGTCTGCTAAATATATTTTAGAAAAAGATGTTAAAAACATCGCTGCTAAACATATTTTTGCCAGATGGCAATCTATTTTAAGTATTTTCGATTTTGACATTGAATATATTAAAGGTAGTGATAATTCCGTTCCTGATTTTCTAACTCGGGAATTTATTAATTCAGGTACCCCTCAGGTTCAAAATGAGTGTGAGAGGGAAAGATAAAAATGTTCGGCCCTTGGGTCCTCCAAGCCCAAGCCCACCTAGTCAGAAGCCCGTGGGAGCTATAATCCCTCATCCTGTTACTCCCCTTACTGTAGTTAATAGGTTCACTCCTTTGGTTTCTAGCTCGAAACCCTATAGTTCAGCTCTGGTTCAACCCCCTTTAATGGTTGATCCTTACGCTTCCTCCAGTAATCCTCCTGCTGGCCAGCGTGTTCATACTGAATACGTCCCTGTTTTCAGCACCAATTTATTTCATATTGAACGTCATATGAAATCAATTGATGACCCAGTTAAATTAGCTACCCAGTTCTTCCCAACTGGTTGGCATTTTATTCCCTCTGCTCCTTATAAATCTCTCATGTACTATAAGGATGTCCTTTTGCAAACTCAGTCAATCGCTATTAAACCTATTTATGATAGAAATGATTCTTCAAAAATCATCTATCATTCTCTTTATATTAAACAGGTTATCTCCATGCCTAACTGGGGTAATCATCCTAGTGATCTTAGGCAGCTTGAAGGTCATGATAGCCAGTTTTGCTATTATGATTACATGGAAGCTTGGAATAGAGTTTTTCTGTTTCAAACTCCATCTTTTAGTCATTCGTGGTTCATCCAATTTGACCACAAATTTAAAAGTCAATTTCCTCATTGGTTTGTTCTTTGGTGGGAACGTTATGGTCTCATCTTTGATATCCTCCCCATTGAGCTTCAGACTGTTCTTAATGTCTTTAGCTCTAGGGTTCCTGTGGTGCAGTCTAATTGCTGCATCCCAGTTATTCTCCATTTCGCTAGTAAATATAAAGTCCCATGGATCCTTCGATGGAATTATGGATTTTATTCTCCAACAGTCAATGTTGCTCTTTCTTCCTTAGTCGCCCCTGAAAAGGCGCCTCTAGTAATCACCTTAATCAAATTACTCATGTTACTCGTGAGTTTTCAGTTAAATGGTGGGATAAGTTTGATCCTTATCGCATCGTAGGCCAAGTCCAGAAGGAATTCCCCAATCCTTCACCTATTCAAACGATTCCTCCTCCAAAGGAATCATCTTCCAGTAAATCTAAATCCAAGAAATCTTCCAAGTTAGACTTCGCGGATATTGATCATTGTACCAATAATGAGCTTAAACAGTTATCCCGTTTAATTCAGAAAAGAATGGATAAACTCAGTGAGGACTCAGTTCCTTCTGTTTGTTCATCTTCTTCTTCTCGCTCCAGTCATCACTCTAGCCCTACTGATCCGTACGGAAGCATCTCTCTTCAGGATGCCCAGGATCCGTTTGCCTAGGGTCCAGGATCCATTTGCCTTGGGTTCCTACAGTCACCTGGGTCAGCTTTGTTGCTAGATGCCCCTGCCCGTGCAGCCCGTGCTCCTTTGTCCAAAGTAGCCGAAAGCAGTTGCTGAGTCAGTTGTCATTTAGTCTGTTGTCTGTACCCTTGTTAGTCAAAAAGTTGTTATTGTATTTTGTTTGTATTTGATTAACGCGTCTGTAATAGTAAAAAGCTGTTTGTTATAGTCAAAAGTTGTAATATACTTGGAGACAATCTTATTTGTTTATTAATAAAAGTATTCATTTATTAAAGGTATTTAATTATCTACATGATGATGCTTTTATAATATATAAATAACCCATAGTTTTAAGCAATGATTTTAGGATCATGTTGTTGATCATGCTAATGAGATCTAAATTCTTAGAAAGCTTAAAACTAAAATAGTTTTCAATCGTTGGATTACTAGAAAGGGGATTAGTAAATCCGGATAGATTGGTACATATGTTGCATGCTCATTGGATGAGGATGATTGATCTCATGATCATTTGTGTGGAGACACTAAAGTAAGTATGTAGGTGCTTATTAGAGAATAGTTCACTGAACGTGACTCGCTATGGAATACCTAATGAAGTTTTACTTGTCTGTCAATAGGAATTCCTAATGTGATAGTAGTACAAGTGATTCTTGGACTTGAGATCATCATAGTATCTTGTGTGTAATGAATTATACTTTGACTTATTCCTTAAAACATTTAGGGTATATCAAAGGGTATGCTTGGGTATAATAAGTTATATATGGAGATAATGAATGGTCAATAAAGAATCTACTACTTCTAGTAAAAGAAGAGATATGTCTTATGTGAATCGTTAAATGACAACCCAGTAGTCATTGGCCAAGGCATAATGAAATTAAAAAGGAGTTCTAATTTACATTATTTAGAGTTGTGCATTTTCTAATCGAAATATATATAATTAAATAAATAAGACTTGACAGTAATTTCATGTCTTATATTTAATTAGGACATTGTATGGTGGAAGGATTGAATTGTATGGCAACTATTTACTCACATGTTCTTTTATGATTGAGTGTTGAAATCTATATTATCTGGAAAGTCATTGATCGCTAGTGAGACTTATCCCTATTGTAGAATAAATATATTTATTTAAATAGATTATTAGTTAATTAATTTATTTATTTAAACAGATAAGAATTGTTCTAATTGATTTATTCACAACCGATTTAATATAGAGAACCTAAAGGGTCACACCATAAAAGTAAGAATAATTATTTAAGAAGGTAATGGCATAATCGTAATAATGCATTAAGTGTAATTAATTTAATCTATGGTGATAGAATAAATTAAATAGCTTAATATTTATTATTTAATATTTTAGAAATATTAAATATAAATAATACGAGGAGTCTTATTAATATTATTACAATTATTATTATTTTAATTTCTAAAGGAGTTTAGGAATTAATTTAATATTAGTACTCTCATTTATTCCTAATAATATTAGGAGGCAAATTAATTAAAGGAGTTTAATTAATTAATCCCAATATGATTGGGAAGCCTAATTAATTAAAGGAGTTTAATTAATTAAACGAAAACTTATTTCTAATAGGATTAGAATGGTTAACCAATATCTATATAAGAAGAGGCTTATAATAGATATCAGTTGATGCAATTTCAATTGTTGGAGCGAGAGTACTCATTTTCTATAGAGGATAGAAAACTAGGGTTTAGCCAACCACCCTCCTTCTTGAATAATTCATATTCCTTGATGGATCACCTTAGAGGCCAAACACTGTGTGGCTAACGTTGATCAAAGAAAAGAATATATCCCGGATATTCAAGGAGCTCGCGAAGAATAATGAGGTAAACTCGTACCTGCGGAAGATTCGTTCTACAAGGGTATGAATTCCATAACTTCTTATTTATCGTTTTAAATTAATAATTTACATAAAGGATGATCCCGGTTATGATTTTGTAGAAATTTTTTAAACTCTGATATACTATACTTCCGTTAATTTTTGTAATTTGATTCCGTCATGATTTCGTACAAACTCAACAGTGACATCAGAGCCAAACTTGTATGTAATTATTAATTGTTTGATTTTATATATGTATGAGTATGTATTTAGAATAATTTATTGAGCATAATTTTATTGTATAAAATTATTTTTTTATAAAAAAAGGGCCAATTGGCGAACTGTGATAAAAATGGCGGTTTTTTTTTTGGGACTAATCACGTTATTTGTTATGTAAGGAAGTGAATATATATAAAGTACTGTGATACAATCTGGTGGATTTCTTTTGATTCAATAAAGTGACTGAAGCTTAGCTGAAGGATTTCAAAAAGCGGATCTGGTTTGTTTTTTAAAAAAAGGATACCCACGAATTCATTTTTTAAAAGATTCTGAAATATTCTTTTTAAAAGATACTGAATGATTCAAAAAGGCGTCACTTTATAACCCTGCATTCACTTTACTATATATATATATATATATATAATATTTTTAATAATTTTATAATTAAAATAAATAATTTATTTTAATCTTGAAGTTAGATTTCATACAATTAAAATTGCCCATTAAATGACACTCATATATATATATAAAATAGTTTTAATTCATGAGATGAATATTTATTTATTGATGCATATGATGATAGTATGATAATAAATGAGATTGATTATGGGACTGTTGACCAATGTGATTGAATTTATTTTAGTTGGATGCTTGAATGTATGAGTTTTATTAAATGGGATCTACGTACCTTGTCTTTTCTGATTTTTTTCGATGTAAAATTCTATCTCCTTCCTATGTACTTTCCCTTTACTACTGATCAAGGTTTCTATTTAAATTAAATAGTTAATGTAATAGAAATAGTTATAATTATCTTGAAGGAATTGGAGATCAAGAAGCAAGGAGCGCATGAAAATCCGTTTTTATGGAGCTCGAGTTTAAATGTAATTGTTATGTTTAAATTTAATTTTTGCACTTCTAGGTTTGACCTTTGGTTTACTTGGTGGCTCTAGTGAATAACACTAGAATAAAATTTCATAATCAATCTGGGTAGAATATAGTATTCTATATGTGCATGCTAAGTATTATATATATATATATATATATAATATATATATTATATTTTATGCAAATATGATTTGCATGTTTTAATAAAATGACGCGTATTTTATATACTATATATATATATATATATATATATATATATATATATATATATGCATGTGCGCTAAACAAGATGAGACTAATAATAACAAACCCCTCAAAAAATTATATTAAGTGTAAAACGTTCAGATATATTTGAAATATCGACGTCACCATCTAACATGATAAATTAATAGAGTATTAAATATTTAATACGAGTTTGTTGTGCTATCCACAAGACAAGTATTGCGTATTTAAGATATTAATTTAATCACATTTGATGCTTATCAAGAAAATTGAACAATATTATTTGTTGTGATATTTACAAGGACAATATTTTTCTTTTTTGAATTTATGGAAGTGCTAGGTTGGACTTAACTTAAATTATTTTAGTTCGAATGTGCACACACTTGACCATTATAATTTAAGAGGCAAAATAAAAGGAGTTAAATATTGATGTAATTGACAAAGAGTTGTCTACCTATTTATTTATATATCATTTGTTGTGCTATCCACAAGGCTATATACATTTGAAATGAGATCCTTATTCTCACTAGCAAATCTTTAATTAAATATTGCCGAACTATCTAAGTGAGTGTAATATATTTGAAAAAATAGTGAGAGATACCAATTTAAAATAAGACCTAATTTATTTTGGTATATATAATTAATTAAATGAATATTTACTAAAATGTTATTTTTTCACATACAAAAATTAAAAATATCAAAATCACTAATTTCACTGCGTAGCATACTTAATGCTAACAAACTAACCGAGTCGAATTACACGGACTGGTTAAGGATCTGAGAATCGTTCTCACTGTTGAAAAGATTTCTCATGTCCTAAATTCACATGTCACTGAAACTTTTTCAGAATCAGGCCTTTGAGGAAGAAATTGTCACCATTGTTAAGTGACAAGATGATGCATATGTGGCTCAATGCATTATGCTCGCATCCATGAATAATGAGCTTCAGCGTCAGCATGAAAATATGGATGCTCCTACTATGTTGCTTCACCTCAATCACCTCAAGGAGTTGTATGGTGAACAAAGTAGGACTGCTAGATATGAGATATCTAAGGAGCTCTTCCGATCTTGGATGACCGAGGGCAGTGCCGTAGAGACTCATGTTCTAAGAGTGATCAATCTGATTGAACACCTTGGACAACTTGGGTTCGTCATGGATGGAAAGTTGAGTCAAGACTTGGTCTTGCAGTCACTCCTTGAGACCTTCTCGTAGTTTTTTGTTAATTTTCACATGAATAAGTTAGATGTCAGCTTGCATGAATTACTTAACATGTTGAAAACTGCAGAAGGTCACTTCTCATCCAAGAAGAACCATGTCTTAATGGTGGATTCTTCCAAAAAAAGGAACAGGCCAAATGTATCTTCTAACAAGAAGAAATCGAAGAAGACTAAGGGCAAGATAACACAAAGGATCAAAAGAAACCTAATCCATCTAGCAAAAGAATGTGCTTCCATTGCAACGAGCTAGGTCATTGGAAGAGGAACTGCAAGAAGTTTCTGGGAGAGAAGAAGCTTGGAGAAGCTTCGACTTCCAATCAAGGTTTGTCATTATTAAAATTAATTTTTCTGAAAGTCAAAATTCTACTTGGGTATTGGATACCGGCTGTGGTTCTCACATATGTAATATTGTGCAGGGACTAATCAGAAGTAGAAAGCTAAATAAGGATTAGATTGTCCTACGAGTAAGAAATAGAGCAAAAATTACTGCATTAGCTGTAGGCACTTATTGTTTAGCACCGCCTACGGGTAAGTGCATTTATTTAAATAATTGTTATTTTATTTCGAATATCATTAAAATCATTATTTCTATTTCTGTATTAGATATGGATGAATTTGACATTATAATAAAGAAAAACAGTTGTTCTATTTATAATGAAAATATTTTATATGGTGTTGGTAATTTTGCGATATGGACTTTATATACTTGACTTGCATGAAAATATATTTCAAATAGAACAAACTAAGAGAATGAAAAGAGATGATGTTAATTATACGTATATGTGGCACTATAGACTCGGTCATATCAATGAAACAAGATTATCCAAGTTGTATAAGGATGGGCTCTTAGAGCTATCCGATTATGAATCATATCCAACGTGTGAATCTTGTCTCATGGATAAAATGACTAATCTCCTTTTAGTGAAAAAGGAGAAAAAATTACAGAGTTGTTAGCGTTGGTTCACACATACGTTTGTGGACCTATGACAACGAATGCACGGGGATGATATTCTTATTTATTACTTTCACTGATGATCACTCAAGATTTGGATATGTGTATTTAATGAAATACAAATCTGAATCATTTGAAAAGTTCAAAGAGTTCAGAAGTGAAGTAGAGAAACAAACGGGCAAGAGTATTAAGATTTTTTTGATCAGATCGAGGTAGAGAATACTTAAGCGGTGAGTTTCTCAATTGTCTCAAAGATAATGGTATAATCTCCCAATGGACTCCACCAAGTACACCACAGTTAAATGAAGTATCTGAAAGGAGAAATCGAACATTGTTGGACATGATTCGTTCCATGATGAGTTTTATCGATCTTTCAGTATCATTCTAGGGTTATGCCCTAGAAACGGCTGCATATCTACTACATAAGGTCCCCTCAAAATCCGTCCCCAAAACTTCATATGAGATGTGGACAAGGAGGAAATCTAGTCTTAAGCATGTTAAGATTTGGGATGTCCAACTTATTTAAAAAGGTTTCAAAATGATAAGCTTGGGACAAGATCTGATAAATGCACGTTTGTGGGATATTCTAAAGAAAGTTTGGGATACTATTTCTACAATCCAATGAGCAAAAGGTGTTTTTGTGAAACACGCTGCCTTCTTGAAAAATGAGTTTATTCTTAAAGGCTTGTGGGAGAAAAATAGATCTTAAAGAAATTCAAGAACCACAAACCACTATAAATCAATTGGATGAACCTTTCCAAGTAGAGAAATCTACTGTACAACACTCTATCGTAAATCTAGAAGAGTACTGATGATACCTGAAATGTATGAATTCGTCATAGAGGATGACGATGAGGTACACGTTATAAATGATGATTGTAAGACCCCGAATTTTATAAATAAAGATTTAATTTCTTTATATATTATTTTGAAATAGTAAGGGTTGATTTAATTAATGTAGTAAGTTGTGGGTAAAATGCGCAAATATTCAAAATGAGCAAGTAGTTATAAAATATTAATTGTTGTCGGGGAATATTCGTTTGGTCGTGAATTATTCTTGTTATCGGGGAATATTCATACGACAGCGCAGCCATTTATGGGCCCCACAACAGAATAACTATCGGATATAGAAAGCGACAGAAATAACATTTTTATAAATAACGGTAAAATTGTTACCGTTAAACTGTTGAAATACCCGATAATAAAAATATAGTAATACGCGTTGTTGCACAGTACCACACGGTATTACACAGTATTTCAAATTATTAATTCTTACGTAAGAATGCACTTACTCAATTATTGTTACAGTAATTACTATTCAATATTTTATATGATTGATTCAATAATTGCTACCGTTGATATTTTGTATTATTGATTCAATAGTTGTCACTAGCACAGTATTTCACATTTTCAAATCAATAATTCATATTATTTGAATAATATTATTAGATAGCATTATTGACAATGTCTAAGAAAGTTCTGTCTAGGAGGGGTTATTGAATTGCGCGCTAGTAAGGAGAAATCCTTATCGGAAGGCCCCCTCTTTCCTGGGAACGACTTGGTTGTCAATATTGTAGTTCTATAATATTATTTGTGAATAATTAATTATTGATTTATATGATAAGAAAATATTTATTTTGTGGATATAAAAGAAGGAATTAGTGCTGAGGTACTTTTATCAGTATTTTGGTGTAGAAAATCATCCGTTTGTGGATTTCGACCATTTTTCGTTCGAAATTTGGAAAAATTTCCTTCTACAAAGTTGTAGAGAATTAAATTTTCTATGAAAAAGACATAGAATTTATATTTTTCTGATAAAAGGACTATTTATTATGAATTATTGAAGTTGCAAAAATAAATATTTTTTTATTAAAAATATGGGTGGGCCCCACTTTTGTTTTTTGGTGGAAAAATTCTAAATTCTAAGCTGGTGTGCGTTGAAATTTCAGAAGGTTGAAGCCGCCGGTAGCAGGTAAGTCAGCTTTGGTGTTCTGGCATTTTCCTATAAATAGGGTGCTTAGGTTAGAATTGAAAATCACACCAGAATCAGAAGTTTTCCTCTCTCTATAATATCGAGCGTATTTTTGTGAGTATTTAGATACTTTGAGTGTTGCTATTCAGTGTAAGTTTCCTTCAGTATTATATTCGATATTCCAGCCAGAAGTACTATTTTTTTGAGGTAAGAGATGTTATTTTTTTTAAATGATGTTATTCTTCTCAATATCATTATACCAAAATATTGGTATGGATTTTATTATGAAATTCTTACTTTTTCTGTCGGAGTTACTATTCACGTATACGTCACTATTCACGTATACGACACTATTCACAAATACAGTACTATTCACGGAAAAATTATATTTTCTTTTCTTGTCCTTTATTTCACTGGATTCGTTCTTTAAGAGTATTTTTCATCATCCTCAGTCTTAAATGGTGACACTTGATGAATATATTTGGCATGTAGAGCAAAGATGAAAGATTACCTGATGAATATCTTTGGCCCGTAGTGCAAAGATGAACAAGTGTTGAGATGAAAATGACCATTGGTGATACAAATGAATATATTTGACCGTAGTGCAAAGATGAATATATTTGACCGTAGTGCAAAGAATGTCGCAGGGATTAGTCGGGGGACAGAGTGATGGTCCGAGTTAGAGCAGTAGTAGTCCTCACTATAAGTAGTATGATAATAATTGTAATGATGACTTAGTTTGAATGTTAATATTTTTACATATTTGTATTGACACTCACAGCTTGTATGGTCGTCCTGCTCACGACCTTTTGATATAAAATTTATATTTGGATTCTGTATCATGTGTTTGGCGACTCAGAATGGGTTGGATTGGTTGGACCTCTTCTGGGGGAGTCTTAGTTGGTATCAGAGCTTAGGGATATGGTCTCTGGCGGAGATCTGGGAATAGAACTAGGAGGGGAGAGACGAGTAAATCCTTCGCTAGTGTGTCCTACCTAAGCTTATCTGATGTTAATTGATCAGTCGGAGTATAGGGTTTGATATATTAATTGTTTAATTAATCCTTATTTTATGGTAGTATTTGAGAATGGCAGCTGAGAATGTTAACAATGGAGTGAATGAGACTGTGGAGACACCTTTAATCACCAACTAGGAGAACGTGTAATAGGAAGGCAATATTCCTCCTGTAAACGACCCTACCAACCAAACGATGAACGAGAAAATGTTTAGAAGTTTTTTTGCAGTTCATACAAACCAGACCAAGGAGACTCGTGTACAGAATACAGGTGGAAATAATAACACGCGGATTGTCACCTGCCAAGCAGTTCAAAGAGTTGGGACCACCAGAGTTTTTGGAAAAGTCGGATCCGATCAAGGCGAAGACGTGAGTTAAGCAAATTATCAAGATATTTGATGTCTTGGGATGCACGGAGGAACAGAAGGTTCCATTTGCCACCTTTATATTCCGTGAAGAGGCAGATTACTGGTGGGAATCTGTGAAGCGTACCTAGATTGTCGTACTCAAGATGTCTTGGGAAGCGTTCTAGAAACTGTTCAATGATAAGTATTTTCCTGAAAGTATTTGTCATATGAAATAGGTAGAGTTTATCAGACTGGAACAGAACAACATAACTATGTCCCAGTACGAGGCTAAGTTCGCGGAGTTGTCCAGGTTTGCACCTCATTTGGTGGAGAATGAGAACGTATGACGCGGATGTTTCTGAGAGGTTTGAAACTCGAAATTCGTCAATACTTCATTTCTCACAAATTTTCTCTATATTCGGATGTAGTGAACAGGTCCCAGTTGTTAGAACGAGATAGTGATTATGTTCAACTAAGGGACAACAACCAAGGTCGTACCGGTGGCAGCAGTCATCGGAACAATGACAAACGCAGGGAGGAAAGTATCATGACAGAAGCGGTAACCACTCCGGTGGAAATCGTGGCCATGATAGAAAGAAGTGAGTCGGGGGGAGATTCAAGAAGAGAAGGTACAACAATGAGAACGTGAAAACATCGACAGCAGCACCAACATCAACTATTTCTAGGGGAGGAGAACGACCGCCAGTCGTATGCTATAAATGCGGGCAAGAGGGACACATCAGTCCCAAACTGCACACAACAATCTAAGGTATGCTATAACTGTGGAAAGGAAGGACATATAGCTCGAGTGTGTCCTGTAGCGAAACCAAGTCCAGCGGGGGTGGTGATTCCTAAAGCTGTTCCAGACAGTCGAAGTCAGTGGTTCCTGGAAGGGCCTTTGTCTTGACTACTCAACAAGCAAGGAACCCGAATGAGGTTATTACGGGTAAGCTAATCATAAACTCTTGCAAAGTCTATACCTTATTAGATACCGGTGCTACCCATTCTTTTATTTCACCTGCTTGTGCTCAACGTTTGAACTTGACTTCTGATAAATTAGACTTTGACTTATCTGTTGAAAACTCCGTTGGGAGAAACCTTCGTTACATCTACAGTTTACAAATCTTGGTTGATTCAAATTGGTACCCTCACCCTACCTGTTGATCTTATATTTTTGAAAATACTTGCATTTGACATGATTTTAGGAATTGACTGGTTAACCACTTACCATGCCAAAATTGATTGTTTTCGTAAGGTTGTTAGTTTTCATATTCCTAACCAACCTGTTGTGCGAATTCAAACCACCAAACCACTAAAATCAGTCAATGTCATTCAAGTCATAAAGCTATTCGTTTATTAAAAAACGGATGTTAAGCTTTCTTAGCCCATGTAACTGATCTAAACCAGAATACGTCAGATTTGAATAATATTTTCGTTGTTAATGAGTTTCCTGATGTATTTTTCGAAGAACTTCCCGGTCTAACCCCCAGAACGTGGAGTTGAATCTTTATTGACCTTGAACCCGGTACAAAACCCATTTCTAAAACCCCATAATCGAATGGCTCCTATTGAACTTCAGGAGTTAAAGTTCCAATTACAGGAGTTGCTAGACATCGGTTTTATACGTCCTAGTACGTCTCCTTGGGGTGCTCCTATTTTATTCGTAAAGAAGAAAGACGGAAGTATGCGACTTTGTATTGACTATCGGGAGTTGAACCATGTCACCATCAAAGAATAGGTATCCACTACCTCGTATTAATGACCTGTTCGACCAGTTGCAAGGAGCACAATTCTTTTCAAAGATCGATCTTCGTTTTGGATATCATCAGCTGAAGATTAAAACTGAGGATATTCCAAGACTGCTTTCAGAACTCGATACGGGCATTATGAATTCCTAGTCATGTCTTTTGGATTGACTAATGCTCTTGCTGCTTTCATGGATATGATGAACCGTGTATTTAAGGAATATTTGGATCAGTTCGTTGTTGTCTTTATTGATGACATCCTTATCTATTCCAAAAACCGTGAAGATCATAAGCACCACTTGAAGCTGGTACTTCAAAAGCTTCGTGAGAACAAGCTATATGCCAAGCTGAAGAAATGCGAGTTTGGCTTGAGGAAGTAGCATTCCTTGGGCACGTGGTATTGAAACGTGGAGTATCTGTTGACCCGAGGAAGATTGAAGCAATACAAAGTTGGGTGCAACCTAAGTCGGTGATCGAAGTACGAAGCTTTCTGGGCTTAGCTGGTTATTATCGAGATTCGTGGAAGGATTTTCTCGAATCGCTACTCCATTAACTCAGCTGACTCGAAAAGATACAAAATTTGTATGGAACGAGGAATGCGAGAAGAGCTTTCAAGAGCTCAAGAAGAGACTCATTTCGGCACCTGTTCTGACAATACCATCTAGTTCGGATGGATTTGTCATTTACAGCGACGCTTCGGGCAAAGGGTTAGGATGTGTTCTCATGCAACATGGAAAAGTCATAGCCTTTGCCTCGCGACAACTCAAAGAATATGAGAGAAATTATCCTACTCATGATCTAGAGTTGACAGCTGTCATTTTTGCATTAAAGATCTGGAGACACTACCTGTATGGAGAGAAAGTGGAGATCTATACAGATCATAAGAGCCTCAAATATTTCTTCACTCAAAGGAACTCAACATGCGGCAACGACGTTAGCTTGAGCTGTTGAAAGATTCGATCATACCATCCAATACCATCCTGAAAAAGCGAACGTGACAGCTGACGCGTTGAGTAGAAGATCATATGCGAGAACAAATGTGATGCTATCAAGGCCTATTTTGTGTGATTTACAAAAGATGAAGATAGAGTTCAAGACTCCAGGGACCCATGCGATGATATCAAGTATACGTGTAAAACTAGCTTTGATTGATAAAGTTAAAGCAGCTCAAGCTACAGACCCAGAGTTGATGAATATGAGGAAGAAGATGCAAGAAGGTGCTATTCCAGAAGCAAGGATTGATGAAGAAGGAATACTTCAAGTCAACTCCAGACTTTGTGTTCCTAACGATTCTGACTTGAAGTATAGAATCATGATGGAGGCACACAACACACCGTGTGCAATCCATCCTGGGAGTACTAAAATGTATCATGATCTTCGACATATATTTTGGTGGAGCAATATGAAGAGAGAGATCGCGGAGTTTATCTCGAGGTGTTTAATGTGTCAACGTGTCAAGGTGGAGCATCAAGTACCAAAGGTCCATTGCAACCACTTGAGATTCCAAAGTGGAAGTGGGAACACATTACCATGGATTTCGTTACGGGTCTTCCCAAGGTTTCTCAAGGCATAGATGCGATTTGGGATATTGTCGATAGAATAACCAAGTCTGCTCATTTCTTGCCGATACGGGAGACTTATTCCCTTGAACGTCTTGCGCGTATGTACGTGAATGAGATTGTGAGATTGCATGGCATGCCAGTATCCATAGTTTCGGATCGTGACCCCAGATTTACTTTACGATTTTGGATCAGTTTGCAGAAAGTTATGGGCACAGATTTACGATTTAGTTCAGCATATCATCCTCAAACGGGCGGGCAATCGGAAAGGACTATTCAAACTCTTGAAGATTGAGAACTTTGTGTTCTAGACTTCAAAGGGAGTTGGGATAAGTACTTATCATTGGTGGAATTCTCCTACAATAACAGTTATCAGGCAAGTATAGGCGTGGCTCCATTCGAAGCATTGTATGGACGAAAGTGTCGTTCTCCAGTATGTTGGACGAGGTGGGTGAAACAACATTATTGGGATCGGAGTTAGTATGTATGACTACGGAAAAGATTCAAATAATTCGGCAACGGATACAAACCGCACAAGATCGACAAAAGAGTTATGCGGATCTTCATCGAAAGGATGTGGAATTTAATGTTGGGGACCATGTGTTATTACGTGTTGCTCCGTGGAAGGGAGTTACGAGGTTTGGCAAGTGAGGAAAGCTCAATCCACGATTCATTGGTCCATTTGAGATCTTTGACCGAGTAGAAAAGGTGACCTATAGACTCGCTTTACCTCTAGGCATGTCTCGTGTTCATAACATTTTTCACATATCCGTGTTGCGTAAATACGTGAAAGATCCAAACCACATTAGAACCGAACGAGGATAGCTGAAGATTTAACGTATGAGGAGGTACCTGTCAAGATTTTGGATAGGAAGGAGCATGTCCTACGCTCAAAAATTATACCTCAAGTTAAAGTTTTGTGGAGAAAACCATGCTATTGAGAAAATGACCTGGGAGTTAGAATCGAAAATGAAAGCGAGGTATCCTCACCTCTTCGACACCCCAGGTACGTACGTCAATTTCGAGGACGAAATTTCATAAGGAGGAGAGGATGTAAGACCCCCGAATTTTATAAATAAAGATTTAATTTTCTTTATATATTATTTTGAAATAGTAAGGGGTTGATTTAATTAATGTAGTAAATTGTGGGTAAATGCGCAAATATTTCAAAATGAGCAAGTGGTTATAAAATATTCATTGTTGTCGGGGAATATTCGTTTGGTCGTGGAATATTCTTGTTGTCGGGGAATATTCGTACGACGGCGCAGCCATTTGTGGGTCCCACAACGAAATAACTGTCGGATATAGAAAGCGACAGAAATAACCTTTTTATAAATAACGGTAAAACTGTTACCGTTAAACTGTTGAAATACCCAGTGATAAAAATACAGTAATACGCGTTGTTGCACAGTAGCACACGGTATTACACAGTATTTGAATTATTGATTCTTACGTAAGATGACACTTACTCAATTATTGTTACAGTAATTACTGTTTAATATTTTATATGATTGATTCAATATTGCTACCGTTGATATTTTGTATTATTGATTCAATAGTTGTCACTGCACAGTATTTCATATTATCAAATCAATAATTCATATATTTGAATAATATTATTAGATTATTTGACAATGTCTAAGAAATTCTGTCTAGGAGGGGTTATTTAATTGCGCGCCAGTAAGGAGAAATCCTTATCGGAAGGCCCCCTTTTTTCTGGGAACGACCTGGTTGTCAATATTGTAGTTCTGTAATATTATTTGTGAATAATTAATTATTTATTTATATGATAAGAAAATATTTATTTTGTGGATATAAAAGAATGAATTAGTGCTGAGGTGCTTTTATCAGTATTTGGTGTGGAAAATCATCCGTTTGTGGATTTCGACCATTTTTCGTTCGGAATTTGGAAAAACTTTCTTCTACAAAGTTGTAGAGAATTAAATTTTCTATGAAAAAGACAGTAAAATTCGTATTTTTTCTGATAAAAGGACTATTTCTTATGAATTATTGAAGTTGCAAAAATAAATATTTTTTATTAAAAATATGGGTGGGCCCCACTTTTGTTTTTTGGTGGAAAAATTCTGATAGTTAGAGACTATTAAGATTAGTAAGATGTTATTAGGATTAAGTGCGAGTTCTTAAAACTCATGCTTATGGTAAGTTCATGACTCATAATCATATGGTATGTTTGGAACTCCTCAGCGAATGGACGCCTATGGTCTGACTAGGAAGTTCTTAAACTCATATTATTGTGGAAAGTTCCTGACTTCCAAAGTGTGAAAAGTTTGATGAACTATACTGGGAATAGAAAGGTTATGGTGTAGGAAGCATTGATGTTGTTTAAGGTTGATAGAATGATTAAGTAATGATGGAGTAAAGATTTAATTGATGGAGAAAATTTTATATTCTAAATCTCTTAGCTTTGCTAGATTTTTAAAATTTATTGACTTCGTGCTGATGTTGCACTTCTGTTTTCTTGAAAAACATTGGATCAAATGATGGAAACCAATGAATTTTTTTTAGAATAGTGCTATTATTCGCATGTCTATGCTAATTGCTTCAGCTAGACAAAAATAATTTTAAATTTTCAAAATGTATTTTATGTGTTCTATGCATCATTTGATATGGTGTAGAGACAATAATCGAGGAAGTTATCAATGCAGTTAAACCTAGTGTTAGATGTAATCGTATGATCGTCAGCCCGCTATTGATAGTAGTGTGCATACAAGTCAATCATGTATGATGATAAAGCACCTACTTTGTAAACAATCTTATTTATTTATTAATAAATATTTATTATTAAAGGCATTTAATTATCTACATGGTGCTGTTTTTATAATATGTAAATAACCATAGTTTTAAGCAATACTTTTAGAATCTGATGTTGATCATGCTAATGAGATCTAAATTCTTAGAAAGCTTTAAAACTAAAATAGGTCCCAATCGTGGGATTACTAAAAAGGGGATTAGTAAATCCGGATAGATTGGTACATATGTTGCTTGCTCATTGGATGAGGATGACTAATCTCATGGTCATTTGTGTGGAGACAGTAAAGCAAGTATGTAGGTGCTTATTGGAGAATAAGTTCACTGACGTGACTCGCTATGGAATACCTAATGGAGTTTTACTCGCCTGTCAATAGGAATTCCTAATGTGATAGTAGTACATGTGATCCTTGGACTTGAGATCATCATAGTATCTTGTATGTAACAAATTATACTTTGACTAATTCCTTAAGGCCTTTTAAGGCATATATAGGGTATGCTTGGGTGTAATGAGTTACATATGGAGATAATGAATGATCAATAAAGAATCTACCACCTCTAGTAAAAGAGGAGATATGTCCTATGTGATTCGTTAAATGACAACCCAGGAATTCCTTGGCCAAGGTAGAATGAAATTAGAAAGAGATTTCTAATTTGCATTATTTGGAGTTGTGCATTTTCTAATTGAAATACATATGATTAAATAAATTAGACTTGACAGTAAATCCATGTCTTATATTTAATTGGGACATTGTATGGTGGAAGGATTGAATTGTACGGTAACTATTAACTCACAGGTTCTTTTATGATTAATGTTGAAATCTATATTATCTGGAAAGTCGTTGATCGCTAGGGAGGCTTATCCCTATTGTAGAATAAATGTTATTTATTTAAATAGATTACTAGTTTTAATTTGTTTATTTAAATAAGGTAGAATTGTTCTAATTGATTTATTCACAACCGGTTTAATATGGAGAACCTAAAGGGTCACACCATAAAAGGAAGAAGAGAATATTTAAGAAGAAAATGGCATGATAGTAATAATGCATTAAGTATAATTAATTTATCTATGATGATAGAATAAATTAAATAGCTTAATGTTTATTATTTAATATTTTAGAAATATTAAATATAAATTAATAAGAGGAGTCTTATTATATTATTATTATTATTATTTTAATTCTAAAGAGTTTAGGAATTAATATAATATCAGTACGCTCTCTCAATCCTAATAAAGATTAGGATATAAATTAATTAAAAGTATTTAATAATTAATTAAATAAAACCCTATTTTATTGGATTAGGAGGGTTAACCTAATATCTATATAAGAGAGTCTTATATCAGAAATAAGGGACGTGAATTTTCCAAGAGTTGGGAGTACACATATTCTATAGAGATAGAACAAAGGATTAAGCCATAACCCATCTTCTTGAGGTTCTTCATCTTCCTTGGTGGATCACCGTTAGAGCCAAACATTGGGTGATGACATTATTCAAGGAAGAAAGCCACTATCAGAGGAATCAAAGGAGTAGAACTTGTACCTGAGGAAAGCTTAGATCTTCAAAGGTATAATTCCATGTTCTCTCTTTTCTGTTATTGATAACAAGCACAAAGCATTGATCATGGTTATGGGTTTGTATAAATTGGAAAACCTAGTTTTTACGCTTCCGCCTATTTATGTGATTTGATTGCATGATTGCGTTACATACAAACCCCAACAGTGGTATCAGAGCCTAACTTTGTGCTAATTATCCATTTATAATTCATGTATGAATTGATGTGAGAATTGGATCGTTTTTCTGGACAAAAATCAGTTTTCTGCAAAATGTTTCTGCGACGAACGGCGCAGCTGCGGCAGCTTCCCCAGTTCATTACTGCCGGCAGCTGCGCCTGTCCTGCAAAAACTGCTGCTTCCGTCTACCTGCGCAGCTGCCCAGTTCATTACTGGCGCAGCGCGCCGGTACCTGGACAGACCCTGAAAATTGATTTAATTAATTAAGTAAACTGTTTATTTATTGATAAAGTTTTAAAATAAAGAAGTTATTTTATCTGAAATATGATTCAGAATGCTAAAATTAAAGGAGTTTAATTTGGATTTATTTTTGATTAAAATAAAAGAGTTTATTTTGTTTCAAACATAAAATTTAGCAAAACTTTTGTCCATTAACATAACATCGATCCATATATGGAATGCATTGTTATTCATGAGATGAATGGATATTTATTGATTGCATATCGTTGATGTGTATGATAATAAATGGGGGTTGATTATGGACTATGACCAATGTGATTGGATTTTATTTTGGATGAATGCCTGAATGTATGGGTTTTATAAAATGGGGTTGCGTACCTCGTCTTCTCTAGTTTTATCTCGATGTAAATTCTCATCTCCTTTCTATGTACTTCCCCCTGACTGCTGATCAAGGTTTCTATTTAATTTTAAATAGTTAATGTAATAGAGATAGTTAGAATTATTTTGAAAAATTGGAGACCAAGGAGCGAGGAGCGCGTGAAGACCGTTTGTATGGAGCCCGGGTTTAAATGTAATAGTTATATTTAAAATTTAAATTCTTGCACTCCTAGGTTTGACCTTTTGGTTCACTTGGTGGCTCTAGTGGACCAAACTAGAATAAAAGTCCATAATCAATCCGGGTAGAATATAGTATTCTATATTGCATGCTAAATATTATATATATTATTTTATACAAACATGCTTCGCATGTTTAATAAAATGACGCGTATTTATATATATATGTGCATGCGCGCTTAAAAGATGAGACAAACAATAACAAACCCCTCAAAGAAATAATATTAAGTCTGAAGCGTTCAAATGATATTTGGAATATCGAACCGTCGCCTTCTAGCATGATTAGTTAATAGAGTATTAAATATTTAATATGAGGTTGTTGTGCTATCCACAGGCGAGTATTGAATATTTAAGATGTTAATTAATCAACATTTGATGCTTATCAAGAAAATTGAACGATCTAGTCTTGTTGTGCTATCCACAAGGACGAAAATTTTTCTTTTTTGAAGTTATGGAAGTGCTAGGCTGGACTTAACATAAATCATTTTAGTTCGGATGTGCACACACATGACCATTATGATTTAAGAGGCAAAATAAGGAGTTACATGGTGATGAAATTGACAAGAGTTGTCTACCTATTTATTTGTATATCGCTTGTTGGCTATCCACAAGGTTATATACATTTGAAATGGGATCCTTAATCTCACTAGCAAATCTTTAATTAGATGTTGCCGAACTATATGAGTGAGGGTAATATAGTTGATGAAAATAGTGGGAGATACCATTTAAAATAAAGACCTAAATTTATTTTGGTATGCAAAGTTAATAAAATGAATGTTTGCTAAATGTTGTCTTTTCACATGCAGAATTTTAAAAATGTCAAAATCACTAATCTCACTACGAAGCATACTTGATGCAAATAAGCTTACCGGCCCGAATTATGAGGACTGGCTAAGAAAATCTGAGAATTGTTTCTCACTGCTGAAAAGATTTCTTATGTCCTAAATTACACTATCCCTGAATCTGTTTCAGAAACAGCCTCTGAGGAAGAGATTGCCACTTTCAATAAGTGGCAAGATGATGCATCTGTGGCTCAATGCATCATGCTCGCATCCATGAATAACGAGCTTCAGCGTCAGCACGAAAAAATGGATGCTCCTGCTATGCTGCTTCACCTCAAGAGTTGTATGGTGAACAGAGTAGGACTGCTAGATATGAGATATCTAAGGAGCTCTTCCGATCTCGGATGACCGAGGGCACTGCCGTCGAGACTCATGTTCTGAAGGTAATCAATTTGATTGAACGCCTTGGACAGCTTGGGTTCGTCATGGATGGGGAGTTGAGTCAAGACTTGGTCTTGCAGTCACTCCCTGAGACCTTCTCGCAGTTTGTGGTTAATTTTCACATGAATAGCTAGATGTCAGCTTACCTGAGCTGCTTAACATGCTGAAAACTGCAGAAGGTCACTTCTCATCCAAGAAGAACCATGTCTTGATGGTGGATTCTTCCAATAAAAGGAAGAGGCCCAAGGTGTCTTCTGAAAGGAAGAAATCTAAGAAGGCTAAGGGAAAAGGGAAAGAAAAAGGAGCAAAAGAAACCTGAACCAGCTAAAGGAATGTGCTTTCATTGCAATGAGTCGGGACATTGGAAGAGGAACTGCAAGAAGTTTCTAGCAGAGAAGAAGCTTGGAGAAGCTTCGACTTCCAATCAAGGTTTGTTTATGATTGAAATTAATTTTTCTGAAAGTCATAATTCTACTTGGGTATTGGATACCGGACCTGTGGTTCTCACATATGTAATACTGTGCAGGGACTGGTCAGAAGTAGAAAGCTGAACAATGATGAGGTGATCCTACGAGTGGGAAATGGAGCAAAAGTTGCTGCATTAGCTGTAGGAACTTATTGTTTAGCAATGCCCTTCGGGCAAATCCATTTATCTTGATAATTGTTATTATGTTCCGAATATTATTAAAACATTATTTCAATTTCTGTATTGGATATGGAAGGTTTTGACGTTATTATAAAGAACAATGGTTGTTCTATTTATAAAGACGATGTTTTATATGGTATTGGAAATTTGCAAAATGGACTTTATACACTTGACTTACAAGAAAATATATTTCAAATTGAACAAACTAAGAAAAGGAAAAGAGATGATATTAATTATACCTACATGTGGCACTGTAGACTCGGTCATATCAATGAAACAAGATTATCCAAGTTGCATAAAGATGGACTCCTCGAGCTATCCGATTATGAATCATATCCAACTTGTGAATCTTGTCTCATGGGTAAAATGACTAAATCTCCTTTTAGTGGAAAAGGAGAGAGAGTTACAGAGTTGTTGGCATTGATTCACACAGACGTTTGTGGACCTATGACAACAAGTGCACGGGGTGGGTATTCTTATTTTATTACTTTCACTGATGATCACTCAAGATTTGGATATGTGTATTTAATGAAATACAAATCAGAATCATTTGAAAAGTTCAAAGAGTTCAGAAGTGAAGTAGAGAAACAAACGGGCAAGAGTATTAAGATACTTCGATCAGATCGAGGTGGAGAATACTTAAGCAGTGAGTTTCTCAATTGTCTCAGAGAAAATGGTATAATCTCACAATGGACTCCTCCAGGTACACCACAGTTAAATGAAGTATCTGAAAGGAGAAATCGAACACTGTTGGACATGGTTCGATCCATGATGAGTTTTACCGACCTTCCAATTTCCCTTCTGGGGATATGCCCTAGAAACGGCTGCATACCTACTTAACAAGGGTACCTACCAAATCCGCCCCAAAGACTCCATATGAGATGTGGAAAGGGAGGAAACCAAATCTTAAGCATGTTAAGACTTGGGGTTGTCCAGCTTATGTCAAAAAGTTTGAAAATGATAAGCTACAGACTAAATCCGATAAGTGTAGATTTGTGGGATACCCTAAAGAACCGTAGGGTATTATTTCTATCATCCAACTGATCAAAAGGTGTTTGTTGCGAAACATGCTACCTTCTTGGAGAAAGAGTTTATCCATGAAGGGGTCAGTGGGAGTAAGATATATCTTGAAGAAGTTCAAGAACCACGAGTTACCACGGATCAAGTCAGGTACCTAACCAAGTAGAAGAACCTACTGTACCACACCATGTTCGTAAATCTGGAAGAGTACCGAAGATACCTGAGAGGTATGGATTCGTTATAGAGGATGACGATGAGGTACACATCATGAATGATGATGATCCATTGAATTACGAACAGGCTATGAGTAATAAAGACTCAGGGAAATGGCTTAAAGCCATGAAATCTGAAATGGACTCCATGTATGAAAACAAAGTATGGTCTTTGGTTTCACCACCTGAAGGTATTAAACCTATTGGGTGTAAATGGGTTTTTAAGAAAAAGACTGGAGCAGACGGAAAGGTAGAGACCTATAAGGCCCGACTGGTTTGCAAAAGGTTTCAAACAAAGACAAGGAGTTGACTATGATGAAACCTTCTCACCAGTAGCCATGCTCAAGTCCATTCGGATTTGCTTGCGATTGCAGCTTACTACGACTATGAGATTGGCAGATGGACGTGGAAAACGGCCTTCCTCAATGGGAAACTTGAGGAGGATGTGTATATGACACAGCCAGAGGGATTTATTTCAAAAGTTGGAACAAATCAAGTCTGTAAGCTACAACGATCCATTTATGGGTTGAAGCAAGCTTCTCGTAGATGGAACATTCGTTTTGATGAGACAATCAAAGAGTTTGATTTTATCAAAAACGAGGATGAACCATGTGTATACAAGAAGGTAGTGGGGAGCGCAGTATCATTCCTTGTATTATATGTTGATGATATATTACTGATAGGGAATGACATTCCTATGTTACAATCCATTAAAATCTGGTTATCTAAAAACTTCTCCATGAAGGACTTGGGTGAAGCATCCTATATTTTGGGGATAAAGATCTATAGAGATAGATCTAAAAGGATGCTCGGCTTATCCCAAGGAAAGTGCATTGATACAATGCTAAAGAGGTTTAGCATGGAGATTCCAAAAGAGGTTTCATGCCGATGAGCCATGGAATACATCTCTCCAAGAAACAGGCCCCAAAGACACCTGAGGAGAGAGACCGTATGAGTAAGATCCCTTATGCTTCTGCAATAGGATCTATCATGTACGGTATGATATGTACTAGACCGGATGTTGCTCACGCACTTAGTGTAACAAGCAGATACCAGTCGAATCCAGGAGAAGAGCACTGGAAGGTAGTGAAAAATATCCTAAAGTACTTGAGAAGGACCTAAAGATATTTTTCTTGTCTACGGTGGGTCTGAATTAAAACTCGAGAGATTCACGGACTCAAGTTTTCAAACAGACCAAGATGACAGTAAATCTATTTCAGGGTATGTGTTACCTTGAACGGAGGTGCAGTGAGTTGGAAGAGTTCCAAGCAGCAAACGGTTGCTGATTCAGTGACAGAGGCAGAGTATATAACTGTAAGTGAAGCTGCAAGTTGATGTTTTAGATGAAGAGTTCATTACAGAACTAGGAATAGTTCCTAAGTCTCATCTTGAATCTAAACATGTGTTGCGGCACTTTGATTAAAGAAATCATTGAAAGAGGAGAGTGTAGACTCTCAAGACAACATTGCAGATCCATTAACTAAAGCTTTAACACAACTGCAGTTTGATCGTCACTTAGAGAAGTTGGGTATGAGATGCCATGGCGATTGGCTTTAGTGCAAGTGGGAGATTGATAGTAGTGTGCATACAAGCCAATCATGTATGATGATAAAGCACATACTTTGTAAATAATCTTATTTATTTATTAATAAATATTTATTTATTAAAGGCATTTAATTATCTACATGGTGCTGCTTTTATAATATGTAAATAACCCATAGTTTTAAGCAATGCTTTTAGAATCATGATGTTGATCATGCTAATGAGATCTAAATTCTTAGAAAGCTTTAAAACTAAAATAGTTCCCAATCGTGGGATTACTAAAAAGGGGATTAGTAAATCCGGATAGATTGGTACATATGTTGCTTGCTCATTGGATGAGGATGACTGATCTCATGGTCATTTGTGTGGAGACACTAAAGCAAGTATGTAGGTGCTTATTGGAGAATAGTTCACTGAACGTGACTCGCTATGGAATACCTAATGGAGTTTTACTCGCCTGTCAATAGGAATTCCTAATGTGATAGTAGTACATGTGATCCTTGGACTTGAGATCATCATAGTATCTTGTATGTAACAAATTATACTTTTGACTAATTCCTTAAGGCCTTTTAAGGCATATATAGGGTATGCTTGGGTGTAATGAGTTACATATGGAGATAATGAATGATCAATAAAGAATCTACCACCTCTAGTAAAGAGGAGATATGTCCTATGTGATTCGTTAAATGACAACCCAGGAATCCTTGGCCAAGGTAGAATGAAATTAGAAAGAGGTTTCTAATTTGCATTATTTGGAGTTGTGCATTTTCTAATCGAAATACATATGATTAAATAAATTAAGACTTGACAGTAAATCCATGTCTATATTTAATTGGGATATTGTATGGTGGAAGGATTGAATTGTACGGTAACTATTAACTCAAAGGTTCTTTTATGATTAATGTTGAAATCTATATTATCTGGAAAGTCGTTGATCGCTAGGGAGGCTTATCCCTATTGTAGAATAAATGTTATTTATTTAAATAGATTATTAGTTTAATTTGTTTATTTAAATAAGATTAGAATTGTTCTAATTGATTTATTCACAACCGGTTTAATATGGAGAACCTAAAGGGTCACACCATAAAAGGAAGAAGAATTATTTAAGAAGAAAATGGCATGATAGTAATAATGCATTAAGTATAATTAATTTAATCTATGATGATAGAATAAATTAAATAGCTTAATGTTTATTATTTAATATTTTAGAAATATTAAATATAAATTAATAAGAGGAGTCTTATTAATATTGTTATTATTATTATTTTAATTCTAAAGGAGTTTAGGAATTAATATAATATCAGTACTCTCTCTCAATCCTAATAAAGATTAGGATATAAATTAATTAAAAGTAATTAATTAATTAAATAAATAAACCCTATTCTAATTGGATTAGGAGGGTTAACCTAATATCTATATAAGAGAGTCTTATATCAGAAATAAGGGACGTGAAATTTTCCAAGAGTTGGGAGTACACATATTCTATAGAGATAGAAACAAGGGTTAAGCCAATAACCCATCTTCTTGATTTCTTCATCTTCCTTGGTGGATCACCGTTAGAGGCCAAACATTTGGGTGGCTGACATTATTCAAGGGAAGGAGCCACTATCAGAGGAATCAAAGGAATCAAAGGAGTAGAACTTGTACCTGAGGAAGCTTAGATCTTCAAAGGTATAATTCCATGTTCTCTCTTTTCTGTTATTGATAACAAGCACAAAGCATGATCATGGTTATGGGTTTGTATAAATTTTGAAAACCTAGTTTTTACGCTTCCGCCCTATTTATGTGATTTGATTGCATGATTGCGTTACATACAAACCCAACAGCTATGGTATGATGTAGTATGACGACGTCATGTAATGACAAAATCCTCAACGTACCATTATTACGGTACGGTATCAGGATATTATGAAAAGATTTACTTACTATTTTTAGTTTTCTTAAACAATAAAAAAAAGATTTATCTACTTTTGTTTCCTTAGACTACAAAAAAAATATTTTTTTAAAATAAATAAATAAACATTTATTTTGTTGGTTAAAAATATATATGTATATATATATATATATATATTTTAATTGATGTCCGAATCGTTGCTAGAGGTCTATGCTACTTGATTCAGCTAGACAAATATTGAAATATATTTATAAAATTCGAGCGTTATTGGTCAAACTATGCCAAACCAAATTGTTTTGTTGCGAATTCAGATGTTAAGAAGCTGAGGTGAACAACCCTATAAAAGGGGGACATGTTATCGGAGACAAGGGTTCCGAAAGTAATACATATAGTCGTTACAATGTTAAGATGTAATACGTTGTGCACGACGTAGGGGTACGATAGGCTGATCACCTAGAGTACTTGCAGAGAGTGTTTTCAGTCTGTGTGATTGCTAAACATTTTGTTAAAGATGGTTTACAGTGGTGATGCACTATTAGACCTGGTGACCCCCTCAGCATGAGTTGGAATCTTTTAAATTCCTGTTATTCATATCGCTTTCCAATTATTGAACAATTGTGGAAGATTCTTATTATTCTAAAGGTGAAGGTGGCAAGAATGATATTCCCTAGAAAGAAATAGTTGTGGAACACAACAAGTTAGTGAATAATATTACCTTAAAATCTACTTTGATGGATTGAATGAATGAAGATTAATGAAAATTTCAAGGACAAAATTCTTAGAAGAAGGGGTGAATGTGATAACCCGAATACTCATAAGATAGTGAATTATGAAGTATATGTCTTCGACGAGTAAAGCATATGGTAATGATCCTTAGAAAGGAAATGAACGAGTTAGAGAATATATAATATTTGAAACATAATTGTGTTTAATTGAAGGTTATAAAATAAAACCTAAAATTTGTTGAAGAACGGAATGTAGTAGAATATATATGTATAACCTATATTAAGGTAATGTGTTGAAGTTATTCAACGATAAATGTTTTTAAAGAGATTTGATGGAAACCTGAGTAAAGTAGGGTTTCGGTGATTCCGAGGACGTAATCTTTATAAGGAGGGAAGGATGTGACAACCCGGATTTTCAGAAATTGTTAAAATAAGAATTTAATGAATGAAATTCTTATTATGACATGTTTTGCGAGTAAGTAATATATATATATATATATATATATATATATATATATATATATATATATTCATATATTGGGATGATGAGGTTTAATAGTTAATTTAACTATTGAAAAAATTAAATGAAGTTATTACGAAAAAGAAATTAACTGAATATTATTAGTTAATTTAATTAAGTTAAAGATTATATTATAAAATAATATAATTTGGCTATTATTCCTTGTTGGCAGTGGAATTATTATGAATTAAATCTCATAAATAATGTGAATATTCACTTAATTAAATAGTGAATTAATATAAATATAATTATTTTAATAAAATAGGAAGGTAATATATTACATATAAGAGTAATACGTTGATGTAATGGCTTAATGTATTATATTTAGCCAAATAAATGTAAATGGGTATGAGAATGAGAAGAACCAATATAATTATAAATAAATATTGGTGTTAGGATTAATGAATAAAGTAAATATTTAATAGAAATTATTATGGAATAATTTATTTAAGTATGATGGTATTAAATAAATTGATTAATATTTAAGTAGTGATTAGATGTATGGATTAAATAAATTGTATTGAGACAATTTATGCGAGGAAAGGAATTAAATAATTATATATTATAATTATATAATTCATGTGAGTTAATTAAAATAAAGGGAATAAATATTAATTATTTTAATGGAAAGGATTATTTTAATTTGAGGGTTATGTATATAATTTTGTAATGTATGGAGTAATAGTTATACATATTATAATTGTATAATTATTCAATGTAGTTAGCTAAATAATTTAGCAACATAATTAAAGTGTAACATTTAGAGAAAAGAAGATATACCATATGATAAGGAGAATTATTAGAATAAATTAAAAAGGAGATTAAGGGTTTAGCCAAACATGGTCTTGTGACCTTTTGCCTTTGTAACACCCACATTAAGCCATCAGTTGTAACACCCAAGTTAAGCCATCAGTTTATTTTACATGGTTTAGCAAAATAGAAAGAAAGAGAGAGATTTAGAGAGAAAGTAAGAGAAAGAGAATTCTCTATGAAGTTGAGAGCAAAAGTCTGAGGATCAAAGAAGGGGAAGAAGAGTAATCGAGTAATCTTCATCTAAACTAAGGAAGGAATCAAGAGGTGATAATCCAATTCTAGTTTCTTAAGTTTTTATTTTCTTGGGTTCTTCATTGTAAATTATTTTGGTGGGTTGACTTGATGAGGAATTGGTAATATGTTTTTATGGATATATATAATCTGTTATGTATCATCTATAAGCAGTTGTTAGGTAATCGAATTCATGAAGTTATGCTAAAGATGAAGAACTTGTGTTCTTAATGAATTTTGTATGTTATGGCTTAGTTGAAGTCAAAGTTTAGTTATGAAAACCTTAAATTGATGATGTATCATGATAGTACTCGAAAAAATAAAAACAACCCAAGTTGAACGAGTCAAAACATATGTAAAACGAATTCGTAGTGATTGAATTCGCTAAATATATGTAAAACATGAAGAATTAGCATAAACATTGAATTAGAACCCTTAAAAAGAATTGTTAATGTTTTTGAAGTATTATAATTGTTATGTAGATAAGTAGTTCAGTGTTTCACGAATCCATAGAGTCGAAAACGGATCAATCGGATGTGTATAGCTTGATTTATGAAGATCGGAAGGAGGAAATGGTTAGAAAATTCGCCAGAACAACAAACTGGAGAAAAAATTCGCGTAGCACGCTGCCAGTGGCGCAGCTGCGCTGCCCCCAAGGCTATTTGGGGCGCAGCTGCGCCGGGAGGATAGTCAGTCCAGAACTGTTTTGACCTCCTGTGATAAACCAGCCATAACGTTTTCATACGAAATCCGATTGAGGCGATTCAAGATGATCCGGAACGAGCACGAGTAGACCTACAACTTTTGTTATTTAAGTTATTTAATTTGAGGTCAGTAGCAGGGGTAAAAATGGTTATTTTTGGGACTAATGTATTTTTGGAGGCAATCGGGGGGCGTTGGGCATGCACGTATGCACATGTAATGCTCCCGACCATGTGAAATGATATTCTAACTTTCATAACATGACTATTAGATATTATAATGATACTGAGCATTAACCCTTGAGTATTAAACAATTCGGTTGGGCGTGCTAAGCGTGCACAAATGCGTGTCGTTTGGGCGTTTGAATAGGCAAATTTGGCCGTGCAAGCGTCTCAATGCCATAACGAGTGTGTATGACCTTGTTTAATATTAGGTTTTTAATAAGAATAAACATTATAGAGTAATGTAACCCAATATAGGAGCATGCAAAGCACATGCAAAGAGGTGAGTTAGGCGTGTGACGTATAAACGTCGAAACGCCGTGTAATGTGGTAATACACTTAAATAGTGTTTCAATTATAATGAAAAGAATATTATAATATATAAAATATGTTTAATATAAACCAATAGGTAGTCCTAGCAGGACTTAAACACTTGAATGAATTTCGAATATTACGAAAAAGAATTATAGTGAAATATAAGTCGATAGTTAACACAATCAAATTGAACATTGTGTATTGATAATAGGAAGGGTTATGAGATGTAGAGTAAAGTTTACGTTATAACTAATATGCATTGCTATGTGACTGATAATTGATGTGCATGATTATACAATTGTGTAGGGCACGTGAAGTGTAAATACCTGTAAGCTGTTAAACTTTTATTGATAAACAACGATCAAGGCAAGTTTTTCAGTTCCTATTTTCTACGTGAACTTGATGATGAAATATTTTAAATTGTTTTGCAAATAGCATGATATGTTGTATATGTGTCGTAAGCATAAAATGTTAAAGTCAATTTATGACTACATTGATTGATTAAAGAATGTTGATTGAGTAAAAAACTCAATCTTTAGATTTGTTATGTGAAGTAAAGCATGTATGCCATGTTACTTTAACTATTATGAGATGTATGTTGAGCATGTATTTATGTGCTATGTGATGCATGAAAGCTGTTAGATCTTGCTGAGCTGTCAAGCTTATTCTTGCAAATAATCAGTTTTGCAGGTTAAGGATTCAAGGTAACGCTATGTGCTACTTGAAAGAAATGAATCAGATGTAATGCATGAAGATTTATATACTTTGGCTGAATTGTTATTATTTTGGACCCTGTTTAAGGTTTCAGATAATGTATTTAATAATGTATGATGGTTAACAGATGTTGTGTTGTAAAGTTTAAATTTTACCCGATGTATAAGGGTTATTGAACGTGGTTGTAAGTTTTAGTTTATACTAACTCTGAGGAAGCGATTCATGAAATAAAGTTGAATCAAAGTTATGTAATGATAAAGGTTGAGATTCAGGGAAATAAAGAAGGAATAATATAAAAGTTTTAAATATTCTGTATTTTTAGTGATTGTATCATTGATTAATGATGTAAAGTCTGAATAAGGATGTATTGTTAACGACCGATGTCGAGAGTTGTATTGTATGAATTTTGGGGTCGTTACATCTTGTTCTTTATTTCACTGGATTCGTTCTTTGAGAGTATTTTTCATCATCCTCAGTCTTAAATGGTGACACTTGATGAATATCTTTGGCCTGTAGAACAAAGATGAATGATTACCTGATGAATATCTTTGGCCCGTAGTGCAAAGATGAACAGGTGTTGAGATGAACATGACCATTGGTGATACAAATGAATATCTTTGGCCGTAGTGCAAAGATGAATATTTGATTTGAGATATATTGATTGATGTTACAGGGATAAAATATTGATTATGGACTTCTAAATCATAGAAGATGGTAGACCTCATTCTCTACATAACTCTTCTAATGAATTGATATTTTCGCTGCAGTTGTTGATCTAAAACTTGTTGTCCATAATATTTTATCTGATTTGTTGAAGACTAACGATAATTTATTTTCCATTATCTTTGTCATAATATTCTTACTGGGCTAGTTAAGCTTACCCTTTTATTCTATTGTCCTCTTTAGGAAATGAAAATGTCGCAGGGACTAGTCGGGGAACAGATTGATGGTCCGAGTTAGAGCAGTAGTAGTCCTCACTATAAAGTAGTATGATAATAATTATAATAAGGACTTAGTTTGAATGTTAATATTTTTACATATTTGTATTGACACTCACAGCTTGTATGGTCGTCCTGCTCACGACCTTTGATATAAAGTTTGTATTTGGATTCTGTACCATGTGTTTGGCGACTCAGAATGGGTTGGGTTGGTTGGACCTATTCTGGGGGCGTCTTAATGATGATCCATTGGATTACGAACAGGCTATGAGTAATAAAGACTTAGAGAAATGGTAGATGACCATAAAATCTAAAATTGATCTTTGAAACAATGCTTAAGTCCATTTGGATTTTACTTGCGTTTACAGGTTATTATTACTAGATCTGGCAAAATGAACATGGAGACGCCCTTCCTCAAATATACTTATTAGAGGAGATTGTATGTATGATACATCCAGATGAATTTGTTTCAATGGTTGAAGCAAATCATGTATATGAGCTGCAACGATCCATTTATGGATTGAAGCAAGCTTCTCATAGATGGAACATTCGTTTTGATGAGACAATCAAAGAGTTTGATTTTATCAAAAATGAGGAAGAACCATGTGTGTACAAGAAGGTTAGTGGGAGCGTTGTTTCATTCCTTTTATTATATGTTGTTGATATATTACTGATAGGGAATGACATTTTTATGCTACAATCGATCAAAATAAAGTTGTCTAAACATTACTCCATGAATGATTTGGTAGAACATCCTACATTGGGAATATAAATCTATATAGATAGATTTAAAAGGATGCTCGGCTTAACCCAAGGAACGTATATTCATTAGATGCTAAAGGTATTTGGCATGGTAAACTCCAAAAGGTGTCTCATGATGATGAGCCATGAAGTGAATCTTTCTAAAATTATCCTCAATAAAAGAGAGATCGCATGAGTTACTATCATGTATGCAATAAAATATACGAGACTTGATGTTGATCAGTCATATTCTGGAGAAGATCACTGTAAGACAGTGATAAATATCTTAAAGTACTTAACTGACTCTAAGGATGTCATCATGACAAATGATGGGTTTGAATTAAACTAGAGGACTAAACAGACTCAAGTTTTCAAACTGACCAAGACGACAACAAATCTACTTTAAGATAAGTCGTTACCTAGAAAGGTGGTGCAGTAAATTGGAAAAGTTCCAAACAGTAAAAGGTTACTGGTTTAGTGACAAAGACAATGTATATAACTGTAAGTGAAGCTGCAAGTTGATGTTTTAGATGAAAAGTTCATTACAGAACTAGGAATAGTTCCTAAGTCTCATCTTGAATCCAAACATATGTTGCGGCACTTTGATTAAAGAAATCATTGAATGAGGAGACGTCACCTTGGAGCGTGTAGACTCTCAAGACAACATTGCAGATCCATTTGCTAAAGCTTTAACACGACAACAATTTGATCGTCACTTAGAGAAGATGGGTATGAGATACCATTGTGATTGGCTTTATTGCAAGTGGGAGATTGAAAGTAGTGTACATACAAGCCAATCATGTATGATGATAAAGCATATACTTTGGAGACAATCTTATTTATTTATTAATAAAAGTATTCATTTATTAAAGACATTTAATTATCTACATGATGTTATTTTTATAATATGTAAATAACCCATAATTTTAAGCAATGCTTTTAGAATCATGATATTGATCATGCTAACGAGATCTAAATTCTTAAAAAGCTTAAAACAAAAATAGTTTTCAATCGTTGGATTACTAAAAAGGGGATTAGTAAATTTGGATAGATTGGTGCATATATTACTTGCTCATTGAATGAGGATGATTGATCTCATGATCATTTGTGTAGAGACACTAAAGCAAGTATGTAGGTGCTTATTGAAGAATAAGTTCACTGAACGTGACTCGCTATGGAATACCTAATGGAGTTTTACTTGCCTGTCAATAGGAATTTCTAATGTGATTGTAGTACAAGTAATCCTTAGACTTGAGATCATCATAGTATCTTGTGTGTAATGAATTATACTTTGACTTATTCCTTACAACCTTTAGGGTATATCAAAGGGTGTGCTTGGGTGTGATAAGTTACATATGGAGATAATGAATGGTCAATAAAGAATCTACCACTTCTAGTAAAAGAAGAGATATGTCCTATGTGATTCGTTAAACGACAACCCATTAGTCCTTGGCCAAGGTAGAATGAAATTAGAAAGGAGTTTTTAATTTGCATTATTTAGAGTTGTGCATTTTCTAATCGAAATACATATAATTAAATAAATAAGAATTGACAGTAATTCCATGTCTTATATTTAATTGGGACATTGTATGGTGGAAGGATTGAATTGTAAGGTAACTATTTACTCACAGGTTCTTTTATGATTGATGTTGAAATCTATATTATCAAAAAAGTCGTTGATCGCTAGGGAGGCTTATCCCTATTGTAGAATAAATATTATTTATTTAAATAGATTATTAGTTTAATTTATTTATTTAAATAAGATTATATTTTTTCTAATTGATTTATTCACAACCGGTTTAATATGGAGAACCTAAAGGGTCATACCATAAAAGGAAGAATAATTATTTAAGAAGGTAATGGCATAATCGTAATAATGCATTAAGTGTAATTAATTTAATCTATGGTGATAGAATAAATTAAATAGCTTAATGTTTATTATTTAATATTTTATAAATATTAAATATAAATTAATAAGAGGAGTCTTATTAATATTATTACAATTATTATTATTTTAATTTCTAAAGGAGTTTAGGAATTAATTGAATATTAGTACTCATTTATTCCTAATAATATTAGGAGGCAAATTAATTAAATGAGTTTAATTAATTAATCTCAATATGATTGGGAAGCCTAATTAATTAAAGGAGTTTAATTAATTAAATAAAAATCTATTTCTAATAAGATTAGAAGGGTTAACCAATATCTATATAAGAGGGGTCTTATAATAGATATCAGTTGATGCAATTCCAATTGTTGGAGAGTACTCATTTTATATAGAGGATAGAAAACTAGGGTTTAGCCAACCACCCTCCTTCTTGAATAATTACAATTCCTTGGTGGATCACCTCTAGAGGCCAAACACTTGGGTGGCTAACGTTGATCAAAGGAAGGAATCTATCTCGGATATTCAAGGAGATCGTGAAGAACAAGGAGTTGAACTCGTACCTGTGGAAGCTTTGTTCTACAAGGATATGAATTCCATAACTTCTATTTATCGTTTTAAATTAATAATTTGTATAAAGGATGATCCGGGTAATGATTTTGTAGAATTTTTTTAAAATTTGATATACCATACTTCTGCTAATTTTTGCAATTTGATTGCGCCAAGATTTCGTACAAACCCAACAATATTATTTATTAAAATTCGCGGGTATTACATATCATGCTTCCAGTTCGATATCCTCTTATTGATTTTTCTTCTTCTTTATATTAAGATTTAAATGATCAAATATCTTCTTAAGTTTATAGCTATTTCTTCTGATGTAGAATAGAAAAAGAGATAGAAATAAAAAGTTCACAGCCTCTCTTTCTTTCATTTACGCCTCACTGCTATTCTTTCCATCTCAAGTTGATTTTATATTTGTCAGTCGTGCATCCGATTATGGATTGATGAAGATTGAATTTTGTTTTTATTAGTAATTTGTTTTAAATGGTTGACCAAAAGAAAAAACAACCAGTATTCTCAAAGGTCGAAGAGCTTCGTCCTACAGCTCATGGGCTTAACCTAACTTTAAAGGTTGTTACCTCAAAGATGATAATGCAGAGAGGTCAACGACGCCAAATGCGTCTTGCTGAATGCTTGGTAGATGATGAGACTGTAATGATTATCTTCAAAGCCAGAAATGATCAGGGTATGGTTTATTGTTGAAGTTACTCGAAGGCATTATCATTCATTAAAATTGTAATTCGTTTTTAGAAGGATACTTCAGCACACCTTAGTAGATTTTTATTTTGTAGCCATCTTCACTCTAAGATTTAAAATTTATTTTTTTTAATCGGAATACTATCTTCTTCAATTGTTTTATTTGTTTGATCAAAGTTATTTTTAACACGAGAACCAAATTGTGCAGGTGGATACGTCTCTAAAGCTACTGAAGGTATGGAAGCATGTTCTTCAAGGTGAATACGTTTAAATCTTTTTCTTTTGAATTAGGACCCTTATTATGCGAATGAGGTAGTATATATAGTTTTGGATGGTTTTCTTCAAAAGAGTTTGGTTGCTCTCAAAACTTTAATATATATGTGTATATATATGTATACATGTTGGATGGTCATATACTATTTAATTTAAATGAGTACAAGTTATTAAATTTGAAGAATCTCTCTTTGATCCTACAGTGATTTATTGATGGGTATAAATTTCTAATCTTCTAATAGTTTCCACTAAAAAGTGGATGAAATTTGGTATAATATCTATAAGCAATATTTCACTAAAGATATTTGTACTCGATTCATAACTATGATTAAGACTGATATAGATGTCTGCATGTTGAATGGCCATGTATGTGTGTTTGTGTGTGAGTTATAGTGCAAAAAATTTGTACATTTAGCCGTCATTATAATATCTTAATTTCAAATAAAGGTAATCTGTTATTCAAACTAGCTCGTGCAATCCACGGGCTACCAACTTATGTGATATAATTTTTAAACTAAACAATTTTCTTGATCATCCTACCTATTCTAACATTCAGAGTTGCAAACGATTCGAATCGAACCGAACCTTCTTGAACTCGAACCGAACTCGATCACTTTGTCTCGAACTCGAACCTGTTCGATTAACACTATCGAACCAGGGCCAAAGCTCAGCTTCGGTTCACCTCCCTGGGGGGTTGTTTGGAGCTACTTTCCTTGCGGAAAGAGCCTTCTTTTTGCCTGAGACGAAAAAGACAAAAGAGAAAGAATTTAATTCGATCTAGAGAAAGAGAATCCGATTTGCAAGGAAGTGACACAAGCTCCTCTAGCAAGTCTGAGCCCCGTAGCTATGCAGCTACTGTAGCCCAGCGCGCCCTGCTTCAGGGCGCTTCCCCTTAGACCTCGTACGCGTGCCCGTGCCCGTGCCCGCAGTAGTGTGCAAGTTCGGATCGATTGATGTTCGCGAACATGATCGAGTTCGCGAACATGATCGAGTTCGCGAGTTTGATCGTGTTCTCGAATTCATCGAGTTCGCTAAATGATCGAGTTGCGCATGAACATAATCGTGTGCACGAACATGATCGAGTGTTCGCGAGCAAATCAAGTTCGCGAACATAGTAACTAATTACTATGCACTGAGCTTGAACTCTAAAGAAAATTAAAAAATAAAAATAGTTAAATAAATTATATAAATATATATTAATAGCCGAATATGTTATAGTTATTTAAATATATCATATATATATATATATATTAATATATTACAGTAATGGACTAGTGGTCAATATTATTATTTATTACATAATTAGTCTAGAATAAATGAATAATAATTTATCCATTGCATAAAAATAGTCTTATTTAAGATTTTTTATAATGAAATTGTAAAATTAATAAGATTTAAAATAACGTGAATTTAGTTTATTTAGATTAATTTAATATCTAATAGATTTATAGACTAATATTGTTTTCTTTGAATACAATAAATCTTGAGAATTACTTTATAAAAAGTGTATAATTTTCATAATTATATTTTTTAAAACTAAATATATTAACTACGATTTTAGGAAAAAAAGGCTCAAAACTATTTAGAGACTTTGTTTCATTTTTTTTAAAAAAAGTACTTATTCTTATTTAAATTAATAACTCATTTTAATTTCATACAAACGATATTGTTTAATTGGACTTTTCTAAATAACTTTTTACACATAATAAGTAAATATGATTACTTAATTGAATAAGTGATAAATCAAAGCTAATCAATCACTCTATATATTTGTCTCACATATACATCGTAAGTTTGTAACACTAAAAAAATTTAAAAATTGGTAAAGTCAAGTTTGCACTTTTAATTGTATAATTGATAGTTGATATTAATATACAATAATAATTATACAATGACTATTACTCTATTAGTGAAGTTTCGACTTTCGAATTCCGATACATCAATCACTTGATTTCTCTATTATCTATCTCGATTTGATAATTTCAAATTTCAATAACTCATACTCATGTATATGTAAGCAATTGTATTATATTATTCTTTAATTAATGTTAAATTGTCATTGCATGAGATGATTAATGACTTTATTTATGTGATTTATGACATGGTTTATAATCTATTAAATTATTAGGGGTGTAAATTATAATAATCCAACAATCATTGTTAAAATTCTTACGAAAATATTAAAATTATTTTAATTAAAAAAGAGGGGAAGAAGTGCACATTCTTATTTATTAATTATTTAATAAAAATATTTACTTATAATCAATTATTAAAAACACAAAAAAAGTTTAAGCAATAAAAAAAATAAAATTAGTACAAATTTAACGATTATTGAGAAAAACATTAGAATTTAATATGAAATAAATAAATAACCAATTATTTATATGTAGAATTTTAGAAACAATTTAAACTTTAAAGTTTAAAGTGAACATATAAGAAAGCGAACAAGTCGAACTACTCTCGAACTCGAACAGTCGAACATCTCTCGAACAATCGAACCGAATCCGAACTTGAACCTAACAATCGAACCGAACTCAAACTCGAACCGAACTCGAACTCGAACCCGAACCGAACCGTTCACGAACACATGCAAACCGAACCACATATTTTGCGAACAAGTTCGATCGAGCAATCGAACGGAACCTCTTGTACGAACTCGACTCGCTTTGATGCTCAACTCGAACTCGAACCAAACCAAACTCGAACCGAACCGAATCGAACCGGTTCGCGAACGGTTCGGTTCGTTTGTAGCTCTACTAACATTTAACATTCAAGCTTGAACCAAAAAAGTAACTTGAAGATAAAAACAAAAAACTTGATTGAATAAGGACGAAAAAGATAAGTACGGAAAAGCAATAACTTTTTTTGGTTTCTAAGTTTATGAAATGAAGAAATAACATTAAAACTTAAACGACTAATTTAGTATGTTATTAAATCTCGTTATGTTTGTCAGTAAATCTGAGTTTTGGATGGAAAAAAAAAGAGAATGAAACTTAATTTATTATGAAAAAAAGGCTAGAAATTTGTATGTTTTCTTTCCTGTTAGGCTGTTACGGAGTTTATAAGGAAAAAAAAAACTTAAGTTTCACATTTAAATTACTTATACTGTACAATTCTTACTTTTTCATTCATTAAAAAACTTGGTAGCAAATGAATTGGACAAAAAACTTAAGTTTCTGTCCATTTCTTTTCTTTTCTTTTCATTTTAAAATTTTAAGTACTCACAAACAAAATAAATTGCCTAAAAGTTTAAATTTTCAAAATTTCTTTTCTATGATGTTAGTTTTAAACTCAGAATCACAGTGTATGATACCCAAATAAAAATAAAAGGAAAAAATACTATATAAAACCTAAAGTCACGAATAATTTTTTTAAAAAAAATGGGTAACGAATTGTGAAATAAGAACTTGAATAAAATTTGAAATTTTTATATTCTCTCAATTCCAAAAGTTAAAATCATTGTTGACTTTTTGAAGTGAGAAATTTTCAAAATCAAATAAGATAAATATTAATTTAATTGCAGTCAATGTAATCATAAATACTGTAAATTATCAAAAAATTACTGCTAATTGTAAAATTTATTATTTGACAACTTAGAAAGTTTCAATTTGGATGATATTGGCACTTTATGTCCACCCCTTCTCAAGCCCATTCTCAAGAATCTTCTCAAGTATCGTACCGATAGAAAGTGTAAGTACTTCAAAAGAGAAAAAGAAAAAGACAAAACATTCTGATGATTAAGGTAAATTAACTAATGTGTTGGATATATAGATTAGCTACCATATTGGGAAAGCAAGGGGAGAAATTTGAAAAACAGGGAGAAGCATTTATCAATTCATCTGTTCGAGTCTATTCTGCAAATGATATATTTAAAGGACTAACTGAAATGAATTTCGATGAGGAAAAAATCAATGAGGCCCTATTTATGACTACTAGAAAATCAAGACAAGGCATGAACAGTGTTTGAGTTATCATTTGAGAGGAGATTGAATTTCTTGAAGAATTTGATGAATAATCTCCATTAGTATTAATAATACAGATTATATATGTTTGATGACTTTAGGGTATGGTATGACAATGACTTTATAGAACTAGTTTTTGTTTAACATTTATTTGGATATTTGTATTTGATTATGAAATTTTTTTTGATTAAATTTTTTTTGTATATTTTAATTCATGGTTCAATAATTATAATTAATAGAAGGGTAAATTTATAAAAATTATATATATTTTTTAATTCATTGGAACTCAAATATGCAAGATTTTTTTTAAAAAAATTCTATTATTTAATATTAATAACTCAGAAGCAACACAAAAAAAATCAAATTTTCTATTCTTTTCTTTTCTGTTCTAATTTAAGTTTTCTATTCTTTTCTTTTCCGTTCAAAACTCAGAAATGTTGGTTTATGATTTTAAAAATGACAATATATTTGGGTTTGTGTAATGGTCTTATTTGATTTATTTGGGCTATATATATTTTCAATATGTTTTTGCATGGAATGCATGGGTTATGATTTATGCATGTGTATAATGGGTTGACTAAATAATTAAATTTGTTGCTTTGTATGGTGGCCCACTTTATATTATACACTTACGATAACCTGTATGAGCTTTGTATAAAAGAGGTATCTGGCCCAAAGGAGTGTTTACAACAGGATGGAAAATCTTTATAATATATATTTATATGCTAATTGAATTAATATTGCAGGGATATATCTTTCTAGTATATATATATTGTTAAAACAGGCTTTTAAAGTCTTACTATGCCATCCGTTTTAATAAGAGTCCTTCAAATAGTTGTTTTGCTTTGAAATTAATTCAAAATTGATTTGGAGTGTTTTAAGGAGATTGACAAGCTAAACAATCTGTTTCAAATTTGATATTACAGGTGTTTTCGGAAACATGCTATCTAATATTATTTGGACTCTATCTTTTATATATTTTGTCAAAACATTTTTTTTGATGGGAATATATTAAGAAATCTATTTTGCAGTGAAATTTGTTCCAATTTGAATTGGAGGTTATTAATTAAGGTAACAAAGTCTAGATATTCAAGATATTTAGAGATTGGACTTTAACTACCTTAGCACATAATATTCTTATGTTCCTTTAATTTAGTCTAATTTGATTTAATATCTTTATTGGAATATATTATAGCCGTTGCATTATTAAACATGCTGGAATCATATCTTTTCAAAATCAAAGTTTGAGCTTTTTATGCTAATCATGTTTATAGCTGTTAGTCCTTTCTCTCTCTATATATTGGCAGGGCTCGGCTTAAGAAGGGTGAAGCTACAAGACTATACGACAACTAAACTGAAAGAATTCTGAATCCTCTTCTAGCAGTGCTATCTCTCTCTAATTTTAGAATACCTCCAGTCTTGTAATCCTTTCATTAATACATTGTAATTGGGTTTAAGCCTAGGTTGGCTTAGGGGGTTTATTAGTATAATATTCAGTCCCTTCAACGAAGGGATCAAGGTCTCAGTGGTGACAAAGGTTGCAGAGATGCAAAAATTGCAGAGGTGCAAAGGGGACAGAGGTGTCCAATCGATCGTCGTTGTAACAGGGAGTTTTCAATTTACTGTAATTGTTAAATATTATATTAATAAAGTGAGTCTCCAATACCTTTTGGTATTGGACGTGGATTAGGCTACTAGAGGATAGGGGCCGAACCACGTAAAAAATCTTGATGTCCTTTATTTTTCGTCTTTAAGCATTCTGCAAATTTTATATTTTCGTGCTTGAAATTACAACTGATACGGACAGTCTTTAATTGTCCGTTTATAACAGCAAAGAACATATACTAATACGGACGGTGTTAGGGTGTCCGTTTATAATCTGCATACATAGTTTTTAAAAATTGACTATTGTAGATTACTATTGGATAATTACACCTATTCACCCCATTCTAGGTGTACTATTTATGGAATTACAAGAAATAGACTGTTAAAGTACTCACAAACAAAAGAATTGCCTAAAAGTTTAAATTTTCAAATTTCTTTTCTATTATATTAGTTTTAAACTCAAAATCACAGTGTATGACACCCAAATAAAAATAAAAGGAAAAAATACTATCTAAATGAAAACAATTTCTATAAAACTTAAAATCACGAATAATTTTTTTTATAAAAAAATGGGTAACGAATGGTGAAATAAGAACTTGAATAAAATTTTGTATTTTTATATTCTCTCAATTCTAAAATTTAAAATCATTGTTGACTTTTTGAAGTCAATATAAAAAAATTTCAAAATCAAATATGATAAATATTAATTTAATTGTAGTCAATATAATCATAAATATTGTAAATTATCAAAAATTTACTATTAACTGTAAAATTTATTATTTGACAATTCTTATCAAATCAACCTAATTTTGAGTTTAAAAATTAATATTTCAAACATGCTTTCAAAAGTCAATAATAAATTTTATAGTTCTTATCGAATCTACTTAATTTAGAGTTTAACAATATCTCAAATTAATTTTCAAAAGTCAATAATAATTTTATAATTTGAAACACTTTATTTTATTTTTCTTTATTTTCACTCAAGTTTTCAAATTCCATAACATTTTAACTAACATAAAAAGATATGGTGATAGCCCATATACATTTATTTTGACAGCTTGCTCGAATGGTAAGAGAGTCCTTATTAAAGGAAGATTGTGTTTCCTTATTTGGTGGGATAAAAAGATCTAATTTGAGAAGGAAACGATCAATCATTAATTGCAGTTATAAGGTAATTTTAAAAAGGACTTCTACTCCTAATTGGATTCGGGTGGACATGACAGCTATAAATACAACAATAAGCAAGGGTTTGGCAGAGGACAATAAGAGATATGATATGACACAAATAAATAATTTGTACCCGTTATTATTTTATATTGGATTTCTTCTATCTCTCCGTGGTTTTTTCCTAGTATGTTTATCTGTGTGTATTTCATGAGTTTAATTTCACAACAATACAATCAATTGTTACCGCTGTTTTGGCCTGCTGTTTTGGTGATTTCGTCAGGCGTACAAAATTTGGCGTTAACAGTCAGTAAATTTGAGTTTTGGATGGAAAAAAAGAACGAAAACTTAATTTTTTAAAAAAATCTAAATATCACAGTCTTAACTGCTAAACATTATAATAATGGATAATGATTGAATATTTTGCCTCTAATATAATGGTGGCATGGAAGTAACGTACAGATGGATGGTTTATATGGTGGAATGGAAAGTTGAAGCCACTAGCCAAATTAAACTACTCTTTAGGCCAATTCTTCCAATTCCACCCTACCAATCAAAGTCTCAAACTTATGCATTGGAAAGGTAACTCCGGGAATTGTAAGCCTAATCTTTATCCAACCCATCAATTACTTAATATAACACCGCATCAATTACTAAATCTTAATTTTGCAATTTGACTGTCCCAAATTCGTCATTCAAAACCTTTTAAAACTCTCCAATATATTAATGCATGCAATGTAGTACTACCTCCGTCCTATAATAAGTGCTTTTTTAACTTAAATCACACAAACCAATACACAAACTAAAATAACAAAAATACCCTTAATATATTTTCTTTGTTTTGTTTGACCCTTTTTTTATTGTCTTTTGGTCTCTCTTTCTCTTTCTTCAACATTTCAACTTTCCAATAAATACGCAATAAATACCATTGGATGCATAAGGGCACATATGGGAAAATATTGTAAAAATTATATTGGAGTTCTAACACATCACTTATTTTGGGAAAAATTGTTAAGCCTAAAAAAGCACTTATTGTGGGACGGAGGTAGTAGTATATTCTGTTCATCTCCGTAGTAAACTTTTCGTATTCTGTATTTTTGTATCATTTCCATAAACATTCATGCATGTATGTAGAAAATATATACAATGATTTGATCTTTATGCATGTATCATGTAGAAAATATATACATTGATTTGATTTTTTTTTTAATTTTGGAAATATTTTTTGTAAAATATATGCTCTACAAATATTTATGAAAACTTAATTTTTTTTATGAAAAAAGGCTAGAAATATGTATGTAACTTTAAATTACTTATTTTCCCTTGTATTAGTTTTATTATGTTTATAATCTTGAGGGTATAATAGAAAAAAAGGCTAAAAATTTACTATTAAGTGTAAAATTTACTATTTGACAATTCTTATCAAATCAACTTAATTTTAAGTTTAAAAATTAATATTTCAAGCTAACTGGCTTTCAAAAGTCAATAATAAATTTTATAGTTCCTATCGAATCTACTTAATTTAGAGTTTAACAATATCTCAAATTAACTTTCAAAATTTGATAATAATTTTATAATTTGAAACACGTTATTTTATTTTTCTTTATTTTCCCTCTAATTTTCAAATTCCAAGACATGTTAACTAATATAAAAGGAAGAGAGAGAGAGAGAGAGAGAGAGAGAGAGAGAGAGAGAGAGAGAGAGAGAGAGATCCCATAAAATTTTATTCACGACTTCAATAAATTTTCACTAACATAGGAGAGGGAGTGAGATAAGAAGAAAAAAAGAAGAGAGATAATAATTCATCCCATTAAATTTTATTCATAACTTATTTCCAGCATGCACAAAAGTAAAGAGCATAAAAAAAATGAATCACTTTTTGATACTAGACGATCCAACCGACTCATTATCAGATTTCTCCGCATCAATATAATTAGGTAACGGAACAATTCCAGCTTCTATATTCTGTAAATCCTCTACAAGAATCTTGTAGTGATATTTCACTTGCTCCACCGTTTTGCTTGGAACCATCGCCGCAATCCGCTGAAATTCGTCTTCCGATTCTTTCTTCAAATACAGCGCAATGCCGTTCTCAAAAGCTTTGTTCTCTTCCCATGTCCAACTTACTGGGGCTGTTGACATGATGATGATGGTGATGATGATGATGATGATGATGATGATGATGATACTTAATGTTTGTGGTTTAAGGCTCTTGTGTTTTGAGGTGCAGGCTGCATGAGTTATATATACTGTTAGAAAGCATTAATCATGCAAAAACGGGATGCATAAATTTTGGTTTGATGAATGACAATTGACATAATTTTGAAGATATGATGCCTCAATTCAAGTTATTTGGTTGATTTTTAATTGATTGAAAAAAATTAGGATTGCGCTAATATTTTGTATTGTGAAGTTATGGTAAGTTTGAAGGGATGAACTTGCAGGAAATTGTGCTATCAATTTCATTTTTTTTAAAAATTTTATTTTCAGTTTTTTTGCAATCCAAAAAAAAAAAACTTTCAGGAAATTAAGTTATAAAACTATTACTACTAATTTTATGATTGTATAGCCCCAAATCAAAAAATTTATATCAATTCTGAGTATTAAAATGAATTTATTAACTTTAAAAGGTCAATACTAATGTTACATTTCAGAAGGGAGAAAGAATTAGTATATATTGCACGGGCTTGTTTGAATAATAGTTTGACTAATCTAAACCTGAATATATATCTAACAAAAAATACATTTATTAAAGCATAAGATCATGAAACAATTGAAATGCACTAACCAACCGAATTAAGTAACAATGCTATATGAATAATTTTGGAATTTTTTTAGATTTCTCAAATTATAAATTCTTAAAGTAGTAATAAAAAATAGAAAAAACTGCTAAATTTTGACATACATGTGGCGAACTTCGAAGTCAATTGTAACTAACCGGAGGATGGGGCTAATTGAACTCTGCTATGGATTGAAGTAATGAAAAATACTTAGATGCGATGGAACATGTTTCAAACACAATCAATATCAATCTTCTACTTTGTAAATTAATAAAGAAAAAAACTTAAAAATCAAAAAAATAATGACTTCTAAATTATTAGAAATTTAACGGCAAAATTCATGTGTGAGAGCTGGATACCTTTTGCAACTTCTATAGCAACTGGTATGCTTAGGACCAAATTAGTATTTGTCTAGTTGTCTATTTGTTATGGTTTCTTTCAAAGTAGTATAATCCATCGGGTTTCCAATCTGCATCACATGGTTGAGCGTCAATTTTTTGATGGAGTATGAGAATATATTCTAAACTAAAAGGGAGTAACAGAGCAATTATTAGACATTCACATCTAAAACAAAATATTAAGTAGGGGTTCCCAGTTAAACAAAATATTCGCATCCAAAAATAAGTGAAACATGCACAATTTAGAAAAGATTACACATACATTAGGTCCAGGTGGGTGTTCTTTGTTCATCTTCCGACTGAGGATGGGGCGGAGGAGCCGCGGACTCCTCATCTTCAGCTGTAGTGAGCGAAGGATCGAAGTGTAAGCTACGAATATCACCATAGCACACATAACATAGACACATCATACTCCATGATATATGGAGTATGGACAACTAATCTCTCCTTATCCTCAAACCCAACCTCACCCCCTCCATTAGGTATCCTACTATTTTTATGCCACCTTGCTATCACAGCTTTGTGACCAAGGCATAATGGGTATATAGAAAGTCAAATAGGCACTTTTCACATTATGTGAAAGATCACAAATGAAAAATAATAACAGCAGAAATAGTGTAGTTATTGCAGATGCCTTCCTGATCCAAATTTTTTCAGGCTATCAAAACCAAATGTCATTAAACTTATCCCGCAAGAACACGTCTTAAATATAACAATAAATGTTCACATAACGTGCAACATAAAAGCATGTCAATAAACAATAGCTGAGGAATAAACAATAAATCTTCTCATTGTACTTAATAAACAAAAATTTCTACTTCCATGTCATGCTGAGGAATTCCTTCTGTGACGTTGCACACGACCAAATCTAATTCAGCCTCTAGTGCCTCCATAATAGCTGCTGCAGCAAAAGATGGAGGAACATAAATAACAGATGCATTAGCCTTGGTTTCAGCCTTCGCTTCTGCAACTGAGTTCAAAACAGGAAGGTCCAAGTGTTCTTTCCCACCCTTCTTGGGGTAACCCCACCAACCTATTAAAGAAAATGCAACAGAAAGAAAAAGTACCCTAGTTAGGTTATGCAATCCTTTAAGCTATTTTAAGGAAGGAAAATCTTTTCTTAATTGTAGGACAAACTAACATAAAGAATATCAGTGTAAGAATGTATAAACAAAATTATTTTAAGAATGCTTCAACTTAATTAAGCACTTCATATCCAAACCAAAAAACATTTTTTTACCCAGTATCAAAATTCGCAAACGCTCAACACCAAAACCACAATTAACAAATTTAAAAAATTCAAACACCAATTATATATATGTACACATATAAGAACTAAAATTACATACGAATGCTTACCTCTTCAGCAGTAATAATAGTCTTGATATGTTGCCCAACCTAGAAACAACAAACAGTACCAAAATCAGTAGTAAACCCAAAACCCAATCAAACATGACAGATATATGCACAATAAAAATTCAAAACAAACCTCTAAATTGATAACAATGGCCTTTTCACGGCCCAAAATAGTAGAAAGGTAAGATAAAAGGGGATCAAAAATGCGAAGATCAAAGAATGTTTACTTTATCCCCTAATATTGACTTTGAAAAACAACAAATAGACAGATCAGATGACATATTAGCTAATTAAATTCACCTGCAAATAGAATCACTAAATTTATGGAGAATAATTAGCCAGAAATTCAATTCCCCTTACCCTACATCTTCTCATTAACCGAACAGAGCAAAAACAATCCAATTTTGAATTATGAAATTAAGAAACATATAGTTTTTAATAAAATGGATCTAGTAGCAAAAAAGTAAAATGGATCGAGATACTGATACCTCGATGGTCCAGGTGGGCGTTCTTTGTTCATCTGTAAGGAACTGACAAGTTAACTCCAGTTTAACAACCACTTATCTGCAGCAGAATTAGGGATTGAATGAAGAAGAGAGAGAATATTAGAGAAAAGAGGAGTGTTCAGAAGAAGTAAAGAGAATTTTAGGGAAAAGAACAATTCATTTCATGCCAATTCAGTTACAAGGATCGCCTATTAATACTACAACTTCACCCTCAAGAATGCAAGAGCAGTCCGTTGCCAAAAAGACTTATTTACCCTTACCAACTGAACATTCACTAAAACTGTATATTAGCAACTAAAACAGACTTAAGACTCAATAACAAAATTAACTACCAAGGCAATGGACTTATGGTTATTCCTTACAATCCATCCCCCTTAAAAAACAACTTGTCCTCAAGGAGTAAAATCAGGAAATTTAGCATGCAAATCAGACCACAATTCCCAAGTTGCCTCTGAAGGTAGAGTGTTAGTCCATTGGACCAAAACTTCAACATCAACTGCATTGTGTTTCTTAATCATTTTCCGATCCAGCACTGTAAAAGGTTCAATCACAAACTGGCCATGAGCATCAACTGGAGGCAGAACTGGGGAAACTTGAGCAGAAGCACCAATCTTTTTTCTTTAATTGAGACACATGAAACACTGGGTGAATTTAAACAGCAGATGGCAGTAACAATTTGTAAGCAACAGGTCCTATCTTGTCCAATACTGGAAAGGGACCATAATATTTGGAGTCCAACTTGGAATGTCTAGATTGTGTCATAGAATGTTGTTTATAAGGTCGAACCTTAAAATAAACCAAATCTCCCACATTGAAGACCTTTTCCTGTCTGTTGGCATCAACATAGTTCTTCATGCGACACTGGGCTTGGGAGAGATTGTACTTAAGAAGTTGTAACAACTGATTTCTAGACTGTCAAAACAATCTAGCTGTAGGATCAGAAACAGATCCATATTGATGATAAGAGATATGTGGATCTGCATAGCCATACAAGGCTTGAAAAGGAGTCAACTGTGTTCCACTGTGGTAATGAGTATTATACCACCATTCAGCAAGCGACATCCATTCACTCCATGATCTAGGTCTCTAACTGCACATACATCTTAGATAAGCCTCCAAGCACTGATTAAGACTTTCAGATTGACCATCACTCTGTGGGTGATAGGCTGTACTAAGTTGTAGTTTAGTACCCAAGAATCTGAATAAGGATTGCCAAAAATGTCCTATGAAAATTTTATCCCTATCTGATACTATAGAATTAGGTAGCCCATGAAGCTTATGAATATGATTGAGGAACAGGGTAGCAACATCAATGGCAGTAAAAGGGTGCTTCAAAACCAAAAAATGTGCATATTTAGTGAGTCTATCTATGACTACCAAAATGGAGTTGTAACCATGAGAAACAGGTAGTCCTTCAATGAAGTCCATAGCAATATCCTTCCAAGGGATATCAGGAATATGCTGTGGTTGTAAAATCCCTGGCACCACTACAGTTTCATGTTTGCTCAGTTGATAGATGTCACATTCCTTGACAAAACTGATTACATCCTTTCTCAGAGATGGCCAGTAAAAAAACTTTGAAATTCTTTCAAAGGCCCCTCTTCTTCCTGAATGACCTCCCACAAGAGAAGTATGAAATTCATGTAAAAGCTTAGTCTTCACAACTGGAACATTACCAACAACTAGTCTGTCTTTGTATTTAAGTCTGCCATTAACAAAAGAAAAATCTAGCAAGGAAGTAGGATTTAATGCTAGTTGGGCTATCACCTGCTGTAATTCAGGATCAGTTTCCCAAGTCTGAGCTAACTCTTGAATCCAAGTAGGAGTAACTGAAGTAATAGCCAAACAATGGAAGACATTACTGTTGCCTTCCTGAGAGGCATGATGAAGCTGCCTAGACAATCCATCAGCTGCTATATTTTCCTTTCCTTTCATGTAACAGATTTCATAGTCCATCCCCATTAACCTTGTTATGCACTTCTGTTGATTAGTAGTAGTGATTCTCTGATCCAATAGATATTTGAGACTTTGGTGGTCTGTTTTAATAGTAAACTTGTTTCCCATTAAGTAATGCCTCCATTTCTGCACAGAATAGATGACAGCCATCAACTCTTTCTCATAAGTTGACAATCCTAAATGTTTGGAAGCAATAGCCTTACTTAAGAAAGCAATAGGCCAGCCATTTTGCATCAATATTGCTCCAATTCCAGTAGCACTAGCATCAGTTTCTAATACAAATAGAATGCTAAAATTAGGCAAAGCTAACACACGAGAAGAAACCAAAGCTCCTTTGAGTTTAGCAAAAGCCTCCTCAGCTTCAACACTCCAATGGAACTGATCCTTTTTTAGCATCTCAGTCAGTGGTTTACTTATTAAACCATATTGTCTAATGAACTTCCTGTAATATCCTGTGAGACCCAGAAATCCCCTCAAGGTTCTTAGGCTTTGGCCACTGCACCATACACTCTATCTTGGCAGGGTCAGTAGAAACTCCCTCAGGTGTAATGATATGACCAAGGTACTGAACTTGTTGTGTAGCAAAAATACACATGGACAGTTTGGCATACAACTAATGTTGCCTCAACAGCTATAATGTTATTTCCAGATGCTGTAAATGAGTCTCATATGTGGGACTGTAAACTAGGATATCATAAAAAAAAACTAAGATGAACTTCCTTAAATAAGGGGCAAAAACAGTGTTCATTAAGCTCTGAAAGGTAGCTGGAGCATTGGTTAGCCCAAAGGGCATAACCTTAAACTCATAATGCCCTGAATGGGTCCTAAAAGCTGTCTTAGGAATGTCATGTGGGTGTACCCTGATCTGATGGTAACCAGACCTGAGATCCAACTTGGAAAACCAGCTTGAACCATTAAGTTCTTCCAACAACTCATCTATTGCAGGTATAGGAAATTTATCTTTAATAGTAGCATCATTTAGTGCCCTATAATCAATACATATCCTCTAAGTATTATCATGTTTTTTTTACTAACAAGACTGGAAAGGCAAAAGGACTGTTACTGTTTTGGATAATCCCACTATTACGCAACTCAACCACTATTTTTTCAATCTCTGATTTCTGGACATATGGATATCTATAAGGTCTCAGATTCATAGATTTGCTACCTTCCTGCAAGTTAATATGATGATCATGAGACCTTTCAAGTGGCATACCTTTAGGTTCTTCAAAAACATCTGAGAATGATTGCAGAAATTCTTTAAGTTTTGGACAGGTAGGTTCTGAGGGTGGACAATTTCCACACTCCAAGATTCCATATAAGCATCCAAAAAAACCATGAGATGTTTTTTGCAACAAGTTCTGGAATTCACTAGATTCCATTAGTTGTATTATTGGAGTGACATTACTGTCTTCCCCTTTCATCAACACTGTTTCACCATTCTGCAAAAATTGGAGCTGCAGTTTATTGAAGTCAAAAGTTACAGGACTTACTGTCCTCAACCACTGGACCCCTAGAACATTATCAACACCACCCAAGGGAAGAATCCTCATCATTGTAGTATAGTCTCTTCCTTGCACATCCTACTGGAACTCTGAACACACTTGTTCACTCTGCACCTTAAAACCATCCGCAACTGAGACTGTCACTGGTGGAGTATTTGTTAGCTTAACCCTCAGTTTCTTAGCAGCGTGAGGATCCAAGAAATTCCCAGTGCTTCCACTGTCAATCAATATGCTTACTGATCTGCCCCCCCACTGATCCTTGTACTCTGATGGTATTGTTAGCATTATGTCTAGATAAAGCATTCAAGGTTATTTGTACATCATCCCTTTGATCCTCCAATAATGGACTGTTTTGCTCTTCCTGCATCTCTACTTCTGTTTCAGAGATTTTCTGTTCCTCAGTTTCCAAACACATTTCCTCCTCCTCAGATGGTAACATCATGAACAAATGAGGCTGTTTGCATACATGACCTAAAACATACGGCTCATCACAGGAAAAACATAGCCCCTCCCTCTTTTTCTCAAGTATTTGATCCCTAGTCAAATGCTTAACTGGTATACTTCTTCTCTGCTCATTTCCAGACCAACCAACTTTATTCTCCCCAACATTAGGACTAGAGAATTCCATTCCAGTATTACTGACATTTTTCTGCAAACTAGAATTCATTACTACATTCCTGCTGCTAGAATTATTAATGACAGAAGATCTTAGTACAGCTCTGCTCCTTTTGATCCATTCTTCCACTTTAGCTTCTTCAACTCTAGCCAATTGAATAGCCTCCTTAAGAGTAGTAACCACTAACTCCTGGAGACCTAACTGATTATCATCCCTCAGTCCACCAACAAAGCAATCAATAAAAATTCTTCATTCAACTTTGAATTTTTTATCAATGCCCAGCCTCTTAGTTCCTCAAACTTTGTTCGATATTCATCTACAGTTGTTGTTTGTTGCAACTTCTTAAGTTCAGCTATAGGATTCATCTTAGTCTCCGGGCTAAATCTAGCTAGCAATTCATCAATTAGACTATTCCAGGTCAGGTCAACACCATTTTCAACAAAGCTAGAATACCACAACTCAGCCTCTCCTTCGAGATGCATAGTTGCTAGGTATATTTTCTTATTTTCAGCAACATTATGATAGGAAAACAATTTATTACACTTCCTAATTCAGGTCCTTGGGTTAGATCCATGGAATTTAGGGAATTCAAATCTAATAGTCCTGAATATACCTTCATTTACATTATTCTGTGTACTTCCTCCCTCAAATGGTCCAAGGATTGATCCAGAACCTTGTTGATTTAGATTTGGATTTGGATTTGGAGGAGTTTGTTGATTGTGAACGTCAGGCATTCCAATAGTCCGCTTCTGTCCCTGTGATATCAAGCATTGCTTCTACTCCTTTCATTAGCTGCTCAAGCTTATCATCAAATCCTTTTTTTAGAGACTCCACTGAAGACTGCAATTGAATTTGCAATTCCTGGAGGTTCATTTCTAGATTCGTTAGTCTTTGATTGTTGGTAGCCATAACCACTGATCGTAGCTTGCTTTGATACCAATTGTAAGGAACTGACTAAGTTAACTCCAGTTTAACAACCACTTATCTGCAGCAGAATTAGGGATTGAATGAAGAAGAGAGAATATCAGAGAAAAGAGGAGAGTTCAGAAGAAGTAAAGAGAATTTTAGGGAAAAGAACAATTCATTTCATGCCAATTCAGTTATAAGGATCACCTATTAATACTACAACTTCACCCTCAAGAATGCAAGAGCAGTCCGTTGCCAAAAAGACTTATTTACCCTTACCAACTGAACATTCACTAAAACTGTATATTAGCAACTAAAACAGACTTAAGACTCAATAACAAAATTAACTACCAAGGCAATGGACTTATGGTTATTCCTTACATCATCTTCCGACTGAGGATGGGGCGGAGGAGCCGCGGACTCCTCATCGTGCCGATCTTGTTGAGGAATTTAGATAAACCCTAACCAAAAAAGAGGCTAACCAACCTGGTTTCAAGGATGAAGAGTTTCGTCTGGATTCGAGGATGAAGAGTTTCGACTGGTTTAGGGAGAGGAGATGAGGAAGGGGAAGGTAGCGGGATGAAATAGAGAGACGTGGGGGAGGAGAAGAGATTTGAGAGAATTGAAGGAATGAGAAGTGATCTGATGGATCGATTTTAATTCTAATCAACTTTGCTCAATTGGATTTCAAATTAATTGAGTTAACTCGGACTAGATTTCTAATTGGAAGGCACTGAATTCAAATTAAGTGAGTTAACTCACCTAATTATGCAATTTAAAGGATCGGTTGTGATGCCTTTATATATAACATATTAATATGATACCTTAATTCAAGCTGAGGGGACAATTTTTGATTGACTGATGAAAAATATATTAATTGCGCTAATATTTTGTTATATGAAGTCATTAAAAATTTGAAAGGATGAACTTCCTGGAAATAAAGTTCTCCCTTCCTTCTATTATATAATATGATTCCTTCTTTTTTTTGGTAAAAATTTAATATGGTACCTAATTAGTTAACTTTTAATTGATTGGAAAAATATTTTGATTGCGCTAATATTTTGAAATGTGATTTTATCAAAAATTTGAATGGATTCCGTGAAATAAAGTAATTTTATATTTTTTTACACACACAAAATCACAATAAAATATAACTTAGTAATATAGTTTATAATAAAATAATCATAAAATCATGTTACCTAATATTAATTTGTTACCATTATTAAATAAAATTTTGTTACAACTTAGATAATATGGTTTAAAAGGAAAATAATTTTTACATAAATCGTCTTATCTAACTTGAATTTGTTACTCGTTATTAAATATAAGTGTACTTATATTCAAGTATAAACAATATAATTTTTGAAAGAAATTATTTATATTAGAACTATTTTACTTAATAAATCTAATAATATATTTATAATTTTTTTTACAACATCATAACTTTACAGTAAAATCTCATGTTTTTCATGGGTGAAGATGCTATTATTCATCGTGTTATGTGTCTAAATTTGTTAATATTTCTAAATTATCAAAAATACTATAAATTATCAAAAATTTACTATTAACTGTAAAATTTAGTATTTCACAATTCTTATCAAATCAACTTAATTTAAAGTTTAAAAATTAATATTTCAAACTAACTGGCTTTCAAAAGTCAATAATAAATTTTATAGTTCTTATCGAATCTACTTAATTTAAAGTTTAACAATATCTCAAATTAACTTTCAAAAGTTAATAATAATTTTATAATTTGAAAAACGTTATTTTATTTTTCTTTATTTTCCCTCAAATTTTCAAATTCCAAAACATTTTAACTAACATAAAAGGACGAGAGTGAGAGTGAGAGTGAGAGTCAGAGTGAGAGAGAGAGAGAGATTGCATGTGATTCATCCCATAAAATTTTATTCATGACTTCAATAAATTTTCACTAACATAGGAGAGGGAGGGTGATAAGAAGAAAAGAAGAGAGATAATTGCACATAATTCATTCCATTAAATTTTATTCGTAACTTATTTCCAGCATGCACAACAGTAAAGAGCAAAAAAAAAATGAATCATTTTTTGATACTAGACGATCCAACCGACTCATTGTCAGATTGCTCCGCGTCAATATAATCAGGAAACGGAACAATTTCAGCTTCTATAATCCTCTACAAGAATCTTGAACCTAGACAGGGGCTTTTCAGCAACTGTTAGGCTTGGAAATGGCGCACCCCGGTCACCCCAAGCTTCCAACACCTCGTCATAATTCAACTTCAGGCCAAGCACTCCGGAAGTCGAATCTGGAATTGAATTCTTTGTAAACTCTCCGGGAACTAAATTTTCTTGTGGAGGAGATTCAGAAGGTTTGGATTCCACAGGTGGTTTCTCACAAGCTTTGTTCTCTTCCCATGTCCAACTTACTGGGGCTGTTGACATGATGATGATGATGATGATGATGATACTTAATGTTTGTGGTTTAAGACTCTTGTGTTTTGAGGTGCAGGCTGCATGAGTTATATATACTGTTACTGTTAGAAAGCATTAATCATGCAAAAATGGGTGGCATAAATTTTGGCTTAATGAATGACAATTGACATAATTTTGAAGATATGATGCCTCAATTCAAGTTATTTGGTTGATTTTTAATTAATTGAAAATTAGGATTACGCTAATATTTTGTATTGTGATGTTATGGTAAGTTTGAAGGGATGAGCATGCATGAAATTGTGCTATCAATTTCATTTTTTTTTGAAAATGTTATTTTCTATTTTTTGACGATAAAAAATAATACTTTCAGGAAATTAAGTTATAAAACTATTACTAATTTTATGATTGTATAGCCTCAAATCAAAAAATTTATATCAATTTTGAGTATTAAAATGAATTTAATTTACTTTAAAAGGTCAATACTAATTTTACATTTCAGAAGGGAGAAAGAATTAGTATATAATATGATACCTCAATTCAAGCTGAGTGGACAATTTTGATTGACTGATGAAAAAAATATTAATTGCGCTAATATTTTGTTATATGAAGTCATTATAAATTTGAAAGGATGAACTTCCCGGAAATAAAGTTCTCGCTTCCTTCTATTATATAATATGATACCTTCTTTTTTTTGGTAAAAATTTAATATGGTGTACATAATTAGTTAACTTTTAATTGATTGGAAAAATATACTGATTGCGCTAATATTTTGAAATGTGATTTTATCAAAGATTTGAATGGGTGAAATAAAGTAATTTTGTTTCCCACGATTCTATTACTTATATTTTTTTTTGCACAAACAAAACCACAATAAAATAGATTAAAAATTAAACTATGCAACGAGGGGTAGCCCGTCCCACAAAATCTTGGATCCGATAACAAGTGTATATAATTTTTTGATTGAAAATGCTACATCAACATTTTCTATAAATAATGGATCAAAATACTATATACACTTATTATGATGAAGTTAATTGATTTTAACTTCACTGTAATCAAATACCAAAATCTTGTTCAAATAACTATATAAAAAAAGGACTTCTTGTTCAAAAGTCAGGGATACAAAAGGGGAGAAGTATTAAAGGAATGAAAAATAGCTTTTAAATTTGGAAGGGAATAACTAAAGGAATGGTATGGTCATTCCAATTGACTAACCAAACATGTTTTAAGACATTCCATATAGAATGGTCATTCCATTCACAACCCATTCCATTCCATTCCCACCAACCAAATACAACATTAGAGTAGTACACCATTCTATTATTTATACTTTATATTATAATAAGACAAAAAAAAACGAGTTTATGTTGGGTGAATTTAATAATTTTGATCTTTCGATTTTAGTTAAATATATATATAGATATAACTATTTAATACTGCACATGGATTAAAAAAATTATTTAATACTATTATTTAACAATTAAAAATTATGTAAAATTTCATTACTATCCTTTTATGGGAAGTTAAAAACTACTAGTACAAGAGAGAATTTTTTGAGACAATAAGTGAAGTTAGGGTGATATAAAAAAGTAAATAATTTATTTTTCTGAAAAGTTGTAAATGACAAATAAATTGAAACAAAATTTTTTCTCTACAAAGTCTATTATGGAATAGAGAGAGTATATTTTAATAGAGTCAATGAGTCGACTCGGTTCTAATCAAAAGATTTTGCTCAATATGTAATCTATCTATCTTTTTATTTATCTATTTATACTTCTATATACTATAATTAAATAGACAATTTGATTCTTACTTCTTCTTCTTTTTAAAGATTCTTCGTTCAGTTCAATGTGTTAAAATATAACTTAGTAATATAGTTTAAAATAAATAATCATAAAATCATGTTACCTAATATTAATTTGTTACCATTATTAAATAAAATTTTGTTACAACTTAGATAATATGGTTTAAAAGGAAAATAATTTTCACATAAATCGTCTTATTTAACTTGAATTTGTTACTCGTTATTAAATTGAAGTGTACTTATATTCAAGTATAAACAATATAATTTTCGAAAGAAATTATTTAGTTATTAGAACTATTTTACCTAATAAATCTAATAATATATTTATAATTTTTTTTACAATCTTATAACTTTATAGTAAAACCACGTATTTTGCATGGGTGAAGATGCTATTATTCATCGTGTTATGGGTCTAAATTTGTTAATATTTCTAAATTGTTATTATTTTTTAATTATGTAATCTATCTATCTATCTATCTATCTATACTATAATTAAATAGACAATTTAGTTCATCCTCCTTTTTTTGGTTTCACTTTTGACTTTTCTTACTTTAAGTCAACTTAAATAATTTATCAATCTAAATTAGAAACAGAAATTAGTATCTTAATTTTATAAGGAAACAAGAATTATTAGTATAATTTTATAAGGACACAATCAAATAATAAGAACATATTACATAATATTAATTCGGTTATTAATATATATATATATATATATATATATATATATATATGTATGTGTGTGTGTGTATATGTAATATATATATATATATATATATATATATATATATATATCTAACTCTACATATTAATCTCTGATACTATAAATTAATTTGCTAAAAATTCAAAAAGGCCCAAGATAATTTTTTTAACCAGTAATAATTCATTCAACCCCCCCCCCTTCTAGTTTATTATTGGACTTTCAATATATAAATAAATAGGTAGAAAACTTTTGTCAATTACATCACCGTGTAACTCCTTGTATTTAGCCTCTTAGGTCATTATAATCAAGTGTGTGCACATCCGAACCAAAACGATCTTAGTTAAGTCCAATCCAGCATTTTTCATATAAGTGAAGAGAAAAATACAGCCCTTGTGTGTGCACAACAAAGCAATAATGTTCAATTCCTTCTAAACATAATATGTAATAAAATAACATCTTAAATATTTAATACGTACTCGCCTTGTGTGTGCATAATAAACTCATATTAAATATTCCATACTCTATTATTTTACCATGCTAGAAGGTGACGTTCGATATTCCAAATATATATGAACGTTACAACTTAATAATAATTTCTTTTATGGGTTTGTTATTAATTGTCCCATCTTGCATATTTAGCGCACATGCACACACACACACACACGCACCCACCCACCCACCCCCCCACCCACACACACACACACACACACACACACACACACACACACACACACACACACACATATATATATATATAATACACGTCATATTAATTGACTTGCGAAGCATGTTGCATAATATATAATATATATAGTATAAGCATGCATATAGAATACAATATTCTACCCGGATTGATTATGGACTTTTATGATAGTAGTGTGCATACAAGCCAATCATATATGATGATAAAGCACATACTTTGTAAACAATCATATTTATTTATTAATAAAAGTATTCATTTATTAAAGGCATTTAATTATCTACATGATGCTGTTTTTATAATATGTAAATAACTCACAGTTTTAAGCAATGCTTTTAGAATCATGATGTTGATCATGCTAATGAGATTTAAAATCTTAGAAAGCTTAAAACTAAAATAGTTCCTAATCGTGGGATTACCAAAAAGGGGATTAGTAAATCCGGATAGATTGGTACATATGTTGCTTGCTCATTGGATGAGAATGATTAATCTCATGATCATTTATGTGGAGACACTAAAGTAAGTATGTAGGTGCTTATTAGAGAATCACTGAACGTGACTCGCTATGGAATACCTAATGGAGTTTTACTCGTCTGTCAATAGGAATTCCTAATGTGATAGTACTACAAGGGATCCTTGGACTTAAGATCATCATAGTATCTTGTCTGTAATATATTATACTTTGACTTATTCCTTAAGGCCCTTTAGGATATATAAAAGGGTATGCTTGAGTATAATGAGTTACATATGAAGATAATGAATGATCAATAAATAATCTACCACCTCTAGTAAAAGAGGAGATATGTCTTATGTGATTCGTTAAATGACAACCCAGGAATCCTTGGCCAAGGTGGAATGAAATTAGAAAGGAGTTTCTAATTTGCATTATATGGAGTTGTGCATTTTCTAATCGAAATACATATGATTAAATAAAATAAGACTTACAGTAAATTCATGTCTTATATTTAATTGGGACATTGTATGGTGGAAGGATTGAATTGTACGTTAACTATTAACTCACAGGTTCTTTTATGATTAATGTTGAAATCTATATTATCTGAAAAGTCGTTGATCGCTAGGGAGGCTTATCTCTATTGTAGAATAAATGTTATTTATTTAAATAGATTATTAGTTTAATTTATTTATTTAAATAAGATTAGAATTGTTCTAATTGATTTATTAACAACTGGTTTAATATGGAGAACCTAAAGGGTTACACCATAAAAGAAAGAATAATTATTTAAGAATATAATGGCATAATAGTAATAATGCATTAAGTGTAATTAATTTAATCTATGGTGATAGAATAAATTAAATAGCTTAATGTTTATTATTTAATTTTTTGAAAACATTAAATATAAATTAATAAGAGGAGTCTTATTAATATTATTACAATTATTATTATTTTAATTCTAAAGGAGTTTAGGAATTAATTGAATATTAGTACTCTCAATTATTATTAATGAGATTAGGAGAAAATTTATTTAAAGGAGTTTAATTAATTAAATCACAATATGTTGGGAGGCCTAATTAATTAAAAGGGTTTAATTAATTAATAAAAAAACCCAATTCTAATTAGATTAGTAGGGCTAACATAATATCTATATAAAAAAGTCTTATATCAGATATAATATATACGTGATTCTAAGAGTTGGAGAGTACAACATATTTTTTACAGAGATTAGAAAAAGTTTTAGCCAACCACCCATCTTCCTTGAGTTATTCCTCTTCATTGGTGGATTACCTCTAGAGGCCAAACACTTGGGTGGCTAACTTGATCAAAGGAAGAAGCCACTACAGGATATTCAAAGAAATCAAGGAGAATGTAATAACCAAGAATTTCTAAGTCACATTGTAAGTAAATATATTCATTAAATATCAATGTTATTGAAAACTTTGTGACCTATGTGGATTGAATGTGATTAAGTAAGTATATGTATTCTCTATACGGTCATATATTGAATTATTGTAAAGAGAATTAAATAGATGATTATGTAACCTAATTATACATTAGGTTAGTAAGTAAATAACCTAAGGGTTATAGCAATGAAGAATGTTAGTATGTATGATTATATTATCTTAAATGATAATTTTTATTATCTCAAGTGACCAATTATTTTAAAATCTAATTAAGACAAGTCTAATTGGGTTATGAAATTGAATCATTTTAAATTCTAAATTGAATGGAATAGAAACCCTAAGTAACTAACTAGGGTAAAATAAAATGTAAGTTTTGGGTCATGTTAGTTTACATAGCCCAAACAATTAAATTGGAAACCCAAAAGAATTCAATAAGTGGCCCAAACTTAGCCCACTTGAAAGGGGGCATTGTGGTCATTTATTAAAGCATTAGTTGGAAAATAAAATAAATCAAAAATGGCAAAGGAAAGGTGTAGATATCCGGCCATGTAGGGGTAGAAAGGGAAAAAGAAAATTTATTTTACTGGCTTGACCAATATATTAGATTAAATTTACCAAACCTCACCAACTCTTACATATGTCACAAGATAAACTAAGCCAACATCTTTGTCTAGTGAAGCAAGCAAACATGTGGTGAATGTATCTAATAATCACTTACACTAGTTAGTAAACAAAACATCAATCTTACTACACTTTGCTATCATTTTACCTTCCAAGCTTCTAAGTAGCAAAAGAACAAAATAGAGAGAGAGAACCCTTCCCCTTATTTTCGGCAGCTAGGAGAGCTCAAGGAGAGTGAAATATTTCATGCATCCCAAGTTTCTTAACTATTTTGGAAAGAAGAGAAGGATTGCAAGGAGATCAAGGTATGTTTCTAAGAAATTTTCCAAGTTTAGTGCACTTTGCTTAGCTAAGTCTTGAGGAAACAAGGAGCTTAGTTTATGATCTTTGTAAACCCTTGTTTTGTATGTGTATAAGTGATTTACATGAGGATCTAAGTATTTTTCAAGTTGATAGTTGGAACCAAAGAGAGAAAACCAAGCTTTGTTCCATTATGTTCAAGAAAAATGTTTTTATGGTATACCCTAGGTATTTTGATGCTAGATCCTTGGGGTTTATATGGTAAATGTTTAAAATCATGTTATTATACTAGATCTTGAGTTTAATATGTGATTATGATGGATTTGCATGATTTGGTATGGAAAAGTTTAGAAGAAATGAAGTTAGATGATTTTTATGAAAAGTTTAGTTTGTTAGTGTGCTAAAGCATGTTAATCTTGAAATCTTTAAGTGGTATTTGAGAATTTTTTTTCTTGACATGCTAGATACATGAGTTAAGGATAAAATCCCTTTGGAATCACTCAAAAAGGTTAAGAAATGAACAAGATATGATTTTTATCCCAAGCTATGCAAATTGTCAAACAAACCAAACTGAACAGCCACTTCTGGCCCAATTTTCGAACTCAAAACAACTCCAAATTGAGTGTTTGATAAAAGGAAACTGTAGTTTAAAAAGTTGCAAATCCAACGCCTCTGACGGAACTTAATTCCGAGTTGTACATTTCGTTTTACAAGCGTTTCCGTAAAAAACGTCAAATCTTAATATTTTGGGCGTGGATGGCATTATCGTAATGAAGTGAAAGTGAATATTTATTAAATAATAATTCTTAAAACCATTAAATGGTTAGAAAATTAATTACATAAAATATTAAATATAATTAACTATTTAATTATTATTTAAATAATATTAAATGATAATTAAATAAAGTTAATATTAATAAAGTAACTAGTTATTATTTAATTATGATTAAATAATAATTAGATATTAACAATTGATTAATTATTATTTAATTGATATTAAATAATGATTAAAGAATGTTTAAATAAGATTATGTAATAATAATATAATCACTTACTTACATTGACATAAAATTTATAAAATAATTATTTATTATTTAATTAATATTAAATAATAAATAATAACAATAATAATTAATTATTCTTAGATTAATAAGAAAGAATAATTAAAGACTTATGAAGTAAATTAATTATTTATTATTCAAGGATAAATAAATAAATAATAATTATTATTTAATTAAGATTAAATAATAAATAAGGATAAATATTAATTAATTATTATTTAATTAAGGTTAAATAATAATTAAAGACTAATAAAGTTAATAAATTAATTATATATTATTTAATTAATATTAAATAATAAATAAAGATAAATATTATTTAATTATTATAAGACTAATAAGATTAATAATATTAAATAATTAATAATATTATTAAATAATTAATAATATTAGATAGTTAAAATATTATTAGAGGACTAATAATAATAGATTCTTAAAATATTATTAAAAGATTAATAATATTAGAGAGAGACTAAAATATTATTAAATAATTAATAATATTAGGAAGCGAATAGAATATTATTACAAGGCTAATAATATTGTTCAAGCGTTAAGATGCTTACTTAATAATAATATTACCAAGGGACGATAATATTATTAAGGAATTAATGTGATATCTAATATTTAATTATGTGATTAACGTTAGATAATATATGAGAATAATAATGTTATGAATAATTATATATTATACTAATTGAGGGATCCATGATAGTTCTTTCCAAAGAGGATAAGTTAAATTCATTAAGCGGATTATAGAATTGCGTATCAGTAGTCCGCAGACAAGGCAAGTTTCCTAACTCAAACTCGAGTTATTATTTCAAAGCATGTTAGTGGATAATTATTGTTGATTATTCCACATTCCTTAAGGAATTATTGTAAATCGCATTTTGTGCAATTAAATTCCTATTTTATTATTTATTGAATTGAGAATTGATTTAAATTCTTTTATTCATGAACTGTCTATGAATTGGATCTATGCTAATTATATCAGCTAGATCAAGTATGTTTAAAATTTGTTAACTCAAATTCGTTTTAAAAAGTTGTTCTTAATTAATTTACTTGATAAGGACTCTTTACTGAGAAAAGAATATTTTATTAAAGCATTATATTGAAAAATAATTGTTGCTAGTCTATTAAGTGTTTATGCATAATACACCGGGTATGAAAGGCTGAGCTCCTTGATTACCAAAACTTACTAAAAGAACCAGTTTAAATACTGATAACCTTAGCAGATGTTCATGGTCACTCTAGACCACCCAGTATCTATTATTCAAATATTTGAATAATAAATTATTGAAATGTAATTCATGTTCTTCTAAAATCAAATTCTATTGTTGAACATTGAACGATAAATTTCTTTCTAATCATGATATATCTCCCTTGTATTTAAATTTGCTGAGCAAATTAGTTGCTTACTCTTGCTATATCATGACGTTTATTTCAGCTAAGCCAGAGACATCAAATAAGAAAGATAAAGGCAAGGGCAAGGTTCAGGAATAGTAGTTGTTAAATATGTTTAATTATAATCTAATCTGATGTAATTATTTATGTAAACCTTTTGTAATAGTAAAGGTAAGTTTAAGTTAAGGTTAAGAAGACCTTGGGATTATTGTTGTAAGACTTTATATTAATGAACGATGTATGTTTATTATTCTGCAATAGTTATAGAATGTTTATGATGTTGATGTATCGTGAGTACCAAACTCGAGGTTAGAGAACCCGGATTTGGGGGCGTCACAGAGCAAGGAGTAAAACTCGTACATGTGGAAGCTAGATTCTACAAGGGTATCATTCTAATCTTTCTACTTTTCTGTTATTGATAATTGAGCTCAAAGCATGATCATGGCATGGATTTGTATAAAATTTTAAAAATCTATGTTTCGCGCTTCCGCCCTTTAATTGTGTAATTTGATTACATATATGCGTTACGTACAAATCCAACAGTGGTATCAGAGCCTAACTTTGTGCTAATTATCAATTTTATGATTCCATGTATGAATTGATGTAAGATTGGATCGAATTTTCTAGACAAAAATAGAATTCTGCAGATTCTGCGATGAACAGCGCAGCTGCGCCGCGTTCTAGTTCATTCTGGGAGCAGCTGCGCCGTTCAGTAAAATCATTCTGTTCAAAAAGGGGCTTTCCAGTTCATTCTGGGCGCAGCTGCGCCAGCCCCTGGACAGAAACTAAAATTATATTTTTTCTCTAAATTAAGTAAATGGTTTATTTAATTTATAAAAGTTTAAAGTAAAGGAGTTTATTTTATTTGAAATACGATTTTAGATTGCTAAAATTAAAGGATAATTTGGATTTGTTTTTTTATTAAAATAAAAGAGTTTATTTTGTTTCAAAAATAAAATTTAGCAAAATTTTTGTCCATTAAATGACATCTGTCTATATATGGAATGACTTTATTATTTATGAGATGAATGGTTATTTATTGATGCATATGTTGATGTGTATGATAATAAATGGGATTGATTATGGACTATTGACCAATGTGATTGGATTTTATTTTAGTTGAATACTTGAACGAATAAGTTTTATTAAATGGGGTCTGCATACCTCGTCTTCTCTGGTTTTTCTCAATCTAAATTCTATCTCCCTCCTATATACTTTCCATTGACTGCTGATCAATGTTTCTATTTAATTTTAAATAGTTTATGTAATAAAGATAGTTAGAATTATCTTGAAAAAATTGGTGACTAAGGAGCAAGGAGCGTGTGAATACCCGTTTGTATGGAGCCCGGGTTTAAATGTAATAGTTAAGTTTAAATTTAAATTCTTGCACTCCTAGGTTTGACCTTTTGGTTCACTTAGTGGCTTTAGTGAACCAAAGTAGAATAAAAGTTCATAATCAATCTGGGTAGAATATAATATTCTATATGTGCATGCTAAGTATTATATATATTATATTTTATGCAAACATGCTTCACATATTTAATAAAGTGACGCGTATTATATATATATATATATATATATGTGTGTGTGCGTGTGTGTGTGTGTGCATGCGCGCTAAACAAGATGAGACAAATAATAACAAACCCCTCAAAAAATTGTATTAAGTCCGTAGCTTTCAATGATATTTGGAATATCTAACGTAGCCTTCTAGCATGATTAATTAATAGAGTATTAAATATTTAATATGAGCTTGTTGTGCTATCCACAAGGCGAGTATTGCATATTTAAGATATTAATTTAATCACATATGATGCTTATCAAGAAAATTGAACAATATAGTCTTGTGCTATCCACAAGGACGAATATTTTTCATTTTTGAATTTATGAAAGTGCTAGGCTGGACTTAACTTAAATTATTTTAGTTCGGATGTGCACACACTTGACCATTATGATTTAAAAGGCAAATTAAAAAGGAGTCACATGTTGATATAATTGACAAGAGTTGTCTACTTATTTATTTATATATCGTTTGTTGTGCTATCCACAAGGCTATATACATTTAAAATGGGATCTTTATTCTCACTAGCAAATCTTTAATTAGATGTTGCCGAACTATATAAGTGAGGGTAATATAGTTTGATGAAAATAGTGGAAGATACCAATTTAAAATAAAGACCTAAATTTATTTTGGTATGTAAAATTAATTAAATGAATGTTTGCTAAAATGTTATTTTTCACATGCAGAATTTTAAAAATGTCAAAATCACTTATTTCACTGCGTAGCATACTTGATGCTAATAAACTTACCGGGCCGAATTATACGGACTGGTTGAGAAATCTAAGAATAGTTCTCACTGCTGAAAATATTTTTTATGTCCTAAATTCATCTGTCCCTGAAACTGTTTTGAAAACAGCCTCTGAGGAAGAGATTGCCACATTTACAACGTGGCAAGATGATGCATCTGTGGCTCAATGCATCATGCTCGCATCCATGAATAATGAGCTTCAGTGTCAGCACAAAAATATAAAAACTCCTACTATGTTGCTTTACCTCAAGAAGTTGTATAGTGAACAAAGTAGGACTGCTAGATATGAGATATCTAAGGAGCTCTTCCGATCTCGGATGACCGAGGGCACAGCCGTCGAGACTCATGTCTTTAGGGTGATCAATCTGATTGAACGCCTTGGACAGCTTGGGTTAGTCATGGATGGGGAGTTGAGTCAAGACTTGGTCTTGCAGTCACTTCCTGAGACCTTCTCGCAATTCGTTGTTAATTTCCACATGAATAAGTTGGAAGTCAGCTTGCCTGAATTACTTAACATGTTGAAAACTGCAGAAGGTCACTTCCCATCCAAGAAGAACCATGCTTTGATGGTGGATTCTTCTAATAAAAGGAAGAGGCCCAAGGTGTCTTAAGAAGAAATATAAGAAGGCTAAGGGAAAGGGGAAAGAAAAGGAACAAAAAAACTTAATCCAGTTGGCAAATGAATGTGCTTCCATTGCAACGAGCCGGAACATTGGAAAAGGAACTGCAAGAAGTTTCTAGCAGAGAAGAAGCTTGGAGAAGCTTCAACTTTCAATCAAGGTTTGTTCATGATTGAAATTAATTTTTTTGAAAGTCATAATTCTACTTGGGTATTGGATACCGACTGTGGTTCTCACATATGTAATACTATGCAGGGACTGGTCAGAAGTAGAAAGCTGAGCAATGATGAGGTCATCCTATGAGTGGGGAATGGAGCAAAGGTTGCTGCATTACCTGTAGGGACTTATTATTTTGCAATGCCTTCGGGCAAGTTCATTTATTTAAATAATTGTTATTTTGTTCCAAATATCATTAAAAATATTATTTCTATTTTCGTATTAGATATGGAAGGATTTGACGTTATTATAAAGAACAACAATTGTTCTATTTATAAAGACAATATTTTATATGGTGTTGGTAATCTCCAAAATGGACTTTATATACTTAACTTACATGAAAATATACTTCAAATAAAACAAACTAAGAAAAGGAAAAGAGATGATGTTAATTATACCTATATGTGGCACTGTAGACTCAGTCATATCAATGAAACAAGATTATCCAAGTTGCATAAGGATGGGCTCTTAGAGCTATTTGATTTTGAATCATATCCAACTTGTGAATCTTGTCTCATGGGTAAAATGACTAAATCTCCCTTTAGCGGAAAAGGAGAAAGAGTTACAGAGTTGTTAGCGTTGATTCACACAGACGTTTGTGGACCTATGACAACGAATGCACGTGGTGAGTATTCTTATTTTATTACTTTCACTGATGATCACTCAAGATTTGGATATGTGTATTTAATGAAATACAAATCAGAATCATTTGAAAAGTTCAAAGAGTTCAGAAGTGAAGTAGAGAAACAAACGGACAAGAGTATTAAGATTCTTCGATCAGATCGAGGTGGAGAATACTTAAGCGGTGAGTTTCTCAATTGTCTCAAAGATAATGGTATAATCTCACAATGGATTCCACTAGGTACACCACAGTTGAATGGAGTATCTGAAAGGAAAAATCGAACATTGTTAGACATGGTTCGATCCATGATGAGTTTTACCTATCTTCCAATTTCATTCTGGGGTTATGCCCTAGAAATGGCTGCATACCTGCTTAACAAGGGTACCTACCAAATCCACCCCAAAGACTCCATATGAGATGTGGAAGGGGAGGAAACCAAATCTTAAGCATGTTAAGACTTGGGGTTGTCCAGCTTATGTCAAAAAGTTTGAAAATGATAAGCTACAGACTAAATCCGACAAGTGTAGATTTGTGGGATACCCTAAAGAAATCGTAGGGTATTATTTCTATCATCCAACTAATCAAAATGTGTTTGTTGAGAAACATGTTGCCTTCTTGAAAAAGGAGTTTATCCATGAAGGGGTCAGTGTGAGTACGATATATCTTGAAGAAGTTCAAGAACCACAAATTACTACGGATCAAACTCAGGTACCTGACCAAGTGGAAGAACCTACTGTACCACACCCTATTCGTAAATCTGAAAGAGTACCGAAGATACCTGAGAGGTATGGATTCGTTATAGAGGATGACGATGAGGTACACATCATGAATGATGATGATCCATTGAATTACGAACAGGCTATGAGTAATAAAGACTCAGGGAAATGGCTTGAAGCCATGAAATCCGAAATGGACTTCATGGAGGAAAACCAAGTATGGACTTTGGTTTCACCACCTGAAGGCATTAAGCCTATTGGGTGTAAATGGGTCTTTGAAAGAAAGACTGGAGCGGATGGCAAGGTAGAGACCTATAAGGCCCGACTGGTTGCGAAAGATTTCAAACGAAGACAAGGAGTTGACTATGATGAAACCTTCTCACTAGTAGCTATGCTCAAGTCTATTCGGATTTTGCTTGCGATTACAGCTTATAACGACTATGAGATTTGATAGATGGACGTGAAAACGACCTTCCTCAATGGAAAACTTTATGAGGATGTGTATATGACACAGCCAGAGGGATTTGTTTCAAAGGTTGGAACAAATAAAGTCTGTAAGCTGTATGGATTTAAGCAAGCTTCTCGTAGATGGAACATTCGTTTTGATGAGACAATCAAAGAGTTTGATTTTATCAAAAACGAGGATGAACCATGTGTGTACAAGAAGGTGAGTGGGAGCGCAGTTTCATTCCTTGTATTATATGTTGATGATATATATTATTGATAGGGAATGACATTCCAATGCTTCAATCGATTAAAATCTGGTTATCTAAACACTTCTCCTATGAAAGACTTGGGAGAAGCATTCTATATTTTGGGGATAAAGATCTATAGAGATAGATCTAAAAGGATGCTTGGCTTATCCCAAGAAACGTACATTGACACAATGCTAAAGAGGTTTAGCATGGAAGATTCCAAAAGATGGTCTCATGCCGATGAGCCATGGAATAAATCTCTCCAAGAAACAGGCCCCAAAGACACCTGAGGAGAGAAACTGTATGAGTAAGATCCCTTATGCTTCTACAATAGGATCTATATGTACGGTATGATATGTACTAGTCCGGATGTCGCTCATGCACTTAGTGTAACGAGCAAATATCAATCAAATCCAGGAGAAGAGCACTGGAAGGCAGTGAAGAATATCCTAAAGTACTTACGAAGGACTAAGGATATATTTCTTGTCTACGGTTGGTCTGAATTAAAACTCGAGGGCTTCACGGACTTCAATTTTCAAATGGACCAATATGACAGTAAATCTGTTTTGGGGTATGTTTTTACCTTGAACGGAGGCGCAGTGAGTTAGAAGAGTTCCAAATAGCAAACAGTTGATGATTCAGTGACAGAGGCAGAGTATATAGCTGCAAGTGAAGCTGCAAAGGAAGCTGTTTGGATGAAAAAGTTCATAACAAAACTTGGTGTGGTTCCTAGCATTGGAGAAGCAGTTCCCGTATACTGTGACAACACCAGAGCAGTTGCACTGGGTAAGGAACCCAGATCTCATCAGAAATCCAAACACGTATTGCGGCGATTTCACTTGATCAGGGAGATCATTGAAAGATGAGGCGTCACCTTGGAGCATGTGGACTGTCAAGACAATATTGCAGATCTATTTACTAAAGCTTTAATACAACAACAGTTTGATCGTCACTTAGAGAAGATGGGTATGAGATACCATGGCGATTGGTTTTAGTGCAAGTGGGAGATTGATAGTAGTGTGTATACAAGTCAATCATGTATGATAATAAAGCACATACTTTGTAAACAATCTTATTTATTTATTAATAAAAGTATTCATTTATTAAAGGCATTTAATTATCTACATGATGCTGTTTTTATAATATGTAAATAACCCATAGTTTTAAGCAATGTTTTTAGAATCATGATGATGATCATGATAACGAGATCTAAATTCTTAGAAAGCTTAAAACGAAAATAGTTCCCAATCGTGGGATTACTAAAAAGGAAATTAGTAAATTCGGATAGATTGGTACATATGTTGCTTGCTCATTGGATGAGGATGATTGATCTCATGATCATTTGGGTGGAGACACTAAAGCAAGTATGTAGGTGCTTATTGGAGAATAAGTTCACTGAACGTGACTCGCTATGGAATACCTAATAGAGTTTTACTCGCCTGTCAATAGAAATTCCTAATGTGATAGTAGTACAAGTGATCATTGGACTTGAGATCATCATACTATCTTGTATGTAATGAATTATACTTTGACTTATTCCTTAAGGCCCTTTAGGGTATATAAAAGGGTATGCTTGGTTATAATGAGTTATATATGGAGACAATGATTGATCAATAAAGAATCTACCACCTCTAGTAAAAGAGGAGATATGTCTTATATGATTCGTTAAATGACAACCTAGGAATCCTTGGCCAAGGTGGAATGAAATTAGAAAGAAGTTTCTAATTTGTATTATATGAAGTTATGCATTTTCTAATCGAAATACATATGATTAAATAAAATAAGACTTGACAGTAAATCCATGTCTTATATTTAATTGGGACATTATATGGTGGAAATATTGAATTGTACGATAACTATTAACTCACAGGTTTTGTGACAACCCGAGAATTTATATGATTAATAAAATCTTAAATGATTAAATAAAGGTTAAAATAATAAGGCCTAGACTGGAAATAGAGTATGGATTTAAAATTTTTGTGAAAGACTTATATGATTTTATGATTATATGTGTGTACAGTATGTGGTTAAGGGTTAAGTATGAATCAGGTAAAGGGTAACATGGGAAAATCCTAATTTTAAATTGATAAACCCTAATTCAGTTGATGAAAACCCTAACCCTAATTACGGATAGAGATTTGATAGTTAATACAGTTATTATAATTATATCTATGATTATGTGTGTATAGAAAGGGATTAATGATCAAATATTGATCAGATAAGGTATAACCTTAGTAAACCCTAATGGTAGATTAGAAACTCTAATCTGCAGTTAGGAAACCCTAATTTCTTATTCGGGAATTTGTAAGCCTTAATGGTAATTAGCAAACCCTAATGTTATTTATCAAACCCAAAGGGTTAAATTTTAAGGAAACATAGGAAAATGACCAAACTACCCTTAAAATTGTGTGAAAAATTATTAGAATACTCTTTTGGAGGCGAAATGACCGAACTACCCTTAAAATTATGTGGGAAATTATTAGAATATCCCTTTGGAGGCGAAATGACCAAATTACCCTTAAAATTATATGTGAAATGATGCAAGCATGACATTATCCTTAAAGAAACACAGATGATACAAGCATGACATCAGTATTAAAGAAGCACAAAAGATGATGTCATCATGATGATGTCATCATGATGTCACCCAGGGACTAAAGTGCAATTAATAAGGTACTAAAGTGTAATTAACCAGGGTACCAAACTATAATAAGCCGGGGACAAACTGTAAAAAGCCGAGCCCTAACGTGCAATTATTGAAACTATGTTTTTCTATAAATAGGAGCCATTCTCTTCATTTTTTTTCAAAAACCAAAATGGAGTTAGAGAGAGAAAGAGGAGAATTTTGGCTAGAGAGGAAAGTTTTTGAGTTTTAAGATTTCAAAGGATTAGTTAAAGCTTGCAACTTCAAGAGGTATTTACTCTTGTGGTTATTATTTTTATTATTCTTTATATATTTAGTAAAAATATACTTGTATACGCAATTATAATGCCCAAATTAGTTTAAGTAAATAGTACAAAAGTCCTATTACAAGCAGTTATAATGTCCGATTTATTTCTCTTATAAAATAGAAAATATACTTTTATAAGCAGTTGCTATGTCCGATTTTCTTCAAGTATTTAGTAAGAATGATCATGTTATAAGTAGTTATAATACTAAAATTATCTCAAATAGAATAGTAGAATATTCATTTTATAAAGCATTTATAATACTCAATTTATTTAAATACTAATGATATTAAATTTATTTAATAATTGTATTAAATAAATTACTTAAAAATGATTTTAATATTTTAAAATGATATTAAAGTATTAGAAAATATTTGAAGTTATATTGAATAACTTTTAATATTTTGGGATGGAATTTCATTAATAAATTAATATTAATGAAATAAATTTATTTAATAATTATATTAAATAAATAATGTAAAAATAGTTTTAATATTTTAAAAATTATTTAAACGTGTTATTAATGTATAAAAAATACTCTGAGGTATAATAAATAACTTTTAATATTGTGACATTTATTTCATTAATATGTGAACTTAATTAAATATTGATGATGATGGAATTATTTGGTATTTAAATTATTTAAAAATGATATTAATGATTGAAAAATCATTATAAATGATAATAATTATTATGAGCTACTGAAAAATGTTATGACTGAAAATTAAATTATCTAAGGTAATATTGAAGCTTTTAAGTATAGTGTAATTGAAAATAGACTTGATCAATATCCGATTAGGCAATCGGAATGTCAAAATAGAATCGAACTCAACTCAGACTGAAATAGTTTGATTTGATACCGAGTCTTATGTGTTTTAGTGATTGTTAGGGATATGTGATAAGTGTTTAAGTTATACTATAACTGTATTTAGCAGCAATATATGTTATGATATTATTCTAATTGAGAGATCGATATTATCAATATTAGGTCTTTCAGATGAAGCTAAAATAGATTGCGTAACAGTAATCGACGGTTCAGGCAAGTTCTCGAACTATACTTTTAATTAAGCAAGTTCCCTAACTCTAACTTGAGTTATTATTTTTCAAACATAGTAGTGGATAATTATTGTTAATTATACCACGTCTATGATTTATTGATTCGCACGTTGTGCATGTTGTATAGGTTCATCAGATATGAAAGGCTGATCACCTTCATTACCATTGGTTTCAGTTACAGTTGTTCATGTTCATTTTGGCCATTCATCATTATTGTCTCGGTTATTCATTTATGAAAAAATTGATTCATGTTTTTTCACCAATATTATATTGTTGAAAGTTTGTCAGCTTATTATTCTTTACAATTATGACATATCTTCATTTGAACTTAAACTTGCTGGACAAACTTATTGCTCACCCTTGCTATATCATGATAAACATTTCAGATTAAGACGAAACTTCGGATACAGGCAAAGGCAAAGACAAGTTCCGGGATTGAATTATTGTATAGTTAAAATGGTATTTGTATTAGAGGAATATGACATTGTATGTCGTGTAGAATATAAATATGTGTATTAAGTTAAGGTTTCAGACTTTGGGAATTACGTGTAAAGGTTATTGTATAAACAATTTATGCTTATATCTTCCGCAATAGTTATAGAAATGTTGTATCGTAACGTACCAGGTCCGAGGTTCTGGGGATCCGGATTTGGGGACGTCACAGGTTCTTTTATCATTACTGTTGAAATCTATATTATCTGAAAAGTCGTTGATTGCTAGGGAGGCTTATCCCTATTGTAGAATAAATGTTATTTATTTAAATAGATTATTCGTTTAATTTATTTATTCAAATAAGATTAGAATTGTTCTAATTAACTTATTCACAACTGGTTTAATATGGAGAACCTAAAGAGTCACACCATAAAAGGAAGAATAATTATTTAAGAAGATAATGACATAATAGTAATAATACATTAAGTGTAATTAATTTAATCTATGGTGATAAAATAAATTAAATAGTTTAATGTTTATTATTTAATTTTTTAGAAATATTAAATATAAATTAATAAGAGGAGTCTTATTAATATTATTAATATTATTATTATTTTAATTCTAAAGGAGTTTATGAATTAATTTAATATTAGTACTCTCAATTATTCCTAATGAGATTAGGAGGTAAATTAATTAAAGGAGTTTAATTAATTAAATTCCAATATGTTGAGAGGCCTAATTAATTAAAAGGGTTTAATTAATTAATAAAAGAAACCCAATTCTAATTAGATTAGTAGGGTTAACCTAATATCTATATAAGAGAGTCTTATATCAAATATAATATATACGTGATTCCAAGAGTTGGAGAGTACAACTTATTTTCTACAAAGATTAGAAAAGGGCTTAGCCAACCACCCATCTTCCTGATTTATTCATCTTCCTTGGTGGATTACCTCTAGAGGCCAAACACTTGGGTGGCTAATGTTGATCAAAGGAAGGAGCCACTACAGAAAATTCAAGGAGATCAAGGAGAAATCCAATTCTAATTAGATTAGTAGGGTTAACCTAATATCTATATAAGAGAGTCTTATATCATATATAATATATACGTGATTCCAAGAGTTGGAGAGTACAACATATTTTTTACAAAGATTAGAAAAGGGTTTAGCCAACCACCCATCTTCCTGAGTTATTCCTCTTCCTTGGTGGATCACCTCTAGAGGCCAAACACTTAGGTGGCTAATGTTGATCAAAGGAAGGAGCCACTACAGGAAATTCAAGGAGATCAAGGAGAACAAGGAGTAAAACTCGTACCTGTAGAAGCTAGATTCTACAAGGGTATGATTCAGATCTTCTTACTTTTCTGTTATTGATAATTGAGCACAAAGCATGATCATGACATGGTTTTGTATAAAATTTTAAAAATCTATGTTTCGCGCTTCCGCCTTTTAATTGTGTAATTTGATTGCATGTATGTGTTACGTACAAACCCAACATTTTATTCTAGTTTAGTTCACTCGAGCCTCCAAGTGAACCAAAAGGTCAAACTTAAGGGTGCAAGAATTAAATTTAAATATAACTATTACATTTAAATCTCGGGCTCCATTATAAACGGGTCTTCATGCGCTCCTTGCTCCTTAGTCTCCAATTCTTCAAGATAATTCTAACTAATTGATAGTAGTGTGCATACAAGCCAATCATGTATGATGATAAAGCACGTACTTTGTAAACAATCTTATTTATTTATTAATAAAATATTCATTTATTAAAGGCATTTAATTATCTACATGTTGCTGTTTTTATAATATGTAAATAACCCATAGTTTTAAGCAATGCTTTTAGAATCATGATGATGATCATGCTAATGAGATCTAAATTCTTAGAAAGTTTTAAAACTTAAATAGTTCCCAATCGTGGGATTACTAAAAAGGGGATTAGTAAATCCGGATAGATTGGTACATATGTTGCTTGCTCATTGGATGAGGATGATTGATCTCATGATCATTTGTGTGGAGACACTAAAGCAAGTATGTAGGTGCTTATTGGAGAATAAGTTCACTGAACGTGATTCGCTATGGAATACCTAATGGAGTTTTACTCACATGTCAATAGGAATTCCTAATGTGATAGTAGTACAAGTGATCCTTGGACTTGAGATCATCATAGTATCTTGTATGTAACAAATTATACTTTGACTTATTCCTTAAGACCTTTTAAGGCATATATAGGGTATGCTTGGGTATAATGAGTTACATATGGAGATAATGAATGATCAATAAAGAATCTACCACCTCTAGTAAAAGAGGAGATATGTCCTATGTGATTCGTTAAATGACAACCCAGGAATCCTTGGCCAAGGTGAAATGAAATTAGAAAGGAGTTTCTAATTTGCATTATTTGGAGTTGTGCATTTTCTAATCGAAATACATATAATTAAATAAAATAAGACTTGACAGTAAATCCATGTCTTATATTTAATTGGGACAATGTATGGTGGAAGGATTGAATTGTACGGTAACTATTTACTCACAGATCTTTTTGATTAATGTTGAAATCTATATTATCTGGAAAGTCGTTGATCGCTAGGGAGGCTTATCCCTATTGTAGAATAAATATTATTTATTTAAATAAATTATTAGTTTAATTTATTTATTTAAATAAGATTAAAATTGTTTTAATTGATTTATTCACAACCGGTTTAATATGGAGAACCTAAAGGGTCACACCATAAAAGGAAGAATAATTATTTAAGAAGGTAATGGCATAATCGTAATAATGCATTAAGTATAATTAATTTAATCTATGGTGATAGAATAAATTAAATAGCTTAATGTTTATTATTTAATATTTTGGAAATATTAAATATAAATTAATAAGAGGAGTCTTATTAATATTATTACAATTATTATTATTTTAATTTCTAAAGGAGTTTAGTAATTAATTTAATATTTAGTACTCTCATTTATTCCTAATAAGATTAGGAGACAAATTAATTAAATGAATTTAATTAATTATTCCCATGTGGTGGGAAGCCTAAATTAATTAAAGGAGTTTAATTAATTAAAAGAAATCCCATGTCTAATAGGATTAGAAGGGTTGACCAATGTCTATATAAGAGAAGTCTTATAATAGATATTAGATTGATGTAATTCCAATTGTTGGAGAGTACTCCTTTTCTATAGAGGATAGAAAACTAAGGTTAAGCCAAACACCCTCCTTCTTGATAATTCATCTTCCTTGGTGGATCACCTCTAGAGGCCAAACACTTGGGTGGCTAACGTTGATCAAAGGAAGGAATCTAACCCGGAAATTCAAGGAGATCACGAAGAACAAGGAGTTGAACTAGTACCTGTGGAAGCTTCGTTCTACAAGGGTATGATTCCATAACTTCTTATTTATCGTTTTAAATTAATAATTTGCATAAAGGATGATCCGGGTAATGGTTTTGTAGAAAATTTTAAACTCTGATATACCATGCTTCCGCTAATTTTTGCAATTTGATTGCGTCACGATTTCGTACAAACCCAACAGTGGCATCAGAGCCAAATCTTTATGCAATTATTAATTTATTTTTGATTTCATATACATATGGGTATGTATTTAAAATAATTTATTGGGCATAATTTTATTGTATAAAATTATATTTTTAAAAAAAAAAAAAAAAGACTTTTTTTGGGACGAATCACAATTTTTTTTTTGGTGCTAATCTTGAATTCTGCAAAGAAAAGGTGTTGTCTCTTTCTTACTCCAAAAAGAAGGTGACCCATCAGGAAATGACTTTTTTAATAAACCTGCAGGACTCTTTTAATAAAAGAAGGTGACTTTTTTTTTTATTTAAAAATAAATATGATATATTTATATATTATATTCTAAATAATTTTATAATTAAAATAAAGAGTTTATTTTAATCTTGAAATTGGATTTCATGCAATTTAAAATTGCCCATTAAATGATACTCATATATATATGGAATGTTTTAATTCATGAGATGAATATTTATTTATTGATATATATGGTGATATGTATGAAAATAAATGGGGATTGATTATGGACTATTTGACCAATGTGATTGGATTTTATTTTAGTTGAATGCTTGAATGAATGAGTTTTATTAAATGGGGTCTGCATACCTCGTCTTCTCTAATTTTTTTTTTCTTGATGTAAAATTCTATCTCCCTCCTATGTACTTCCCCTTGACTGTTGATCAAGGTTTCTATTTAAATTAAATAGTTTAATGTAATAGAAATAGTTAGAATTATCTTTAAAAATTGGAGACCAAGGAGCAAGGAGCGCGTGAAGACCCGTTTGTATGGAGCCCGAGTTTAAATGTAATAGTTATATTTAAATTTAAATTCTTGCACTCCTAGGTTTGACCTTTTGGTTCACTTGGTGGCTCTAGTGAACCAAACTAGAATAAAAGTCCATAATCAATCCGGGTAGAATATAATATTCTATATTGCATGCTAAATATTATATATATTATATTTTATGCAAACATGCTTCGCATGTTTAATAAAATGACGCGTATTTTATATATATATGTGCATGCGCGCTAAACAAGATGAGACAAATAATAACAAATCCCTCAAAGAAATAATATTAAGTCCGAAGCGTTCAAATGATATTTGGAATATCGAACGTCGCCTTCTAGCATGATAAATTAATAGAGTATTAAATATTTAATATGAGCTTGTTGTGCTATCCACAAGGCGAGTATTGCGTATTTAAGATGTTAATTAATCACATTTGATGCTTATCAAGAAAATTGAACGATCTAGTCTTGTTGTGCTATCCACAAGGACGAACATTTTTCTTTTTTGAATTTATGGAAGTGCTAGGCTGGACTTAACTTAAATCATTTTAGTTCGGATGTGCACACACTTGACCATTATGATTTAAGAGGCAAAATAAAAGGAGTTATATAGTGTTGTAATTGACAAGAGTTGTCTACCTATTTATTTGTATATCGCTTGTTGTGCTATCCACAAGGTTATATACATTTGAAATGGGATCCTTATTCTCACTAGCAATTTTTTAATTAGATGTTGCCGAACTATATAAGTGAGGGTAATATAGTTTGATAAAAATAGTGGGAGATACCAATTTAAAATAAAGACCTAAATTTATTTTGGTATGCAAAATTAATAAAATGAATGTTTGCTAAAATGTTGTTTTTCACATGCAGAATTTTAAAAATGTCAAAATCACTAATTTCACTGCGAAGCATACTTGATGCTAATAAGCTTACCGGGCCGAATTATACGGACTGGCTAAGAAATCTGAGAATAGTTCTCACTGCTGAAAAGATTTCTTATGTCCTAAACTCACATGTCCCTGGAACTGTTCCAGAAACAACCTCTGAGGAAGAGATTGCCACCATTGTAAAGTGGCAAGATGATGCATCTGTAGCTCAATGCATCATGCTCGCATCCATGAATAACGAGCTTCAGCGTCAGCAAGAAAACATGGATGCTCCTACTATGTTGATTCACCTCAAGGAGTTGTATGGTGAACAAAGTAGGACAGCTAGATATGAGATATCTAAGGAGCTCTTCCGATCTCGGATGACCAAGGGCAAGGTGAACATAAAGGTACAAAAGAAATCTGATCCAGCTAGCAAAGGAATGTGCTTCCATTGCAACGAGCCGGGTTATTGGAAGAGGAGCTGCAAGAAGTTTCTGGCAAAGAAGAAGCTTGGAGAAGCTTCGACTTCCAATCAAGGTTTGTTCATGATTGAAATTAATTTTTCAGAAAGTCAAAATTCTACTTGGGTATTGGATACCGGCTGTGGTTCTCACATATGTAATAATGTGAAGGGACTGGTCAGAAGTAGAAAGCTGAACAATGATGAGGTGATCCTACGAGTAGGGAATGGAGCAAAGGTTGCTGCATTAGCTGTAGGAACTTATTAGTTAGCAATGCCTTCGGGCAAGTCCATTTATCTTAATAATTGTTATTATGTTCTGAATATTATTAAAAACATTATTTCAATTTCTGTATTGGATATGGAAGGATTTAACGTTGTTATAAAGAACAATAGTTGTTTTATTTATAAAGACGATGTTTTATATGGTATTGGAAATTTGCGAAATGGACTTTATACACTTGACTTACAAAAAAATATATTTCAAATTGAACAAACTAAGAAAAGGAAAAGAGATGATATTAATTATACCTACATGTGGCACTGTAGACTTGGTCATATCAATGAAACAAGATTATCCAAGTTGCATAAAGATGGGCTCCTCGAGCTATCCGATTATGAATCATATCCAACTTGTGAATCTTGTCTCATGGGTAAAATGACTAAATCTCCTTTTAGTGGAAGAGGAGAAAGAGTTACAGAGTTGTTGACATTGATTCACACAGACGTTTGTGGGCCTATGACAACAAGTGCACGGGGTGGGTATTCTTATTTTATTACTTTCACTGATGATCACTCAAGATTTGGATATGTGTATTTAATGAAATACAAGTCAGAATCATTTGAAAAGTTCAAAGAGTTCAGAAGTGAAGTAGAGAAACAAACGGGCAAGAGTATAAAGATACTTCGATCAGATCGAGGCGGAGAATACTTAAGCGGTGAGTTTCTCAATTGTCTCAAAGAAAATGGTATAATCTCACAATGGACTCCTCCAGGTACACCACAGTTAAATGGAGTATCTGAAAGGAGAAATCGAACACTGTTAGACATGGTTCGATCCATGATGAGTTTTACCGACCTTCCAATTTCCTTCTTGGGATATGCCCTAGAAACGGCTGCATACCTACTTAACAAGGTACCTACCAAATCCGCCCCAAAGACTCCATATGAGATGTGGAAGGGGAGGAAACCAAATCTTAAGCATGTTAAGACTTGGGGTTGTCCAGCTTATGTCAAAAAGTTTGAACATGATAAGCTACAAACTAAATCCGAAAAGTGTAGATTTGTGGGATACCCTAAAGAAACTGTAGGGTATTATTTCTATCATCCAACTGATCAAAAGGTGTTTGTTGCGAAACATGCTGCCTTCTTGGAAAAGGAGTTTATCCATGAAGGGGTCAGTGGGAGTAAGATATATCTTGAAAAAGTTCAAGAACCACAAATTACCACGGATCAAAGTCAGGTACCTGACCAAGTAGAAGAACCTACTATACCACACCCTGTTCGTAAATCTGGGAGAGTACCGAAGATACCTGAGAGGTATGGATTCGTTATAGAGGATGACGATGAGGTACACATCATGAATGATGATGATCCATTGAATTACGAACAGGCCATGAGTAATAAAGACTCAGGGAAATGGCTTGAAGCCATGAAATCCGAAATGGACTCCATGTATGAAAACAAAGTATGGACTTTGGTTTCACCACCTGAAGGCATTAAGCCTATTGGGTGTAAATGGGTCTTTAAAAGAAAGACTGGAGCGGACGGTAAGGTGGAGACCTATAAGGCCCGACTGGTTGCAAAAGGTTTCAAACAAAGACAAGGAGTTGATTATGATGAAACCTTTTCACCTGTAGCTATGCTCAAGTCCATTCGGATTTTGCTTGCGATTGCAGCTTATAACGACTATGAGATCTGGCAGATGGACGTGAAAACGGCCTTCCTCAATGGGAAACTTGAGGAGGATGTGTATATGACACAGCCAGAGGGATTTGTTTCAAAGGTTGGAATAAATCAAGTCTGTAAGCTGCAACGATCCATTTATGGATTGAAGCAAGCTTCTCGTAGATGGAACATTCGTTTTGATGAGACAATCAAAGAGTTTGATTTTATCAAAAATGACGATGAACCATGTGTGTACAAGAAGGTTAGTGGGAGCGCAGTTTCATTCCTTGTATTATATGTTGATGATATATTACTGATAGGGAATGACATTCCTATGCTACAATCGATTAAAATCTGGTTATCCAAACACTTCTCCATGAAGGACTTGGGAGAAGCATCCTATATTTTGGGGATAAAGATCTATAGAGATAGATCTAAAAGGATGCTTGGTTTATCCCAAGGAACGTACATTGATGCAATGCTAAAGAGATTTAGCATGGAAGATTCCAAAAGAGGTCTCATGCCGATGAGCCATGGAATACATCTCTCCAAGAAACAGGCCCCAAAGACACCTGAGGAGAGAGACCGTATGAGTAAGATCCCTTATGCTTCTGCAATAGGATCTATCATGTACGGTATGATATGTACTAGACCGGATGTTGCTCATTCACTTAGTGTAATGAGCAGATACCAGTCGAATCCAGGAGAAGAGCACTGAAAAGCAGTGAAGAATATCCTAAAATACTTGAGAAGGACTAAGGATATTTTTCTTGTCTACGGTGGGTCTGAATTAAAACTCGAGGGCTTCACAGACTCAAGTTTTCAAACGGACCAAGATGACAGTAAATCTGTTTCGGGGTATATTTTTACCTTGAACGGAGGCGCAGTGAGTTGGAAGAGTTCCAAGCAGCAAACAGTTGCTGATTCAGTGACAGAGGCAGAGTATATAGCTGCAAGTGAAGCTGCAAAGGTAGCTGTTTGGATGAAGAAGTTCATAACTGAACTTGGTGTGGTTCCTAGCATTGGAGAAGCAGTTCCCATTTACTGTGACAACACAGGAGTAGTTGCACAGGCTAAGGAACCGAGGTCTCATCAGAAATCTAAACACGTGTTGCGGCGATTTCATTTGATTAGGGAGATCATTGAAAGAGGAGACGTCACCTTGGAGCGTGTAGGCTCTCAAGACAACATTGCAGATCCATTTACTAAAGCTTTAACACAACAGCAGTTTGATCGTCACTTAGAGAAGATGGGTATGAGATACCATGGCGATTGGCTTTAGTGCAAGTGGGAGATTGATAGTAGTGTGCATACAAGCCAATCATGTATGATGATAAAGCACGTACTTTGTAAACAATCTTATTTATTTATTAATAAAATATTCATTTATTAAAGGCATTTAATTATCTACATGTTGCTGTTTTTATAATATGTAAATAACCCATAGTTTTAAGCAATGCTTTTAGAATCATGATGATGATCATGCTAATGAGATCTAAATTCTTAGAAAGTTTTAAAACTTAAATAGTTCCCAATCGTGGGATTACTAAAAAGGGGATTAATAAATCCGGATAGATTGGTACATATGTTGCTTGCTCATTGGATGAGGATGATTGATCTCATGATCATTTGTGTGGAGACACTAAAGCAAGTATGTAGGTGCTTATTGGAGAATAAGTTCACTGAACGTGATTCGCTATGGAATACCTAATGGAGTTTTACTCACATGTCAATAGGAATTCCTAATGTGATAGTAGTACAAGTGATCCTTGGACTTGAGATCATCATAGTATCTTGTATGTAACAAATTATACTTTGACTTATTCCTTAAGACCTTTTAAGGCATATATAGGGTATGCTTGGGTATAATGAGTTACATATGGAGATAATGAATGATCAATAAAGAATCTACCACCTCTAGTAAAAGAGGAGATATGTCCTATGTGATTCGTTAAATGACAACCCAGGAATCCTTGGCCAAGGTGAAATGAAATTAGAAAGGAGTTTCTAATTTGCATTATTTGGAGTTGTGCATTTTCTAATCGAAATACATATAATTAAATAAAATAAGACTTGACAGTAAATCCATGTCTTATATTTAATTGGGACATTGTATGGTGGAAGGATTGAATTGTACGGTAACTATTTACTCACAGGTTCTTTTTGATTAATGTTGAAATCTATATTATCTGGAAAGTCGTTGATCGCTAGGGAGGCTTATCCCTATTGTAGAATAAATATTATTTATTTAAATAAATTATTAGTTTAATTTATTTATTTAAATAAGATTAAAATTGTTTTAATTGATTTATTCACAACCGGTTTAATATGGAGAACCTAAAGGGTCACACCATAAAAGGAAGAATAATTATTTAAGAAGGTAATGGCATAATCGTAATAATGCATTAAGTATAATTAATTTAATCTATGGTGATAGAATAAATTAAATAGCTTAATGTTTATTATTTAATATTTTGGAAATATTAAATATAAATTAATAAGAGGAGTCTTATTAATATTATTACAATTATTATTATTTTAATTTCTAAAGGAGTTTAGTAATTAATTTAATATTTAGTACTCTCATTTATTCCTAATAAGATTAGGAGACAAATTAATTAAATGAATTTAATTAATTATTCCCATGTGGTGGGAAGCCTAAATTAATTAAAGGAGTTTAATTAATTAAAAGAAATCCCATGTCTAATAGGATTAGAAGGGTTGACCAATGTCTATATAAGAGAAGTCTTATAATAGATATTAGATTGATGTAATTCCAATTGTTGGAGAGTACTCCTTTTCTATAGAGGATAGAAAACTAAGGTTAAGCCAAACACCCTCCTTCTTGATAATTCATCTTCCTTGGTGGATCACCTCTAGAGGCCAAACACTTGGGTGGCTAACGTTGATCAAAGGAAGGAATCTAACCCGGAAATTCAAGGAGATCACGAAGAACAAGGAGTTGAACTAGTACCTGTGGAAGCTTCGTTCTACAAGGGTAAGATTCCATAACTTCTTATTTATCGTTTTAAATTAATAATTTGCATAAAGGATGATCCGGGTAATGGTTTTGTAGAAAATTTTAAACTCTGATATACCATGCTTCCGCTAATTTTTGCAATTTGATTGCGTCACGATTTCGTACAAACCCAACACTAATCCTATTGCATAAACTATTTACATTAAATAGAAACTTGATCAGCAGTCAAGGAAAAGTATATAGGAGGAAGATAGAATTTACATCAAGAAAAATTAGAGAAGACAAGGTGCGCATGTTCCATTTAATAAAACACATACATTCATGCATCCAACTAAAATAAAATTTAATCATATTGGCCAATAGTCCATAATCAACCCCATTTATTATCATACACATCAACATATGCATCAATAAATAAAACATTCATCTTATGAATAATAAACATTCAATATATACATTGATATAAATTTAATGGGCAATTTTAGTTAGTATAAAATTCAATTCTGAATTAAAATAAACTCTTTTATTTTAATCCAAATTTAAATCAAAATAAACCTTTTATGTTAAGTTATCTATTTTTGAATATAATCAAACTCCTTTATTTTTAATCAAAATAAACTCCTTTATTTTAATTAATATAAAATCCGATTTCAAGTCAAAATAAACTACTTTATTTTAACTTTTTAAAACTGTTATGGAAAAAAGAAAATATGTGAAATTCAATTCCTTATCAAAATAAACTCCTTTATTTTGATTAATATGAAATCCTATTTCATATGTAAATAAAAATTTTGTTTCAGAAAACATGGAATCCCTTTTCCTAATCACAAATAAACTCCTTTATTTTTAGGAAACAAAGAATTCAATTTCATCTCCAATTAGTTATCATAGAATCCAATTCTAATTCTAATTAGTTAGCATGAAATTAAATCCTAATTAAAATAAACATCTTTGTTTTAATACAATTTTAAATTAAAAATAAACTACATTATTTAAATTTAGAATAATTGGAAAAAATATGGAATCTAATTTCAATTAAAATAAACATTTTATCTTAATTAAAAATCAAATGAAATTTAAAAATTAAAAAATTTAATTTTTCTGGACAGAGGCGCTGCGGCGCCATGTTTGAACTTCAAACAGGTTTTGCGGCGCTTGCTGGAGCTGCGGCGCTGTCGGTTGAACCCTGTTCGTGCGCTGCGGCACTGGTTGGCGCTGCGGCGCCTAGTTTGGTCCTTTGAACGGCACTGCAATGCCACTAGGCAAAACTAGTTTTTCCATATCGGGATTTATACAGTTTTTCTCAAAAAAAAAACCTATACCAACAATTATGCCCAATTAAATTGTTCAAAACACATATCAAATGTAAAAAATTAATAACTCGTATAAAGGTTTGACTCTGATACCACTGTTAGGTTTGTAAGATTCATGGACACAATCAAATTGCATAAAATAAACGGAAGCATGCTAAATCAGAGTTTTAAAATTTTACAAACCATATACTCGGATCATCCTTTATACACAGTTATTAATTAAACGAAATAGATAGAGATTATATTCATACTCTCGTAGAAACTAGCATCCTCAAGTACGAGTTCAACTCCAATTCATTTTTCATTCAACTTGAATCCGCTAGGTTAATTCCTTCTTTTAATTAACGTTTGCCACCCAAGTGTTTGGCCTCTAGAGGTGATCCACTAAAAAAGAATAAGGATTCAAGAACAAGGGTGTTTGACTAAACCTTAGTTTTCTTCACTCTAGAAAATGAGTGCTCTCCCAACTCTTGAGATAGTGTGTATTGTGTAACCTTGTTCTATAATAAGACTTTCTTATTTTTAGATGTAGGCAACCTAAACAATTTAGGATTAGGGTTTCATATTAATTAATTAAACTCTTTAATTAATTAGGTTTCCCAATTTTATTAGGAATAATTAATTAAACTCTTTTAATTAATTAGCCTCTTAATCTTATTAGAAATATATATGAGAGAGTATCTTATTAACTAATTATCAACACTACAAGAAAAAGGCCTATTAGCGACCGCTTATCAGCGACTGCAATCGGTCACAGATGCCTATCAGCGACCGAGGTCGGTCACTGATAGTCGTCACATAAAATCTGGTCGCTGGAATGCACATCAGCGACCACTATTAGCGATCGACTTATTTGCGATCGCTATTAGCGACCGGGACCGTCTCTAAGCTAAATCAGCATGGTCAGGGTCGAAGGCTGATGTGGGCCACGTGTCAGCGATCACCAATATCGACCGGCACCGGTTGCTAACTCCCTGATCCAATTAGCAGTCGCAAATAGGTATTAGCGACCGTATGCGGTCGCTGATGTATAAAATAAATAAATAAAAATTCTTCTGTTTTTTGGATTTCCCAAAAAATTATACTTGTTTTGTACCTGCTTTATATCCCAACACACAACAGACAGTATATATAAACTTTCAACCAAGTTTTATATATCCTAACACATGCACAACAATATAAACATCCATCCATATACCGACACATACACTAAAATAGTATAAACTATATAAACATTAAAAAACCAATATGAACTGAAGAAATATATACAAATCTAATCTTAAAGTAACATACAGTCATCCAAAGAATATGAATATAAAAGTACAAAGCTCATAAATAGCTAGAAAACAAGACTAGGTCGGTCATCATGCATCATTGTCCAAATTAGTTTCTCGTTGATCACTGTGTAATTAACAAATTAATAAAAACAAGTTACATATATAGTATATATGTTGATACTGGTATTACGACAATATACACAACAAATTAAACACAACAATATATATATATATATATATATATAAGTGACTAATTTGATTGTAATATAAATACTAAGATTACCTTGTCGCCAACCTCATGTTGTGATGTTGCTACTGCCGCCACTGCAGCAACTAACTCATCAGGACTTAGAGCCGCCAAATGCCTGCCCAATATATGAAGAAGATCACGATCTCGACAGATCGCTCTCACACGGTCAGCAGGAGTATGATGAGCTAGATGGGTCGAAGACTATGTATACTGTGTAGCAGAGCTGCCTGTGCCACTGATGGTTGGGCGTCGTCATTATCCGTGGTCTTTGACAGTAGTTCTTCTTCACAAATGATGCCCTCTCCCAAAGTTCTTGATCAATCACCGGACGTGGGGTGCCTTCAGGGTAACGCTCATTCAATAAGCTCTTATAAGTATCATGTTAGTAGGTTAACAATTACATAGTTAAAAATAAATATTAAATTCTAAATAATAACATAAATTTGATAAACAACATCAAAGTTGTCAAAACTTATTACCACTATCTAGACAGCATCAGGCAGACCATCACGGGTGGCTATGTACACATCCAGCCAATGAATAGACTGACCTTGAGACTGAGACTCCTATACAAAACATACTCCCATATTACTAAGTAAACATGTGACATTCTACAAACCATGATTGTAAACATATTAAAACTATTCTATCAAATTCACAAGTTTATTATTCATACGTACCCTGACAGTGATATGCAGCAACTGTGATATACTGTCGCCCTTGTAGGTGCCTTTCGCCTTTTTTCCATCAGGTACACCAGAGGATCTATTAGTGGTGGCAGTCTTGTGTCTTTTGACCCAGCTCTCAGCTTTCCATTGGGCACACATCTCAGCCCATATGGACTGGGTGCATCACCAGGGGCTATGCTCATGCATGTACTCCTCTCCCTGGCCTGGATGGTCTATCGATGCATTGTGTAGGGCTGTTTGTCATTCTTTGTTCAAATTATCTTTGGTGCGGACTATGCACTTCTGCCAGAACAGTGTCTGTATCACTGAAGCCTGCGCGTCCTTCCATCTATACCTTTTCTGCAAATAAAACAACAATAATAATATTAAAATGGTACTATTAACATATAATCCAACACTATTAAACAATTTTAGTTTATAATCTTATTATCTGTCATAATTTAAAAAAATATTCCTAAAATTCAACCCAAACAGCATCCTTGTGGGCGATAGGTGTGCTCTCCCACGTAATCACAGCTGTCGGCCAGTTCTGTAAGCACAACTGTAAAATGCTCTTGACTATCTTGTTATCTGAAAAATCACTACAATATACAATAATTTACATTAAAGATAAGTAGATTTATTATAATATTTAAAATAATTTACATTAATATATATCTGCAACAATGGAAATCTAAAATGTTTATATATAAATGATGCGGACATACGTGCTGTCAGGAGGAGGACGAATTTGTATAAGAATCCGGTCATCCGGATTAGTAGAGGCCTTTGGCACATGATTAGGACCCCTACCCAAGCTGCACTTTTTTTGTGCTGCTTCAGAAGCCATCTATATTTTACAAATTTCAAGATGTTATTATGAGTTATATTTGATTACATGCATATATGAATATAAAATGACAATAATGATAGGAAATTGCATTAAATAGTTAAATACATAAACATGGCAATGATATAAAGAACATGTAATACTAAACATATATTTTATCTTTTTAATCAATGTTTAAGTCAGAATCATCTTGTATACGTATTGCAGATTCATAACCATCATCTGCTTCAGATTTAGTGTCAGTGTTAGTAAATAACTCTTCCTCCTCAATATCAATGTCATCTGGCACAAGTATTACTCAGGATCTAATTCATTAGGCTCATCTCCACCATTTAACTGGATTACATCATTGTCATCCTCCACATTTATTATAGTTTTTCTATGAAGCATCTGCTCTTGGTAAATCTCCCCGTCTACTACTTCTAAACGACTGCGCGTGAGAGTATGAATTACAACTTGCCAATCTACAGGCGGTCTATCCTTTTTTCTAACAGGACTAGGAATGTAGTATACTTGTACTGTTTGAGTGGGTAACACAAACAGTTCGTTGGCGTATGCGGACCTATGGAGGTCAGTATCAATGATTCCATATCTGTCAACACGTATCCCTTTCTCTGAATCAATCCAACGACACTTGAACAAGTTAATATGACCCCCGTACGTGCCCTTGTACAACAACCCTATAACTTCCTCGAACTCCCCATAAAAGGCACGACCAAGCTCATTGTAACAATCTCCTTGGACACACACTCCAATGTTCATTATTCTTTTACCGCGACCATATGCCTTTGTATGAAATTCACAACCATTTATTTTGTAATCATTGCGGCTGACTTGGTCCTTGTCTGGTCCCATAGCTAGGACTTGTACATTAGCCGGAATTATTGATCCCTCAGTAAAAGCTATAAAAACTCCATCCTATTAAATGAAGTCATAGTTAATATGGAGTATATATATGTCGTGCTTAAGTAACTTAACTTACTTTTTCCTTTAGCCAAAGTGCAAGTTTTTTATCACGACTGATTTGAATATCTTTATCAGTTATGCCGGGGTGCTTCACTTTTAACTCGTCATCGTATGATCTATACAATGTTATAAACATTAACATATTGGAATGTATATTATATGTCATTGAAAGTTCAGGGATAAATATGAATTTTACATGTGTACCTCACAAATTTGTCAATCTCCTCTCAATTGAAAAGAATGTAAGTATGTGCAGCATGTAATTCTTGCTCAGAGAGGAATATGCACTTCCCTTTTCCATAAGCGCGGCCCGATAGACCAAATACAGAAAGTCGACCATTTAGTTCAACATTGCCCTCATCATCATGTCTTGAGACTCGAATGGCCTTTGTCAAGACTTCATCCAGAAAATAGTCTGAGACAAATGTAGATATCTCATCGAAACTGTATGCCTCACATATCGACCCCTCGATATAAGATCTATTCTTCACCTTTTGCTTAAGGTTTCCCACCACCCTCTCGAAAGGGTACATCCATCTATATTGAACTGGACCCCCAACACTAGCTTCATATGGAAAATGGATTTTCAAATGCTCCATGGAGTCAAAAAAACTAGGTGGGAATATTTTTTTCAAGTTTACACGTGATCTCTATGATGTTCTTCTCAAGTACGGACATGCCCTTCTCATTTAATGTTTTTGAACATAAGTCTCTGAAGAAACGACTAAGATCCGTCAAAGTATCCCATATTGTTTATTAAGCAGATCCCGAAATGCTATAGGCATGAGTCTCTCCATGAACACATGATAGTCATGACTCTTTAAAGTAGTATGCGTACAAGCCAATCATGTTTGATGATAAAGCATATACTTTATAACAATCTTATTCATTTATTAATAAAAGTATTATTTAATTAAAGGCATTTAATTATCTACATGGTGCTGTTTTTATAATATGTGATAAACCCATAGTTTTAAGCAATATTTTTAGAATCATGATGATGATCATGCTAATGAGATCTAAATTCTTAGATAGCTTAAAACTAAAATAGTTTGCAATCGATGGATTACTAAAAAGGGGATTAGTAAATTCGGATAGATTGATACATATGTTGCTTGCTCATTGGATGAGGATGATTGATCCCATGATCATTTATGTGGAGACACTAAAGTAAGTATGTAAGTGCTTATTGGAGAATAAGTACACTGAACGTGACTTGCTAAAGAATACCTAATGGAGTTTTACTCGCCTGTCAATAGGAATTCCTAATGTGATAGTAGTACAAGTGATCCTCAGACTTGAGATGATCATAGTATCTTGTGTATAATGAATTATATTTTTGACTTATTCCATAAGACCCTTAGAGTATATCAAAGGATATGCTTGGGTGTTAGTTATATATAAAGATAATGAATGATCAATAAAGAATCTACCGCTTCTATTAAAAGAAGAGATATGCCCTATGTGATTCGATAAATGACAACCTAGGAATCCTTGGCCAAGGTGGAATGAAATTAGAAAGGTATTTCTAATTTGCATTATTTGGAGTTTTGCAATTGAGAATCGAAATACATATAATTAAATAAAAAAAGACTTGACAGTAATTCCATGACTTATATTTAATTTGGACATTGTATGGTGGAAGGATTGAATTGTACGATAACTATTTACTCATAAGTTCTTTTATGATTAATGTTAAAATCTATATTATTTGAAAAGTCGTTGATCGCTAAGAAGGTTTATTCTTATTGTAGAATAAATATTATTTATTTAAATAAATTATTAGTTTAATTTATTTATTTAAATAAGATCAGAATTGTTCTAATTGATTTATTCACAACCGATTTAATATGGAGAACCTAAAGGGTCACAGCATAAAAGGAAGAATATTTATTAAAGAAGCAAATGGCATAATCGTAATAATAAGTTAAGTATATTTAATTTATCTATGGTGATAGAATAAATTAAATAGCTTAATAATTATTATTTAATATTTTGAAAATATTAAATATAAATTAATAAGAGGAGTCTTATTATTATTATTATTATTATTATTATTATTATTACTATTACTATTATTATTATTATTACTATTATTATTATTATTTAATTCCTAAAGGAGTTTAATAAGATACTCTCTGTCTCTCTCTCTTTTATATATATTCCTAATAAGATTAAGAGGCCAATTAATTAAAAGAGTTTAATTATTCCCAATAGGATTGCGAAACCAAATTAATTAAAGGAGTTTAATTAATTATATGAAATCCTAATCCAAAGTTGTTTATGAGGGTTGCCTACATCTATAAATAAGAAAGTCAAATTATGGAATAAGGTTAGACATTTAATTCCAAGAGTTGGGAGAGCACTCCTTTTCTAGAGAGAATGAAACTAGGGTTTAGCCAAACATCCTTCTTCTTCAATTCTTATTCTTTCTTGGTGGATCACCTCTAGAGGCCAAACATTTGGGTGGCTAACGTTGAGCAAAAGAAGGAATCAACCTGGTGGATTCAAGTAGAATGTGTTGGTCGAAAAATCGATCACTAAACAGGCGCAAGTATACGCGGTCTAACAAGTAATACAGTGATAAGGAAAGTGTCGTACCCACGAGGAACTATCACTAATATTTACCAAATACCAACTTTGTACCGCTTAAGTCTTATTCGAACAGTAAACTAATAGGAGTGTGGTTAAACTAGTTATAACTAATTATTAAAGCAAGTAAACGGATAACGAATGGTAAACGGATAACGAATGGTAATCGAAGGAATTACAAGCTAAGGTTACAACTTCACCCCACAAAGGCATTCTGTCGAACACCTGGCGTGCTATGCTTCATCAGACTTCCTACCCTTCTCTCTTTGGTCTTAATGGTCACGACAGTTTGTCGATCGAGAACACACAGGTGCTCATACACCTCTGTCGAGGTATGCACAAACATATCCTCTCCAGATCCACTCGATAGGGAATAGAACAGAAAAGAACATCCAAACTAAGTGATAATCCTACACATGTCTATGCGAATTAACCTAACAAGGATTTAAGTAGAAGTTCTCAATTAGGTCACACGTGGCACACAGATATATGTCTATTCTACGCACACTTATGCAGTCGAAACTCATAATCACATGCCAATATATTTAGGTGTAAATCTATAATCCTTCTTTCGATATCATATAGATTACCAAAATCATCACTATTGTCTTAGTGAGAATCATTAAGCATGAATATATTAAACCAAACCATATGGTGCCAACCAAAGAGATAAGACAGTCAATTTAACTAACAAAGGGTTCCGTTATAACCTTAGAGCCAATACTTAGTTCATAGCTATTGAACAAAATATAAGTAGCAATAAAGACAACATTTATGGATTACAAAATTAGAGGAAATAAATGGATAAAAATAAACTCTGTCAAGGCTCTTCAGTCTCCAAGCATTCCGCTCCTTTCAAGCTCTCCAATCCGTGTAGCTCACTGCTCTTGTTGCTCCAAGAAAATCCCAGACTTTATCCTAATCTATATTTACAAACATTACCTAATAATTAGAGAGAGAAAGTACAAAAGAGATCTAATCTATCCTAAGCTAAGCTAACCGATTCTACCCCAGTCTTTTTTCTCTCCTCCTTCTTCTCGCTCTCCTCTTTCTGGCAGAGGCTCTCTTCTTATCTATCTCTTTTTTCTTCTTTTTTTTAGGTCAAAAGCAAGCCCTTCCTGCCTTGGCACCGGAGGTCGCGCTGCGGCGCGGGCAATAGACTTATAAGTGGCGCTGCGGCGCCACGTTAAAATCAAAAGACCGGAGGTCGCGCTGCAGCGCGAGTCCATAGAGGAACTGTGGCACTGCAGCTCCAGAATGACATCAGCAAGGACCAGGGGCGGCGCCGCGGCGCGAGAATGAGACTAGGCATTGGCGCTGCGGCGCCAGTATATGGAAATTCTCCGTTTTGTCCTCTGAAAGCTAGAAAAGTCCTGTAAATCCTGCAATACATCAGTTAAGCATAATAATACAATAAATATAATAAAATAAATAAAAACTACGAAGATCAGGCAACTATTTAAGCCATAAAGTATCCGATTTGCGGGTATAAATCCCACTCATCAGAATGCGAAAAGGATTTGGAGTTGAACACGTACCTGAGGAAGCTAGAATCTTCAAGGGTATGAATACTAATATCCATTTTTTTGTTTAATTAATAATTGTGCATAAAAAATGATCCGGTATATGGTTTGTAAAATTTTAAAACTCTGATTTACCATGCTTCCGCTTATTTTATGCAATTTGATTGTATCCATGAATCTTACAAACCTAACATCTTCATCCCTTGAAATTTCCCACACGTAACACACCTTGCAATGTTTGACGCATATCCGTCTGGTAGTTTTAGAGACTTAACTTATGTGCACACATCTTCAACTTGCTTTTTGGACAATGTGTACCTTGCATGCAGTTTGACAATCTTACCATTAGGAGATTCATAAAGTTCTAATCCAGGACGCTTACAAATATCTTTTATGTCCAACCGTGCCTTATCATTATCTTTTGTCTTCCCCGTAACATTCATCATGGTGTTAATCACATTGTCGAACATATTCTTCTCAATATGCATCACATCTAAATTATGAAGAATCAAATTTGTAGACCAATAAGGCAATTCCCAAAAGATGCTTCTCTGAACCCAGTTATGATATTGGCCAAACCCATTAATTATGTTTGTGGCATCAATCTTACCAAATGGGATGATCGACAATCTCATCACACGGTCTTGCATCTCCGTTCTTGACAATCGCGATGCAGGCATATCATTGTCTACTTTCCCTTTCTTGAAGTGTTCTCTATTTCTTCGAAACGGGTGATCTACTGGCAAGAACCGACGATGACAGTCAAACTAGCAAGGCTTTCGACCTTTTGATAGATTGAAAGACTTTATATGCTCCATACAATACGGACACGCCAACTTCCCTTGTGTACTCCATTCAGCTAACATACCATAAGCTGGGAAGTCACTTATAGTCCACATAATCACTGCCCTATGGTTGAAATTTGTTTTCGTTGAAACATCCCAAGTCTGTACTCCATCCACCCACAATACCTTCAACTCGTCTATAAGAGGTCTCAAGCAAACATTTAAGTTCTTTCTAGGACTCTTAGGACCAGGAACCACGAGTGAAAGAAACAAGTATGGCTGTTTCATACACATCCAAAAGGCAAGTTATACGGAGTAACAATAACAGGCCAACATGAGTACGGAATAGTTGAGTCGCCAAACGGGTTGAAACCATCGGTGGACAATCAAAGACTCACATTTCTAGGTTTCAATGCAAACCCATGATGTGCTAAGTTGAAATCTTTCCAAGCCTGACCATTGTGGGATGATTTAGTTCTCCATCTTTAGCTGGAGATTTCGCATGCCAACTCATATGTTCAGCTATTCTTGAAAATATGTGCAATCTTTTTAGCCGATGTGTAATTAGAAAATACCTTAAAATTTTAAATGGTATATTGATTTTTTTGTAGTCACACCCTCTTTATTAGACCTAAACCGATCATGACTGCAAAACGTGCACCGGGTCATCTGTTCATTTTCCTTATAACACAACATGCAATCGTTGGGACATACATCAATCTTTTGGTATCCAAGACTCAACTTCTTCACCATTTTCTTATAATAGTAATAGTTATCAGGTAATTTCTCACCGTCATGCAACATACTCTTAATGGCCTTTAAGAGCGACTCAAAAAACTCATGGCTCATGTTGTGATCAGCCTTGATGTTAAGTAATGTTGCTACTGCAGACAATGTATTGTGTTTGGTGCAACCATGCCACAATGGCTCGCTACCCTCGTCTAACAACTTAAAGAAGGCTTTGGTATCAGAATTCATAGGTTGCTCTCTACCTCGTTTCCAATCAAAATCTGGTCCTGCAATATCATGAACCATTTCATTCATACGATGAGTATTGCTACCCGGATTGTACACTTCTGTGATGCCACCATCTCTTCTCTGCCCATGTGCCCACCAGCATTCTTCGTAATTTTTCATGAACCCAGAAACAAGTAAATGATAGTTTACCACGTCTCTGTCCATATAATTTACATTCTTACACTTCAAACAAGGGCATCTTATCTTGTTCTGACCATTCACACATTCCGGGTGACTATACCCATACTCCGAAAACACTTGGCAACCAGCTCTAAATTCAACTGTAGCACCTAACTGGGCACTTGACTTTCGTCATGTCATCCAACTACGGTCTGAATAGAGGTCCATAATACCACGGTACCTACTACAGACAACATGAGCTTATTAATGTATAGCATGGTCAAGCTCTCTAAGCATACTTATAAGCATATAATTAACATTTAAGCATACTTGTAAGCATATGACTTGAGCATACATGTTAGAATTTTATTAACATTTTAGCATACTTATAATCATATGACTTTAGCATACTTGTAAGCATATGACTTGAGCATACTTGTAATTAAGCATATGACTTAGCATCTTTCTTATAGTTATGGGTAACGTGTAAGTATGTAACCATAGTTGTTCAACTCGCTTGCTTCTGGATTAGTTGACTCACGAGTCAAGCTGAGTTTAGGGTTATACATATGACTTGACTAGATGACTCTCTCATTCATATGGATCAATGATTCTAACATGTAACCATAGCTATTAAACTTGCTCGACTTAGATGAGTTGACTCGCGAATCGAGTCAATTTTAGTGGTTAGCGATCTGACTTAACTAGATGTCTTTTAATATGCTAAGATTCGTTATCACGGTAAGATTCATTCATGTTGTGCAACTCGAACTCGGCACAAAACAAGTCAAAACCAAAAGAAAAGAAAGAAAAGAAGAGGAAAAGATTGGGATCAATAATCATATATAGGGATGGTCCAAATTAGTTGGAAACCTAATTGACAGGCAAAGAGAGAACGGGTCTATATTACTCATCTTTAGGGCTCATAGAATTGCAAATTCAAAGCACAAGCGATAATTTTATATAGACTTATTGGTTGTCCAATTGTATTCTCTCTCTTTTGTCTTTAAAAAGGTAAGTAGTATAAATGTTCACAACTACTATTAAAAGAAAGTCTCTTATTTTGTTTGTTTATTTGTTTTATTTTATTTTATTTACTATTGAGAAACAACATTAGTAAATATTTCATGTTCTCATTACATTAGTTACTCGACCAACAAAATTTTTATGCCAGAGTCTCCCCTATAATATGGACTATCCACATGCACGACGGCAAGCATATGGCCATTTCTAGGCACCCAAGACACAACCCAAGAGAAATATAGAAATTTCCAATATAATAAGACCAAAAAAATAATGAATGAATGCAAATTAAAGCCGTAAAAAGTTCAGGAGTATACTACAAATTCAGAGTTCCAATTAAGCCATCTGATTAGCTTAAGGAACCAAAAAATTAAGTCATATATGTTCTTCACTAGGTCCATTCTAGTTCTAGTTGTTTTGAATGAGGAGAGAGATTTTTAATTACTTGTATTAAGAGTTAAAAGCAAAGTTTAGGTAGGTAGCAGTAGCTTTGATTTTGGTTTCAAATGCCAATGTGGTAGGTTAGGGAGTACTAGACTGTTTGACTAGTAGGAAAAGGAGTAATATTCAAATCAATTCAATTCAATCGTTGAAAAGAAAGGGAGTTTCTTTCCACTCTCTCTGTTGTCACTAAAAACTCCCACCAGCCTTGGTAATTGAAAACGATGATTGCACTACACTTTACTCTACTCTCTATGGGCTCTCATTTACTAGTATTACATTAATGTACACAAATATCTATATTATATTATATTATATTATATTTTAATTTAATAATAAATTTAATCATTGCTAAATTAGTATGAAATAATATATTTAATCATATTCAACCATTGCCAAATTATTTCCCCATTAGCAAGAAATAAGTAATAATACAACTTTCACTCCACAAGAACTAGGAATCAACAACAAATCTTAACACAAATTGAAACAACAAATCAACTGCAATAACATTAAATCGTAACATGAATTGCTGGAACAAATCTTACCTAAAACTCGGCGGTGGTGACGGCGGCGGCGATGGTGGCGGGTGGCGTCGGTGGTGGTGAGTCCCTCTTCTCCATCCCTCTTCTCTTCCCCCCTTTTCTCTCTTCTCCCTCTTTTTTTTCTTCTGCTGCTGTGTCGAGCGAATGCCTGAACCTGATTAGATTAAAGAGAATCATTGACCGTCATCACTGACCGCATGCTGTCGCTGATTTTTTAATGATGTGGACGTATCAGCGACCGCTGGGCTGTCGCTAATAGTGAGTGGTCGCACAAAACCTCCGCGCCAACGTTTCACGCCAATTTTAGGGCGGGAAATTCATACCAGCGACCACTCAGTGACCGCATACGGTCGCTGATATAAGCTAGCGACTAGATTCAAATGCGGTCGCACATGGCGGTCGCTATTACTACTATTAGCGACCAGAGAGGGCGGTCGCTGAAATTGATGATCGCTGTTAGACCATTTTCTTGTAGTGCAAACTCCTTTAGGAATTAAATAATAGTAATAATAATAATAAGACTCCTCTTATTAATTTATATTTAATATTTATAAAATATTATATAACAAATATTAAGCTATTTAACTTATTCTATCACCATTGATTAAATTAAATACAATTAACTTATTATTACGATTATGCCATTTGCTTCTTAAATAAATATTCTTCCTTTTATGTTGTGACCTTTTAGGTTCTCTATATTAAATCGGCTGTGAATAAATGAATTAGAACAATTCTAATCTTATTTAAATAAATTAAATTAAATTATTTAATTCATTCATATAAATAACATTTATTCTAAAATAAGAGTAAGCCCCCTTAGCGATCAACGACTTTCCAAATAATATAGATTTCAACATTAATCATAAAAGAGCCCCTGAGTTTAATAGTTACCGTACAATTCAATCCTTCCACCATACAATGTCCCAATTAAATATAAGACCTGAAATTACTGTCAGGTCTTATTTTATTTAATTATATGTATTTCGATCCTTAAATGCACAACTCTAAATAATGCAAATTAGACACTGCTTTCTAATTTCATTCCACATTGGCCGAGGATTCCTGGGTTGCCATTTATCGAATCACATAGGACATTTCTCTTCTTTTACTAGAAGCGGTAGATTCTTTATTGATCATTCATTATCTCCATATATAACTTATTACACCCAAGCATACCCTTTGATATACCCTAAGGGTCTTAAGTGACATGTCAAAGTATAATTCATCATACACAAGATATTATGATGATCTCAAGTCTAAGGATCACTTGTACTACTATCACTACAGGAATTTCTATTGACAAACAAGCAAAACTCCATTTGTTATTCTTTAGCGAGCCACGATCAGCGAGCCACGTTCAGCGAGCTTATTCTTTGATAAGCACCTACATACTTGCTTTAGTGTCTCCACATAAATGATCATGAGATCGATCATCCTCATCTAATGAGCGAGTAACGTATGTGCCAATTTATTCGGATTCACTAATCCCCTTTTTAGTAATCTAACGACTGGAACTATTTTAATTTTAAGCTATCAAAGAATTTAGATCTCATTAGCATAATCATCATCATGATTCTAAAAGCATTGCTTAAAACTATGGGTTTATCATATTTTATTATAACAGCATCATGTAGATAATTAAATGTCTTTAATTAAATAACTCTTTTATTAATAAATGAATAAGATTGTTACAAAGTATATGCTTTATCATCAAACATGATTGGCTTGTATGCATACTACTTTCATGAAGGTGGTCCGGCGAGTGTGTCATCTGACGTCGGCCGATGATGGGTGGAGATGAGAGAGTGATATGTGATGAGAGTGACGGATGAGTGGTAAATTCAGAGTGAGATGAGAGTGAGATAACTCGAGAGTGAGAAAGAGTAATGAGAGATGAGAGTGATTGTGACTCCCCCAAATTCGGGTCCCCGGAATCTCGGACCTGGTACGTTACGATACATCATTTTTATAACTATTGCGGAAGATATAAATATAAATTGTTTATACAATAACTTTTACAACATAATTCCCAAGGTCTGTAACCTTAACTTAATACATGCATTCAATATCCTACACGACATACAATGTCATTTGTATTCTATACTATTACCATTTTAACCGTATAATAATTCCATCCTAGAACTTATCTTTGCCTTTGACTGTGTCCGAAGTTTCGTCTTTAATCTGAAATGTTTATCATGATATAGCAAGGCTGAGCAACAAGTTTGCCCAACAAGTTAAAGTTCAAATGAAAATATATCATGATTGAAAAGAATAATAATAAGCTGTCAAACTTCCAACAATATAAGAATTGTGAAAGAACATGAATCAATTTTCATAACTGAATGATAGAATCAATAATGTTGAATAGCCAACAATGAACATGAATAAATTCAAATGAACAATATGGTAATGAAGGTGATCAGCCTTTCATACCTGATGAACATATACAATATGCACAACATGCGAATCAATAAATCATAGATGTGACATAATCAACAATGATTAATCACGAACATGCTTTACAATAACAACTGGAGTTCGAGTTAGGAAACTTGCCTGTACCGTTGATTACTGCTATGCAATCTAATTTAGCTTCAGTTGAAAAACCTATTATTGATAATATCGATCTCGCAATTAGAATAATATCATCACATTAACTTTTGTTAATTACAGTTATAAAATAACCTAAACACATTATCATATATTCCTAATAATCAATAAAACACATAAGACTCGGTATCAAATCAAACTATTTCAGTCTAAGTTGAGCTCGATACTATTTCGACATCCCGATTGCCTAATCGGATATTTATCGAGCCTATTATCAATAAGACTTTACTTAAACGCTTTATTATTATCTTAAATATTTTGTTACTTAATCAAAATATTTTTCAATAGCTCATAATAATTTTTAAATAATTATTATCAGTTATAATGAGTTTTCAATCATTAATATTATTTTTAAATAATTTAAATACCCAATAATTCCATTATCATTAATATCTATTTAATTTCAAATATTAATGAAATACATGACATAATATTATAAGTTATTTATAATATTTTAAGGTATTTTTAATACTTTAATATCGCTTTTAAATGAATTTAAAACATTGAAAACCATTATGAAATAACTGCCATTAATATTAAAATATTAATGTAATTCATGACAAAATATTAAAAATTATGTTTTATAACATAAAATATTTTTTTTATAACCTTTAAATCATTTTTAAATAATTTTTAAAACATTAAAACTATTTTTACATAATTTATTTAATAAAATTATTAAATAACTTTATTATCATAATATTAATCTATACATTCATTTGATTACTATTTAATATTAATTAAATAATAATTAATTAATTACCTTTAGTTATTATTTATTTAATAAATAATAGTCAATTAGATCTATTCATTAGATAATGAATAATCAAATTATTGTTTGTCTTTAATTATTATTTAATATTAATTAAATAATAATTAATTAATTTCTTATCCTTAAATAGTAAATAATTAATTTATTTACTTCATTAGTCTTTAATTATTCTTTATTATTATTTAAAGAATAATTAATTAACATTTATCCTTATTTATTATTTAATATTAATTAATAATAAATAATTAATTCTTCTTATAAATATTTAATTATTCTTTCTTATTAAAGTTAAGAATAATTAATTATTACTTGTCTTTATTTATGATTTAACATTTAATTAAATAATAAATAATTATAACCTATAGTAAGTAATCACTTAATCTTACTTAAACATTCTTGAATCATTATATAATATTAGTTAAATAATAATCAATCATTTGTTTAAGTCTAATTATTATTTAATAAAAAAAATAAATAGTTAGTTTATTAACACTAACTCTACTTAATTATCACTTAATATCACTTAAATAATATTTAAATAGTTAATTACACTTAAATTATATGTAATTAGCTTAATAACCATTTAGTGGCTTTAAAGACTATTAATTAGAAATTTTTAAATGATTTAAAAGATGTTAACCCATTAATTACTCAATAATTACATAACTGTCCAGAAAAATTCTGAAATTTTTAGGATAGACTCCCATCTTGATCCTCTATTTGAATATTAAATTTTGTAATTTTTTGGAGTTACACACACAAAGTTATTCATGTTTACTTTTACAAGAGTCATTTCATATAAAATACACAACTCCTAATCTACACATCTAAAAATGTTCATCCTTCTTTCTAACTGCAGATAACTCATCAAAGTATGTTCCCAAATTTTCCCAGAATTTGTAGTGCAAAATAATGGGATGAAATTGCCCCTGGAGTGAACTGACCAAAAACAGTTTTCTCTTTTCTATTTCAGCTTGGATAGTTGGTACAAAAATAGTCATAACTTTTTCGTTTTAAAACGTTTTTGAGTGATTCTTGAGTCCACGCGAAGCTAACTTCCGGGACTACAACTTTTGTTCTTGGGCCATCTTCAAATTCCAAGCACAAAATTCCAGAAAATTCGTGGAAGGGGATTGCCCCAAATTTTCTGGACAGATTCGACTCTACTACTTTGAAATGTCATAACTTTTTGCTACGAAGTCAGAATTAGTCCGTTTTAGAGTCTATGGAAAGCTTATTAAGTGTACTACAGCATACTAAAAACCCAGAATTTTCTGAATATCCTAACTAACCCCAAATCTTCATTTTAGGGGCAGCAGTCCACTAATTTTTCTTAGTTTTAAAAACTGTTTTGCTTTTCTTTCTTTGGATCAAACTTTTAACACCTAAAATGTCTAGATCTACACATAACACACTAGATAACATGTAGATCTAATATTTTTAAAGTTCAATATCATAACTTGTTATTTCATCAAAAACAAATAAAATAAAATAAACTAAATTATGATTAAGGGGTATACTTTTGTCTTATGGCTAGTTCTTCTTCTTTTTCCACAAAGTAGTTTGGGTAGCATGAAGAAATTTTTCTTCTTTCTTCTCTTGACCACCCGAAACCCTCTCTCCCTCTATCTTTCTATTTTTCTTTCTTAACTAATTGAGAAATGAAATAAAAGTGAAGAAAAGTTTTAACTTGCAAATGGAATGGGAGTATATATAGACTAGAAAAGTGTATCCATATTACATATGTAAGTATATATCATATCTTCCGCAATCTTCCATTCTCTCTCTTAGTCATTTAAGGTTACTTGAAAATCTTAACAAATAATGAGGCTTGAATAGGAGAGTGACACCTAGCTTGTGTGTGCAACTAAACTTTGAAAAAAAATTGCAACACATGCTCTTATTCTTCCTTCTCCACCCGGTTCATGCATCAGACATTTGCCCAAATTTTGCATTTTATTTATTTGTTTATTTTGCTTAACAAAATGGCCTAAATGTCCCTCACCTTTTGGGCTAAAAATTGGGCCATTTGATTTATTGATTGGGCTCTCTATTTTAATTGCTTGGGCCATGAAAAATTAATAGCATGGTCCATCTCATAACATAGACATGTTGCATGAGACCAAACGTTTCCTTTCTAGAAATTTTGATATTAAGGATCTCGATAAAGCCTCTTATGTTATAGGTATTGAAATTCATCGAGATAGGTTTCGCGGGATATTAGGATTGTCCCAAAGACCTTATATTGACAAAGTTCTTAACAAATACAACATGCAAAATTGCTCCCCCACTGTTGCCCCTGTTGTTAAGGGTGACAAATTTGGCTCATATCAATGTCCTAAGAATCAACTTCAACGTGATCAAATGAATCTTATTCCCTATGCTTATGTGGTTGGGAGTCTTATGTACGCTCAAGTTTGTACACATTCAGATATAGCAGTATGTAACTGGCATGCTTGGACTACTAGTCAAATCCAGGTTTGAATCATTGGAAAGAAACCAAAAAGGTTTTACGCTACTTATAGGGTATTAAGGATTTTATGCTTACATTCAGAAAACAGATAACCTTGAAGTTATTGGTTATTCTGATTCTGATTTTGCTAAGTGTAAAGACGAAAAGAAATCTACATCAGGGTACATCTTTATGCTTTTGGGAGACCCTATTACGTGGAGAAATCATAAGCAGAAGTTAACTACCACTTCCACGATGATGGCATAATATGTGGCTTGTTATCATGCTACTCGTCACGCCGTATTATTGAGGAATCTTATTTCATGACTTAAAGTTATGGATTCCATTTCAAGGTCATTGAAAGTATTTTGTGATAATGATTCTGCTATTAGTTTTTCCAACAGCACTAGTTCAAGTGGTGCTGGACTATACCTCGACACTAAGTACTTATTTGTCAGGAAAAGAGTTGAAGATCAAAGCTTTGTCATTAAGTATATTAATACGCATGATATGTTAATGGATCCACTTACGAAAGGCTTACCACCCAAGCTCTTTTTAGAGCATATTGCCGGCATGGGTTTAACTGGTAGTCTCAATTAGTGAGTTATTTTGATGTAAGACAATAATTATGAGCTCGTTGTTTTGGACTTCACATTATGTTTATGGTTTGCTATTCTCCTTATTGTGCACACTTGAGAATTTGTGAGCAAACAGACAAACAGTACGGTTATGTTTTGGACCATATAAATGAGTTTAATCTATTACCACTTATGTAAACTCTATTCATACTTGTTATGCTTAATGTTAATCTTTGTTCTAATAAAAGTACTAATTGTGTAACTAATGGGGATCTTGTGTTAATAGTGACACAAAGATTGTATTAATTCGCATTGGTATTTTTATTGGAACAGGATGTAGATATAAATTAATACTTGGCCAAATTAATGATGGTAAGCATTATGTTTTATATATAAATAGTATTTCGGCCAAGTGGGAGAATGTTAGAATATTTTATTCCCTTATGTGGCCTCTACTATTTATGTAATTATTGGGCTTACATATTGTATTAATTTATTACTTTATTTATGGGTTTGATAATTAATTGTGTGACCCATAAATATTTTTACTAATATTAAGTTGGCATATTGGGCCCTAGGGTTTCATAGTCTTGATGGACGATTTTGACCCTTAGCTATCTAATAAATAAAACTAGTTAGGGTTTGGTCCCAGTTGCCATCTCAAGAACTTTATACACACCTATACACCCATCATAAGATTGAGAGAAGTAATTGAAGACCTTCACCCTTACGCGCAGCGGAAGCTTGATACATACAAGATGCCTTCTGTCAATTCATGTAAGTACATAATTGTTTAATTGATGATTTTATTCTATGCAATAGCACGTTCCTATATAATTATTTAACATTTCATTCATGTTGGGTGTTGTCCGAATTTATTGGTGTTTTGTCGGATTGTTCTGGGTCATATAACTCATCGTTTCCTCTTTCTCTCTCTGTCTCTCTATTTTAGTTCTGAGTTGTAACACTAAATTTGAATCGTGGTTTGAGTGTTCATCATACAAGGCCACTTCTTCTCACTCTTCTTCAAAATCGGTCTCTTCCTTTCCGAGTTTAGCTGCTGCAATTAACGAATTTACGAAATGAAACTCCTTGATTAATTCTATTCAACAAGTCTAAGGGATTACCATGTAAATTTTTTCCTTATTGTATGCTTCAGTTGAGTTATATGAAAGAAATTTCAATTCTGATGTTCAAACAGATTTACAGTTTTTTCTTGGATGTTTAATACATATATATATATATATATATATATATATATATATATATGTGTGTGTGTGTGTGTGTGTATTAATATTATTTAGAATTAAAATAAGAGAGTTATGACTATATTTAATAATTTTATTGTATTAATATTAATTTTAATTTTCAAAAAAAAAAATAATTAAAAGAAAGGAAAAGAGATAAAGGAAAAGAAAATTTTTATAAAAAATGAATTAAAATTTTTATTTTAATTTTATTATTATTTTGATATTTTTTTGTCACGTGATTAATGATTTTTTTTTTTTGTTGCCACATAAGAAAATAATAATTTTTTTAATTTTCTTTTCAATTCCACGTCTGACGTCCAAGAAAAATTGGACGGAATGGCCTGAATTTTCATTTTTAAAAAGCACAGTGGTCCAATTGCATATTTTTAAAGTACAATGGCTAATTGCTTAAAACACGATGACTATAATGGGGATAAAGGTGTTTTTTCCCGAATTCTGTCGAATTTAATGTATTTACGAAGGACCCTATCTTCGACGAAATTTTTCGTCGAAATTACATTATGCTCGATGGAATTTTGTCCAGTCGAAATTAGTCATTTTTCTTGTAATGTGATAGATTACAAATTGTTTATCTTTTTCAAATTATAAAAGTTGCAAAGTTTTGAAAAAGGGTGAAAGTCCTATTAGGCCGGCGCTTGGTCTAGTCAAGCACAAGAAATTAATTCAAGCAAAGCGGCATGCATGTGGGTTTGTGTATAAGCACCATAATTTTCTGGACCCAATTACCCTTCTCAGAAGCACCTATATAAACATGGTCGATCGATTAGATGCATGTACACAACTATCTCAACCATAATAATTTTATTAGCCAAGAGACATTTACATATATTTGAAAATTTAAGATTTATTTATAGCAATCAAGCAATGGCAAGTTTGGCACCGATGTCCATCGTGATGGCACTTTTCCTCGCAATAGTTCTCTCCCCATCAATGCAATGTGACGCAACTCGACTGCCTCATCGAAGTGCGTAAATCAACTATAAATGCATTAATTACGTATAATATACTCCCTCCGTTTCTAACTAAGTGACATTTTAAACGAAAAAACTTATTCTAATTTATTTGTTGTTTACAAATTTCTAGGAGAATAAATTACTCTCTCCGTCCCTTAATATAAGATGTTTTAGAGAAATATTTTTGTCTCTAAATATACGACGTTTTATAATTCAAGTAGGCATTAATTACTTAGTTTCTAATATTACCTTAAGTAATAAATATAACTTTGGCTCTCTCTATTTTTGACCCAATAAACAACACTCCCTTTTTTCAATACAAGAACAATATAAACAATTGATATTATATTTAATGTTATACAATCATTTCCTTAATGTTTGTGCACAACTCTAAAACGACTTATATTAAGGGATGGAGGGAGTATTTACTTTCATATATCACCCCTACCTTCTCTCATTGTCCTAAGAAATTCTCTCCCTTCTATTAATATTTTCAACTTTCCATAAAGGGGTATTGGTGGAATTTTACCCAAATTTTAATTATTAAATGATAGTATTAAATGACTTTCTTAATTTATATACAAAAATCTTAAAGGACACTTATTTAGAAACGGATGGAGTACTATTAGTCAATCAATTCGTTTTCCTGTAGTATAAATTAAGTTTTGTGATTTGAATTAAATATGCCCACAGAGCTACCTCAGAGAGGCCCCATATGTCCTCCCTGTGCGTGTTGTACACCTCCGCCACGGGGCAAATGTTGTCGTTGCTGTGCTAATCCATCTCCTACCAGTCTTCAGTCTCAGATTATTAATAATGGTTCACCGTGAGAAATCGATATATCGATGTTGCTGCTGCTGCCGAGCGTGTCTTCCAGCTCAATCTAAACCTAATAATCCGCACTTAATTTCATATAATTAATTTTACTATATACACCATTAAATAATAGGAAACTAATATTTTCACATCATTTTTTTGATATTTTCACATATAGGGCCACATATTAGCTGACGTATCAAATTTTTATTAGCTAATATGTGAGCCCTACATACAAAAATATCAAAAAATTATGTGAAAATATCAATTCCATAAATAATAATGGACCTACTTGTGTCATGCTATTGATTCTGAATTGCTACTACTAGCGTGATATTATGTGATTAGTTGATAAAAGTTTATCATGTAAACTTTTAAGTATCTGTTTTTATTACAACTTTAAGGTAAGTCGAAATAAACATCAATAAAATTATATATTATGTTTTGTTACAAAATATACTTTACTCCTTTAGTTTCCACATCATATTAATCCTTTATGTTAGCCTCCTTGTAAATTAAACTTCCAAACGCGGTTAAAAATATGTAGTAATCAACTTACATTGAACTCTACTTTGGACATAGTCTTTCTCGTGAGAGGTTTTTTTACAAAATTTTATGTGAACCTTTGTATAAAAAATTCCTCTTAATAGTTGTAAAAAAATGATAATGATAATATTAGGAGCTGGTTTTAACAATATTAATAGTTTCATAAATCATAATTTTATAAAATTTATATTCTTATTGTGGATTAGAAATATTATGATGAGATAAGCAATAGGGGGCCAGTGATTGGTCCAGCGATAAGTACCAACTTGCCCTGCCTCCGTGAAGATCAATGGTCAAAATTTACACCAAGGGTCAATGGTCAAATATTATAAGGCTTCACTAGATAGTCTTTTGTCAAAGCCCTCCGTAAAGATCAATGGTCAACCCTTTAAATTCAACTCTTAATAAAATAGCCTTGCCAAAATTAATGTGAGACTTGAAAACCATTAAGACTTCATTTGATAGTCTATTTATAAGGAAAATTTCATTCAACTTTTAATAATTAATCAATGTGGAAACCAGTGTTGGTGTTATTTTTTCTTATTAATTGTCCATGATCACATATAAATATTTGAAATGGCCTGTTGGCTAAAGTCTAAACCATACTCGTGCAAACAAAACAAGAGGGCCTCCATGTAAAAATTTTGACCGTTTTGATTCTTTTGATATATATGTAAGACTAAAATACATTCTGGACTCTAAATTTTACAGGCATGTTGAGGTTTGCACCTGAACTTCTAAACGTGCCCACTTCCACCCTAAAGTTTAATTTGCTTAACAAAAAACACCTTTCGTACTGTCAACGGGTCAAAAATGACTTGAAGTTCAGGTTAATCTATGATTAATACTTTAAAAAAAATAATATATTTACATTAAAAGTAATAAAAAAATAGAAAACAGTTAAATTAACATCACTTCTCTCTTCACTCCTATTCATCTTTTTCATTTTAACCCCAAACCCACAACAAACCTTTACTCTTCATCAACCATAATTTCTAAAATTAACACACAAAAGTTAACCACTTCACTTTCTCAATCTTGTTTTTCTTCATCTTCATCACCATTGGTAGGGGTGGGTAAATTTTTTAATTTTTTCGGTTTATAAGGTAAACCGAACCGGTCCGAACCGATCAATTCGGGACAAAGAAAACCAGTTCGGGACCGGTTCGGTACAAACCAATTTTCGATACCGGTTCCGGTTAGCAAATTTACAAGTCTGGTTTATACCGGACCGATGATACCAATTCAGTCTTTTTCTACAGACTTTTTTGCCTAACCATAAAAAGTTATCTTGAAAGTCTTCTCTATTTATAGAATAGAGGTAAGACAAGAGAAGGCATACACTACAAAAAAAAAACAGTCATTGCCGACGGGTCATGCCGTCGCTAATGACTACACTGCCGTCGGCATTGAGGTCATTAGCGACGACAATTACCGTCGCCACTACCATCGCCTCCCAGGTCGTCGCCCTTGATTCCCGTCGGTCGCCGTCGGCAGCATTGTCAGTGACGACGGGAGTCATTGGCAATGACAAATACTTATTGGCGACGGCAAGCCCGTCGGCACTCATACGCCAGGATATTTTGGTGGTCTATCATTGGCGACGGCCTAGCCGTTGGTAATGACATTATTGCCGTTGGTAATGACATTATTGCCGTCGGCAATGACTTTTTACATTTTTATTTAAGGAATCAATTGCCTGCCACCAAGTCTGTCGCTATATCTCATTGCCAACGACAACCCCGTCGCCAATGCCTCTGTCGGCAATGCTAGTAGTTTTTTTGATTTTTTTTTATAATTTAAAATTTTCCCTGTTCATTTACAAATATATACATATAACCTGTTATAAACTAATAAAAACATTCAAATAACAATCAAATATCATACAATATTATCATAACAATCAAATAGTAATCCAAATCAAATATATAGATCAAAAATGGTCGTCTGTACAACTCGATCAAAAACTATACAAATACATACATGAAACTCAAAATATATGTCACAAACTAACTACAACCCAAATTAGGAGTAGAAGTTATAGTATCATCACTGCCAGTCCCACTGTCGGTCCCGTCGCATGTCCCACCGTCGGTCCTGTCGTCGGTCCCACCGTCGGTCCCGTCGTCGGTCCCACCGTCGGTCCCGTCGTCGGTCCCACCGTCGGTCCCGTCGTCGATCCCACCGCCAGTCCCATCGCCGGTGCCATCGCATGTGCCTCCACCTCCACCTCCACGAGACTCGTCAACAAGACCCTACAAAATTAAAATATTAATAACAAAGTCGAAATGAGAACATATTTATATTATTTTAGTTTGTCTTCTTCAAGTAATAACAAATTAGGCAGACGGGCTGATAACTCGGGCTCCGTATATCGGAATCAAGTCCCGTCAGTTGTAACACGTGCCTAATGGCTATGCGGTGCTATGTTTGTGTTTACGTGTTTTTTCGACCGACCGAGTCAGGTTTTGGTCTCTTTTTTGACTATTATTCTAAGTTTGCAGAAGTTAGGCAGACGAGACTCGAACTCGGGATCCGTATATCGGAATCGAGTCCCGTCAGTTGTAACGCGTGCTTAATGCCTATGCGGTGCTATGTCTGTCTTTGCATGTCTTTTCGAAGACCGAGACGGATTTTGGTCTCTTTTTTGACGATTGTTCTAAGTTTACGTAAGTTGGGCAGACGGAACTCGAACTCGGGCTCCGTATATCAGAATCGAGTCCCGTCAGCTGTAACATGTTCTTAATGCCTATGCGGTGCTATGTCTATGTTTGCGTGTCATTTCGATGACCGAGGCAGGTTTTGACATCTTTTTTGACTATTGTTCTAAGTTTGCGTAAGTTCAGCAGACGGGACTCGAACTCGGTCTCCGTATATCGGAATCGAGTCCCGTCAATTGTACCAAGTTCTTATTATCTATGTGGTGCTATGTCTGTGTTTGCGTGTCGTTTCGACGATCGAGGCGGGTTTTGGCCTCTTTTTCGACTATTGTTCTAAGTTTGTGTAAGTTAGGCAGACGGGACTCGAACTCAGGCTCCGTATATCGGAATCGAGTCCCGTCAGTTGTACCACGTGCCTATTGCCTATGCGGTGCTATGTCTGTATTTGCGTGTCGTTTCGATGACTAAGGCAAGTTTTGGCCTCTTTTTCGACTATTGTTCTAAGTTTGCTTAAGTTAGGCAGACGGGACTCGGGGCTCCGTATATCAGAATCGAGTCCCGTCAGTTGTAACGCGTGCCTAGTGCCTATGCGGTGCTATGTCTGTGTTTGCTTGTCGTTTCGATGACCGAGGCAGTTTTTGGTCTCTTTTTCGACTATTATTCTAAGTTTGCGTAAGTTAGGCAGACGGGACTCGAACTTGGGCTCCGTATATCAGAATCGAGTCCCGTCAGTTGTAACGCATGCCTAGTGCCTATGCGGTGCTATGTCTGTGTTTGCTTGTCGTTTCAACGACTGAGGCAGTTTTTGTCTCTTTTTCGACTATTGTTCTAAGTTTGCGTAAGTTAGGCAGACGGGACTCGAACTCGGGCTCCGTATATCAGAATCGAGTCCCGTTAGTTGTAACGCGTGCCTATTGCCTATGCGGTGCTATGTCTATGTTTGCGTGTCGTTTCAACGACCGAGGTAGGTTTTGGCCTCTTTTTCGACTATTATTCTAAGTTTGCGTAAGTTAGGTAGATGGGACTCGAACTGGGGCCCCGTATATCAAAATCGAGTCCCGTCAGTTGTAACGCGTGCCTATTGCCTATGCGGTGCTATGTCTATGTTTGAGTGTCTTTTCGACAATTGAGGTGGTTTTTGGTCTCTTTTTCGATTATTGTTCTACGTTTGAGTAAGTTTGGCAGACGGGGCTCGAACTCGGGCTCTGTATATCGGAATCAAGTCACATCAATTGTAACGCGTGTCTATTGCCTATGCGGTGCTATGTCTGTGTTTGCGTGTTATTTCGACGACTGAGGCGGGTTTTGGCCTCTTTTTCGACTATTGTTCTAAGTTTACGTAAGTTAGGTAGACAGGCTGATAACTCGGGCTTCGTATATCAAAATCGAGTTCCGTCAGTTGTAACGCGTGCCTATTGCCTATGCGGTGATAGGTCTGTGTTTGCATGTCGTTTCGACGATCGAGGCGGTTTTTGGTCTCTTTTTCGACTATTGTTCTAAGTTTGCATAAGTTAGGCAGATGGGACTCGAACTCGGGCTCCGTTTATTGGAATCGAGTCCCGTCAGTTGTAACGCGTGCCTATTACCTATGCAGTGCTATGTGTGTGTTTGACAGTTTATATAAGCAATATAATTACAAATAAGGAAAGACATCAATAATTATTTTTACCTGTCGAATATGTTGAGGAAAGATGTTGGCTAAGACAACCGCACATACACGGATGGCGTCCTCCCGGACTACACCCATGAAGTCGTCAGCTGCAGCTGTAGGATCTATGGAGCCGTGAACAACCTCCTGAGTAAGCTTGTAACGAATGAGAGTTTTATATATTAATTTTAATATTTATTGAATTAAATAAATATTTGATTTGATTTATTTATTGAGTTGAATAAATAAATTATGTGATTGTGTAGAATAATCTGATTAAGTGTAATATATTAATTAAATGAATATTTAATATTTAAATTTAATTGATGTATATTAATTTTATGGTATAATTCTAATTTAATTGAGATAATTAAATTAGATGAAGTTATGTGATAATTGTTACATGAAATTATAATTAGCGAGTAATTATAATTTGTTATGTGGCATTTTTATGTGATTAATTGATGTTAACTTTTAATTAATTAAATAAGAATGTTAAGATTTAATTAATTAAAATATAATATTTAAAGTATGTGTTAAAAGGATTTATTAAAAGAATAGAAAAGAGTTTTAAATCTGTTTTACCAAACAAGGCCCTTGCACCTGTTTTAAATTCGTTTTGCCAAACAGGGCCTTAGTTACAAAAATTTGTTTTTAAAAAAAAGGTTTGCCAAACAAGCCTTAAGGCTTTTTAAATTCAAACAATTGTAACCTATATAATAATATGTAATTATTGTATATATTAATTGATTAACAGTTACATATATATTATAAGTATACGTATATTATATTATATCAGTTATAATATAGCTAAGTTACGTTAGTTTAGTGTTAGAACAAAGGAGTTAGTCAGAAGAACAAACAGAGAGAAAAGAGAGAAAGAAGAGGGAAGAAGAAGAGGAAAGGGGAAGAGACATTGAAAGAATCCTTGCTAAACCATCATCTTCTCCTCCTAATACTAATCAAAGGGTATAACCTCTAAATTCAGTTTTAATATTGTGTTTTATGTTCTTCGTGCTTATAAAAACTTCTCTATGAAAACATTTTTTCATGGAATTGGTGATGTTGAGGTAGATATGTAGAATTTGTGTTTACAAAACTGTTATAATTGAATTGTATGCCATAAACGAGTGTTCAAAAATCAAATTGTTATAGAAACAAGTTTTAATGGAGAATATGTGTTCATATGAAGTTTTCATGTATTTGGTTGAGTTTTAGAGTAAAATTGATGATTTAGTTATATGTCATTTTACAAGTTGAAAGCTGTTCATGATACTAGCTTCAATAACGAAATAATGCATGTATTATGGATTGAATTGATGGAGAATTGAATTTATGACGACTTACTTTGTTAAAGGTATGAATTTTATGAATATATCAAAATTGGATTTCTAATATCTTTGATTCTTGTTGCTTAGACAAATTCTGTGATTAGAATCATGTACCACATGTGTATTACTGCATATGTATGCTTTACATTGTTTGAGTTGCTGTGTATTGCCTATTGTTGGCATGTTGGGGATGGACAATGAAGCAGTGTGCTTTCTGTCCGTGTTCCGGCGCAGCTTCAAAAACGGCGCAGCTGCGCCTGCTGAGTTTTCCAGGATTGAGCACCAGCGCAGCTGCGCCGGTGCCAAGGCTTAAGGTAGCGCAGCTGTGCCAGGACCTGAGCAGAGGCAGTGAACTTTAATTATTTGTGCAGTCTATAAACCCAAGTTGAATTGTTTCAATGATAATGATTATGTGTATCAAGTTGCAATGATATATTCTTAATATAAAGATTTACGATTTCAAAATGGAAAAGAAAGAAGGTTGTGAAAACCTTAAATTTATATTTGATTTATTAAATTAGATCTATTAAATTAGATGTTTAACTTAAGTTATAATTTGTTTAGTTATAATTTAAGTAATGTAATATGTAATTAAATTTGAATAATTATAATTAAAGCAAATGTTTAAATTATAATTCATTTAATTATAATTTAATATTTGAATTAATTATGTGAGCATGTAATATGATTATGTGATGTGATTAATTATGTGATAATTAATTATTAACTTAATGATTAAACAAGAATGAGTTAACCTAGATGGGTTAACTAATTATGTGAATTAGTTACGTGTTAACTAATTTAGGTTATCATTGTAAAATATATATGTGTAGGAAGTGGTAAAGAACGTGAATTGTATTAGTAGCTTGCGCTTGAGGCAAGTCTTTTATCCCTAAACTCGTTAGTTATATACAAGTTCTTTAATCTTTATATTGTGCAAGTTCTCTAAACTCAAACCTTACTTGAGTTATTTTTATTGATCATAATGATGCTAATTATTTGTATTCTTTATAAATTTTATATTGAGCAAATATTATCAAAGTTGTTATTGAATTAACGTGACCTTGACTTAATTGTTCAAGCGAGGTCTATACTGTCTTTTAAATGCTTTAAGTTTAATTCTAAAGCATAAGTTATTTATACCCTTTTAGTTATGAATTATTCTAAGTTATGGTATGTCGATTCAACTACTCCTTAGTTGATGAGAGTTGAACTCAAAATTTTCTTTTAAACTAATCCAAACCAAACATCCTTTGGTGCGGACTTGTATTCAAATACTGAGATGAACAACCCTATTTATTAGAGGAGGTTACTACGCGGAAGTGTTAAGATGTTTGTGCAGAATACATGGTACGAAGGGCTAATCCTCCTAAGTACGAGTTAAGGTCCATAGTCTAAATGACTGTTAACGGTTTTAAATAGAAATGTTTATAACTTAGTACAAAAGTTTAAGGTTTTATGATCCTCATATGATTTCAATATTTGAAATTCTAATTATTGATGAAAGAATTATTATTCAATTCTTTATTGTCGATGAAAGTAAAGTTATTCAAATCCTTTGAAGCTATCCAAGTTATGTCTTTATTATTGTTATACTCCAGTGAGCTGTTGTTTGTTCACTCTTGCATTTAAATAATCATTGCAGCTAAAGTTGAAAGTGTTGACGCTCCATCAACTAGTAAAAGCAAAGGCAAGCTAAACAAATGAAGACTTGTTTTAATTGTTGATTGAATTACAATAAGACTTTAAGCTATGTTTTTATTTTTCGCATTAAATGTTCATGTCAAGGTTAGATAACCCTGGGATTTATTTTGGATAAGGTTATAATCCTTTTATAAGGAAGATTTTTATTTAAGTATTTATGAAGGTGGTAATTTATTTTGCAATTCTTTATTATTGGGTAAATGTATGTTTTATTTAGAAAGTGAACACCAAATCTTGTGAAAACGAAGTACCAGAATTTGGGGGTGTCACAAAGCTGGTAGATCCGCTCGCGTGATGGTGCGCCTGACTGCACGACACTGCTCGTCATGCACCCCTCTATGATCCGCCTGAAGAAGTCGTCAAATAATGAAGGGCCGGTGCCCGATCCACTCGCACCACTACCTCCAGTGGGTGGACGACGTCGAGATCTCGTAGCAGGGACTAAAGTGTAGACTGGGACCCGGGGAATGCCCACAACTCTACCCTTCTTCGGCCCCCCTATAGCCTGCAGCCAATCCTCCATCTCCTCATTCGCACTCGTAGAATCATCTACAGGCGTGTCACCTCTCTGGCTGCTCCGAACCACAGCAAGGTCCTCGAACCGTGTCTGATAAAAATACATAAATAGATGAAAAGCAAAGTATAAAATAAAAAAAATACAAAAGAATTTCAAGATTTTAAATACATACTAAATAAAAGAATTAAATTACTTACAGCAATGCGCTCTGCCTCAGGTGAGATATAACCACCGTCACCTTTCTTCTGGTGAGCGTGCCACCAAAACTCTAGGCGGGAAGGTGGGTGCTTTAGACTCACCTCGAGTCTCTCCCTATAAAGGTCGTACGATTGAGACCCAGTGCAGTATGGGAGACGACTCTGCTGTCGGGCAGCTGTACGTTGTGCCGATATCTTCTTGAACGTCTCGCCCTCCCAAATGCCGCACATCTGCTCCCACACCGCAGCACTAATGAAATCTGGTTGGACATCTCTAAGTGTCTGTCCATCAGCCATCTTGGTCTGAGCCTTCTTCTTCCAATCGTAGACCCACTTGTGCCAATTCATCTCGAGATACGTCTGGAGAACAGTCATGCCATGGGCTTCCTGCCCGTCCTTAAAGCGGTAATATCTCTGCACATTACACATTAATAAGCTTAGTAGACCTGTGTTAAATCAAAGCGGTAAAAAAATATTCAAATGAATATAAAACTAACATATATGAATGAATGACATCTTACCTTAAACTCAGCAATAATGAGCCCACGTGAGCGGTCATTCACATCCGCCCACCTCATCCACAAGCTTGGGAATCGGTTGCGGACGATCCCAAGCAACGTGTTCCTTGGCGTCGCGTCAAGGATACTATAATTGACACAGATACATTTGCAAATTACAAAGAATATATAAGAACTAAATAATTAATACAAAAAAATGTCAAATATGGAATTACCTATTACCCCCAACACGACAAATAAGTGGCGCCTGGGGGGGATTCCCTAGCAATCCACGTGCTAGTCCCCGCGGAGGCCTACGTCGATCACCTATGTAGTGAAATACAACAATATTTATACAAACGAATATAATGTCAATACTATATAAAATTAAAAACAATAAGATGTATAACAACAAAACATGTAATTATACCTAATGATCCGGCCTGATCATCACCGCCACTACCTCCACGGCCCCCACGTCCTGAACTACCAGCACGCCCACCATGATCGCCGTGTGGTGTACGCGCCATATCTGTATATATACTGTCAAATCATCAAAAAAATATTTTTAATAGTAACAAAGAGGATAACATGCGGATACAACTAAAAGGATACAACATAAATAGTAACCTAAAAGGATAGGATAATATAAGTTTTAGATAATGATTGCACTACTACAAACTATTACATTTGAATACAACTAAAAGAATATAAAGAGTACATACTCCTAATCATTTATATCATCAAAGCCATTAATATCAGAATCGTCATCTTCTAGCAGTAGATCTTCAATATCGTTGTCATCACCATCTTCGTCATCCTCAACGATTTCTTCAATTATATCTACCTCCTCAACAACATCGTCTTCACTTTTGATAGTGACAACATCATCCTCTTCTTCACTAGACTCACTAATAATTGTCACATCAGCAGGTGTGACACTAGCAGACTCGACTTATAAAGGTTCATAGTCTGGATGAGGAGTTGTGCCTTGAAAACAACGGGCTTTGGTGGTTATACCAGCATACCATGGGCTTGCAGAAGTCTTAACACCCCGCGCGTAGTATACTTGTGTTGCTTGACTTGCTAAAATAAAAGGCTCGTCCATACCAATCATCAGTCTTAGTTTTGACTTAACATTAAAACAGTCACCAGTCATGATTTTTTATCTACTTTAACTCCATTCTCAACATCAAACCAATGACAATTGAAGTAAACTAACTCTTTATGACCCTAATATTTGAGAACGACAACTTCTAGCAATTGTCCATACCAGTCATCCCAAATATTATTGTACCAGCTACCTTTAACCACAACACCAGAATCAGCAGAAGCGACTTCACCAATATCGCAGCACTTAAATCTGTAACCGTTGACAATGCAGCATGTATAAGTATCTACAGATCGTTTAGGGCCGTCGGCTATAAGCTTTAGCCGATTGTCAGCTAACTCATCTGTGAGGACCTAATGTACATTAACACAACATATTCTAAAGTTAAATACACCATAAGAATAAATCTATGATGGTAGATTCATTAGACTTGTAAAGGTTAGACTTACATGATCTTTAAACCATTGTACAAATTGTCCATTTCTCAAATTTTACAAATCCCCATCCAATATACTCGGATTCGCTTCACATACTTCAGCATCATATTGACTGCAGTACAGTTATATACTTAATGTGTTTGTAAAGGAACTTGACACAGTTACACCAGGCATATATAGTTACGACTACTTACTTAATGTATAGCGCTACTTCATTCATGTTGACAAGTGCATATAATGTGGTAGCTGCATACTCACTATCGGTCAAGAATCACCTTTTTTTACCGTCGAATGGGGCGTAAAGGATGACTAAAGGCCGTTAATTCTCCCTTTTCCTCATGCGCAACAGCCTCATTCTGACGTAAGCGATTGTGCCTCGTCTGAACATTCGGCTCAAAGTACAACGAGCAAAATTAACAAGTTCCTCCATAACATAACTTTCAATAATTGACCCCTCTACACGAGCTCTATTCTTCACCTTTTGCTTTAGACGTCGCATATACCTATGTGATATATATGCATATATAGATTAGCAAACAAGAATGAACATTTTACCGTATTAAAAACATTAATGTCATTACCTCTCGAATGGATACATCCATCTATATTGCAGGGGACAACCAAACTTAGCTTCGTATAGCAAGTGAATAGCCAAATGCTCCATTGAATCAAAACCAATGGAGGGAAGATCATTTCTAACTTGCACATTATTTCCATTATCTGCATCTCCATTTTATCTATGTCTTTGAGCTGGAGCTCCGTCAAGCATAGATCTCTGAAGAAATTAGAAAGCGCTGTCAGTGCTTTAACCACACGTTTCGGTAACAAGTCGATAAATTCCACAAGGATCAACTTCTGCATGAATATATGACAATCATAACTTTTGAGACCCCGAAACTTCAGCTCTTTGACTTTACAACACCTTGCTATATTCGAAGAATATCCATCTGGGAGCTTCAGTCCACTGATCCAATTACATATCAATATAAACTGTTCCCTAGTCAAAGTATAATCAGCTTTAGGCGTTACCGTCTTATTACCCTCCTGATACAGCCACAGATCTTCCCTAATGTTCATTTATACCAAATCAAGCCTCGAATTGTTGTTGTCCTTTGTTCTACCACTGGCATCTAGGACTGTATAAAAAATGTTATCAAATACGTTATTCTCAGTATGCATCGGATCTAAACAATGATGGATGCAAAGTGTAACCCAATAAGGCAGGTCAAAGAACATGGATCTGTGTGTCCAGTTGTGAACCTTGCCGTAACCATAAGCTCGCTCTAATATGTGATTCTTCCCTGGAGGTGGAAACATCAAATGACTAATCCAACTCAACACTGCTGTTCCAGAAAGACGGCCAGGTACTTGACGTTTCTCTATTTTTCGATTGAATTATCTACTCATCCGTTGATAAAGATGTTCAATCGGCAAAATCTGTCTGGATGTTGCAAAGAAACTCATTTCCCCCCCATGTTTAAGCCGTATAACTTTAACTGACCCCATGCACACGGGACATGACAAGCCCCCGTGAGTCGACCATCTACTGATCATTCCTAACGCCGGGAAGTCATTTATTGTCCACAGTAAAGTTGCCCTCATGTCAAAGTTCTGCTTAAGAGATACATCATAAGTTTGAACCCCTTTTTCCCACAACATCTTCAACTCATCAACTAATGGCCTGAGGTATACATTGATGTCTTTACTTGGACTCTTATCACCCGGAATCAGTAAAGGCATGAACATGTAGGGATCTTTCATGCACATCAAAGGCGGGAGGTTATACACAACAATAATCACCGGCCAAGTTGAGTAGGGCTTTGTGTAAGGCCCATTAAACTGATTAAACCCATCCGTAGCAAGTCCAAGCCTAACATTGCGAACCTCTTCAGCAAACGAGGGGTGCTTTTTATCAAAAATTTTCCACTCAAGCCCATCTGTCGGGTGCGTCAGTTGACCTTCGACTATGTCTCGTGTAGAGTGCCACCTCATATCCTAGGCGGTATGTGTTGACATGAACAACCGCTGAAGCCTCGACGCAATGGGAAAGTAACGTAAGATCTTTCTCGGCACTGTCTTTTCCCTTTTTCTTGCGCTGTTCACAGTATCTACTTGTACCGCAAATATCACATGACCTCTTTTCTTTATTGACATCACTTTAATACAACATACAGTCATTCTCACAAGCATCAATCTTCTCATACCCTAGATTGAGCCTTTTGACCATTTTCTTCACATCATAGTACGACTCCGGTAACTTATTGCCTACAGGTAAGCACTCCTTCACAATGTTTAGCAGTTCATTAAAACCTTTCTCGCTACAGTCATGCTCGTTCTTGAAGTGTAAAAAGTTAGTCACTACAGATAAGACGGTGTGCTTTTCGTGCCCATCATACAATGGCGTCTCTGATTCCTGTAATAACTCATAGAAACCCCGTCATTCGGCTCTTGCTCAATGTTACCGTCATCCCTATCTGTATTCCACTGGAAGTACAGCTTCGACAATCATGTTAGTACAGTCAAAGGTTTCGTCACCTCTAGATTCTAGTTCTGATTCATGTTCATCCAACCATGTTTTCCCATGATAGATCCATGTCGTATAACCCTGCTTGAACCCATACGCAAATAAGTCGCACATGACATCACTCCTTTCCTTCCACACTTCATTCACACACCTCTTACAAGGACATCTAATCTCATCGCCACTGACGTGCTCAAACGCAAAATTAATAAACTGTTCAACCCCACTAAGGTACTCAGAGCTAAGCCCACTCTTATCAGTGGCTACCCTACGTTCCATCCAACTTTGATCAACAGACATCTTGGACAATATGCTGCTATATATATGGAAAGGTAGACAAACACAATCAATTTTCCAAGTTAATGTATATGCAAGCTTATCAGATTCCTAACTTCATCTCCTACTCTAACGGGTCAGGCTTCTATCCCATTCCCGGATGTGTCGCCTCACTGATGCCAACAACTTGAACACGTCTTTATGTTTTTCAGAAATTTCGGCAGCACCTCCCCATGGTCTTCAAGTACACAAAATAGACTAACACATCGTAGTCTAAATATGCACCCGAAGAACATCAAGCGATATATACTAACCGAAAATTCTCAAAATATAAAGACGTGCTCAAGTCGTTAACACCGACCTAAGTGAGATCGAAACATACAAGAACATTCCCAAAATGGGGACTATTTGACATTCACTCATACTAAGTGAATCTCAAATGGTTTCTAAGTTTCGTAAACTATATGAAAATATGCACATGTATATAAATTTCTTGACCCACCATCGAATAGTAAAAAAACAAATAAATTAAGAATTCGAAGATGCTTGCAGTTGAATGGACCGTCTATATGTTACATGTTACATATAAATCAGTTAAACTCAAATCAAATCTCTCCACAACAAACTAATATTATTTTGTATGTCAAGTCACGGGCATGCATATATAGATGCAAAAACATATTTCAACTTCAACAGAAAGATATAGTTTTTAGCCAAAACCACAAAGTTCATCATTTTGATGTTTTCCCCTAAGTCAACTGCTATTACATTTCTTCAGCTATCATGTTAATCCAAGTATTATTGCATTTCCTTTACCTTTATGCTTTGATGCTTGAGCATTTCACATTTATTACATATTATGTTCTTTGATTTTTAATTTCGTTTATTTTTCTTCACAGTCCAAAGGATGAATCTATAAACTCATAATAATCTAAAGTTTAGATCTCAAATTCTATTCACTACTTATTCATAGACAAAGATATTAACGCTCAACTAAATATTTCTCCATCCCAACTCCAGATAGTGATTTTGAGATTACAAAATAATGTTGAAGGAGCAGCCCATGCTAATAAGTTAATAGCTAACTGAAAAATTAAGGTAACTATGAAAATACCATAGCAAGACTTTTCTCACATATATAGTGAATGGGCCTCACATTTATGTGATATACCCTTATTCAAATATCAATTCCCAAAATTAAACTTGCACCAAATCAAATTAAAACAAATATCTTACTTTCACTATTTCATGGCCTTAGTACAATTATTAAATAAAGGAAATAGATGTTTGCAAACTATGAGCAAAGCTTTCACATAGAAAAACCATATACCAGTTCACATACTCTAAATGGATAAAAAAATTAAACTAAACTAAACTAGTAATAAGAATTGAATGAAAACCATAATATGAATCAACATGTTGCTATAGAAACTGAAAAGTATTACATTATATGAATATCATACCCACATCAAGTTCATCTATTCAACCCACTTATTAAACAACCCTCAATGTGAAATCAAAGTTAACACTGATAGAAGTTTATGTTCATAATATAAACTAGGAGCAATAAATCAAACAGTGGCGATTAAGAGAAGAAACATTACCTTTACTCTCAATTTGACAGTTGAAAACCCTCCTGTGGCCGCCGGTGAAAAGAATGAAGAACAGGGCATGCGCCGGTGAACAGTGGCAGTGGCGAGGAAGAGGGAAAAGGAAGAGGAAGAAGTAACAGCCGCAAGGAAGAGGAGGAATGGGGCGAACTGGGTAGTGGGGAAGTAACAGCCGCAATGGGTGAAATCAATTGATAAAATTAAGTCTGAAATTGAGAGAGAAATGGACGAATTGTGAGGGAACGAGAGAAAGCTCAGACAAAAGGGGGAAAGGATACGTTGCCGTCGCCGAACTAGGGTACTAAAATATAAGACTCATTCTCGACGGCGTGTCCCGTCGCTCTACGCCCGTCGCCATTGACTCAATAGCGACGGCGTTCCGGTCGCCCTTAATATTTGTGTCCGTCGCCAATGAGTTTTCCCTCCCACGCCAAATTTTGGTACCTATTTCCCCTGGAAGAAAGGTATTATCGACGGCACACATTTGCAACGGCAGTCCCGTCGGCAATGACGTCATTATCGATGATTATTGTGCCGTCGCCAAAGACCCCGTCTTCAATGACCAATTTCTTTGTAGTGATTTAGACAATGTGGGATGTATTTGGAATTTGGTGTGGCTTCCTTACATGCAGTGGTGGTCATTCAATGTGGGACTTATTAGACTATGTTGGAGTGGGACTTATTTGACAATGACCTAAGCTTTTTATCTACATTAATTTCCTGGGATTCATTACAGTGGATTTGATGGGAGCTTATTTTCAGTAGTATTCCTCTATTTTGTAGCCTGACTTTTCTAATAGGTAGTGAATTATGATGGTGATGATGCTCATTTGAGAACTAACACTAGCTGGGTTGCAATTGACTTCAGACTGAATACTGTCACAGGTTGAGGTACTTGGAGTTTCTCTTCCATGGAGGGGCATATTTACTAGTGAAGGCCCTGGTGCAAGGTTATGCGAAGGCAGTAACAATTATTTAAAGGATGCCAACCAATCCATTTAGTGCTGCTTTATCCAATGAGAAAGTGTCACCATCTTTGCAACCTGATAAGTCTAACGTACGGATGGACCTTTTGTCTGGCGATGATGTACCAAAAAATCTCAACTTCTCATAGCATTGTCAACTAATGGCTGTGATAATGCACTTAATTTGTGATAATGCATTGGGAACTTATAACACGATCTCACCTAATTTGTTTCCAAGTCCCACATTGATTATTAGATGAGAAAAATTTAAGAAAGTTTTCCTTATAAAAAACTACCAAGTGAAGCACCTAGTAGATGGTGGTCTCCAAGTCCTATATTAGTTAATTAGTAAAACTTTGATGAAGTTTTCTTTATAAAATGACTACCATGTAATGACTTCAAATTGGTCTGAATTTTGGCTTAACGCCTTGGTCTTGGGCTGTTTTAGGCACTTAAAAACAAAGCCCTTTGCTTGGCCGAATTTTGGGCTGAATTTTTTTGGCTAAAAAGTCGGTACAAGCTTTGGTAAAAACAGGGTACCGATTTGGTACTGGACCGGTTAATTGGTCTGGTATACTTGTTTAACCAATTTCGATTTCGCTATCCAATTTTGGGTACTTTTGTTAACCGGTTCAGTACGGACCAGTTCGGACCCCGGTCCGGTCCGGTAATTTACTGATGACCACACCTAACCATTGGTACATCTCCTTTCTTTTTCATCATCACTATTACATCTCATTCACCCTTTCATCCAATAAAAGTAGAGTAGAGAGATATGCATGATTAGAGATAGAAAAGAAAAATTCATCTCCTCCTTTCTTTCATCCAACAATATAGAGAAAAACAAAGAGAGAATGAATCTTGATGTTTCTTTGCAGATTGAACTTCCACATATACCTTAAACCTTCATTTAATTTTGATCTCTAACTATAACTCCAATTTCTAATCTCATACCCAATAAAATTCACATCAAATTACTCTTTTTCTTCATCTTCTTCACAACAATAATCTTAAACCTAAAATCTAACCCCAAATAAAATTTTATTGATGTTTTAAGTTAATTGGGTGAGAAATTTTTAGATCAATTTGGCTTTGGGGTTGGTGTGGGTTAGGGTTTTACTCATTGATGGTTAAAATTGACTTAGATGAATTTTTTTTATCGGGGATGAAACAATGAATTGAAGTCACAATCAATTGATTATGTCACTACTTTGTAAACATCACGTTGCTAACCATGGCTGATGAAGATGAATTGAGTGAAGAGAAAGAGGGAGAGAGAGAAGGGAGATGGTGTTAAGTTTAATTAATTTTTATTTTCATTTATTAGTTTTAATATTATTATATTATTTTTGTTAATAGTTTACTTATTTTATCATTAAAAAAGTAGAGCAATCTGAACTCCCAGTCATTTTTGAACGGTTGAGAGTTTGGAGGGTGCTTTTTGTTACGCAAATTAAACATTAGGGTACAAGTAGGCACATTTAGAAGTTTAGGATGCAAACCTCAACATGCCTGTAAAATTTAGGGTGCAAAGTGTATTTTAGTCTATATGTAAATCCATATTGACCCTCAGAAGATGTTAAACATTAAGACATAAATCAAACCAAAAGAATAGTGATACTTACTAATTGCAAATGAAACAGATATATAGAGGTAAGCCAAAGAGTCATCGCAAATATCTGCATGTTCATGACATGTTAATTTTCTATTGTGGTTTGAAAGATTAATGCAAAATAAAAAATATAAATAAGAAAAAGGAGAGTCAATGCATATCTGTTTTCTTTTTGTACTTTTCTCTTTTCTATAAGATATATATTTATATAGATCTATATATATAAAGAACAGAGAGATTAGAGATAGGTTCAAGAAATTAACCAAATTGTAAAGTTTTGTTGGTTTTTTTGATTAGTCATAAATTTTTTTAATGCCTCCAATACAACAAAGACGTTCTTTATAACTGTTAGATAAGTTATTGCATTGACAAGGAACAACCATGCAAATTCATAGATTGATTAGTACTCTCAGTACTCACACTTCTTTAGTCATCCCTTCCTCAACTTTCAATATCTATTAAGATACAATTTCACATTACAGATTTGCAACATGCCAACAATTAAACAAGTGAATATTTAGATAAAAATCACCATATGGTCCATATTGAACAAAAGTACCACATTGTGTAATATGTTTTTTTTTGCTTTGTTTTATAAATAGAGGAGACTACTGTCGATTTTATTAAGTCCCACATTAACCAAAATGTCTTCTCTACTCTTTTCTCTTTTGTATAAATAGTAGAGGCTAGGCATAAAAGTCTAAAGATTGGGTTTGGTCCAGTCTAGTTTTTTCATTGTTTTGGGTATGGTTTGGGCTTCTCTTAATTAATTGATACAACCGGTTTGGTCCGGTACATACTGGGCACTTAAATACCTAACCGAAAATTGGTTTATACTAGACTGATATCGGACCGTTTTTTTTTGTCCTGAACTAAATGGTCCGGTCCGGTTTACCTTAAAACTTGAAAAAACCAAAAATTTTGCCATCCCTATTGTTTATTATTTATTATTATTATTATTCTTTGTAAATTAAAAAAATAATAATAAATAATCATGTGAACGTAAAGGAACATATGAGTTCTTGTATAATTTAATTCTGTTACATTAAGTGTAACGCCCCCAGAATAGGTTCAATCAACCCAACCCATTCTGGGTCGCCAAAAAATACATGGTACAGAATTCAAATACAAATATTTTATATCCAATTGTCGATTGTGCATAATAAGACCACATATAAAGTGTGAGTTTTAATACAAATACCATTGATACCAACTGTGACCCTCATGTCCCAACCTTGGACAACACCTCACCTTATTCGGGTTACCAAAATCAACGGTTAAATGGCGTATACAATACGACATACATTTAAAGTTCTCAATATAATTATATATTGTCATGCTGTTTTATAATGTATTGACAAACCCAACAGTCACCGACCATTACTCTATTCCCTTGTTATCCCCGCTCGACCCAGCTACACTCTTATTACCTGAAAAGAATTGTGAAGCAAAAAGGTGAGCACAAATAGCCCAGTAAAGAATATCATGACTAAAGATAATCAAATTATCAATAGCATTCGTCAGTAATAACTCAGAGATTTAGAACATATGGTAGATGATAAAACTTTTCAACCATAGTTGCAACGGAACGAACAATCCATTAGAAGAGTCAAATAGACCATAATGCCAATTATTTCCCCCATGTTAAAAGTCTACCAAAAATATTTTATCCCTGTAACATCAATAAACAATTCTTGTCCACAATCATGTAAATAGTTCATAATCATAATTATGTTGATAAATTCCTCTTCGCACCCAGGACGAAGATAATTTTCATCACATGTTTTACCTGAAACACCAAAGATCATGGTTATACCAAATCACAGTTCCTGTTCATAATCATGCTAATCAATTCATCTTTACACTACGGGCCAAAAATATTTAACAATTAATCATTCATCTTTGCACTACGGCCAAAGATATTCATCAATCAACAGTTCATCTTTGCATTACAAGCCAAAGATATTCATCAATAGTTCATCTTTGCACTACAGGCCAAAGATATTCAAATCTCAACAACTCATCTTTGCAATACAGGCCAAAGATATTCATCAATAGTTCATTTTTGCACTACAGGCCAAAGATATTCTTAAATCCACAACTCATCTTTGCACTATGGGCCAAAGATATTCATTAATCAACAATTCAAAGATAATGATTAAAATTTGATAAGAAGATTTAGGTAAATACAAATTCAAGTGAAATGATATTAGATGAAACGCAAATCTCAAAGAAATATCTAATCATTTCAGAATTTATAGAAGCAATATTTATAACCATGTTGATCAATTCACCTTTGCACTTAAGCTAAAGATATTCAATTATAAAATAAATGGTCATGATCATACCAGTCAGCAATTCATCTTTGCACTACTGGCCAAAGAGAACCCATAGTCATGATCATACCAATAATCTACCCATCTTTACACTCAAGTCAAAGAGGAATTTCATCACTAGGGTTATAAAAATGTTATATATGATAATAAGAACAATATGATCAAAACATGGGTCTAATTTCAAGAATAAGATTCATAAATCAACGATAATTTGGTTAGAAAAAGAAACCAATTTTATCGTGAATAGTACCCCGTGAATAGTAACCCGTGAATAGTACCTAGCGAATAGTAACCCGTGAATAGTAACTCATGAATAGTATCCCGTGAATTGTATCTCATGAATAGTACCGTACGTATGAATAGTACAGTATTATGAATAGTACCGTATTCGTAAATAATACCGTATTCGTGAATAGTGTCATATACGTGAATAGTGCCGTACACGTGAATAGTGCCGTATACGTGAATAGTACCCTGGCATGAAAAGGTAAAAATTTCATAATAAATTTCATACCAATATTTCGGTGAAATGATATTGAAAGAAATAACATCATTTATAAGAAAAATAATATCCCTTACGAAAAATAACATCCCTTACCATCTCTTACGAATACGAAAATAATAATGCCCCTCACGAGTTAAAATCACATCTTTTACCAAAAGATCCTTTACCAAAATATCTTTTACGCAAAATAATATCATTTACGAAAAATAACCTCCTTTACGAAACATAATAACATCCCTTATAATAATGATATCCCTTACCTCAGTAGAATACTGAATCTGACTGGAATATCGGATATTATGCTGACAAAAACTTGCACTGTTATCGGCACTCAAAATATCTAAACACTCATAAGAAATATGTTTGATACTATAGAGAGAGAAATTTTTGATTCTGGTGTGATTTTCATTACTAACTTAAGCACCCTATTTATAGGAAAATGCTTAGCACACCAAAGCAGAAAACTTAATTTAATATTTTTTTTCCTACGCATTCTCTCTTGGACTTTTATTTATCTGCATTTTACAATAGGTGGGGTCCACACCTTCTAGAAACTCCTCCACCAAAAATCAATTCAGACCCAATATTCAGGAACTTCAATAATTCATAATAAATAGCCCTTTTATTAGAAAAATACGAACCTTATGTCCATTCCATAAGAAATTTAATTCTCTACAACTTTGTAGAAGAAAGTTTTTTCAAATTCTGAACGAAAAATGACCCAAATTTACACACCGATGAACTTGCAGGCTATAATCAAATTTCAGTCAAAAATAGGGCCCACCAACATATTTAACATGTTTTTTTTTGTAACAAAAATACTCCGGACCCAATTTGCTCTCTTCCACCTCATTTTATTGATATATCGTGCATTTATTGTAAAAATATCACTATTTTTATATTATTATATTATTACATCATACACTTATAATGTAATATTATAATAATATATTTGAACGAATATTTTATCGAAGAAGATAAAATATCAACTCTCAATAATTGTCTCTTTAAAAATTCCTCCACTAAATAAATATTTCCTTATCATTTTTATCAATAATTAATTATTCACAAATAATATTACAGAATCACAATAATGATAATCAGGTCGTTCTCAGGAAAGAGGGGGCTTTCCGATAAGGATTTCTCCTTACTGGCGCGCAATTAGATTAACTAACCCCTTTCCTAGACAGAACTTCCTAGACATTGCCAATAATGCTGTTTAATAATATTATTTAAATAAAATAAATTATTGATTTGATAATGTGAAATACTGTGCCGCGATAATTATTGAAATATACAACACTGTGCAATACCGTGTGCTACTGTGCAACAACGCGTATTACTTTACTTTAACCACCGGGTATTTCAACAGTTTTAACGGTAACCGTTATGTCGTTATTTTTAGAAAACTTATTCTTGTCGTTTTTTCATCCGACAGTTTTTCGTTATGGGGCCCATAAATGGCTGCGCCGTCGTACGAATATTCCCCGACAACAAGAATATTCCACTACCAAACGAATATTCCCCGACAACAATGAATATTTTATAACCACTTGCTTATTTTGTAAAATTTACATATATCACCCTTAACTTTAACCTTTTATCAATTTAACCATTTACTGAATAATAATTATAAGAAAAATTGAATACTTTTATTTCATAAAATTCGGGGTCTTACATTAAGGGCTCATTCTAATGTTTGGTTACTTAAAAAGGGAGGGAAGGAGCATTATAATAGAATGTTTAATCATATGTTTAAATGTCGATTGATCAAAATCGTATAATTTCTCTTTCTGACCAAACATATAAATAGGAATATTCATTTCATTCCATGTCCATTTTTTTTTCTCATTTCAATGTTATAACTAAACAGAATATTAATGCTTCACATAATCAAATCTCATAAAGATTGAATTTCTATCCTTTTCGCATATTTCTTACGTTTGCACTTTTGAAGTTAACAAAAAATGTACGAACAAATTGAATTTAGATGTGACCAATACTTAAATTTAGATGTTATAGATAAACACCATATACTACATAAGTATATGTTAATTGTCATTATTAATAAAATGAATGAAATTAATATTTGGATTTATTATAGGATAGGTTAAATGGTACTCAACTTGGTTTTTGGAGGGAGAGGTAGTAGGGTGTTTGTTAAGAAGATGCAAGCTATCAACGAAGGTTGGTCTGGGTCGCTTATGCAAGAGATCTAGATTTCGAGTTCTTGTGGATGCAGTAACTTTTTTGAGAGAGATTCCTGTTTCGACACCCGACTGTACTTCGAAAGATTAGTGTTGGGTAAACTTAAAGCGTGAGATTAGGAATACTTGGAAAAACCAAAAAATGAAGAAGATGCAAGCTGTTGTGAATAGGGATTGATTGGTGATGGGTGTGTGTATGTGGAAATTGGAGTTATGTGAAAATTGGTGTTGTGTTGTTATATCAAAATATTACGAGACAAATACTGAGTTATTTTAGTTGTTCCCTAGTCAACTCCATCAGGCTGCCGTGCGTACAGGGCCTTAAATTTTTGTTAAGATCCTAACCTAATTAATAAAACCCTAACCCTAAAAATTTATTTTTTTAACCTCATCCAAAGAGTCCTTAACCTCAAAAAAGTAAGTTTCTTATTTAAATTTAAGTTACAAACATTAAAATAAAAAATGCAAGTCACAAAACACAAAAAAAATAATGTTATACTATATCTGTTCATCTCATGCAATAAAGTTTTATTCAACATAAAGAGCAATATTATAATTTTATTATCATGTCGTTATTATTAAATTGTTATGTCGTATATGATAAGAAAGGGCAAAATGAAGGAAATATATTTTAAAATTTTAAAATTTTACAAATAAGGTTCTTTTAATTTTGTAATCTGTAAGAAGTATTAAAATGGATGTAAGCAAAACAGGTATTAGGATCCATAATATTCATCACAAGTATTTGTATTGTTAAGTGTTGATTGAAATAAAATGAAGGATAGATGTAATAGAAGAAATTAGGATTCCCTCCATTATATCTATCATCTAATTTCTCTCAATACACATTTAACAACACAATATTATACTGTCTATTTAGAAATAAAATAAAATTCATTGTAAACAATCAGCGATGCAATAAAATCGTTAGAAAAACCGTTTCTTTGTGGATTCTTATACGAAGGTTTTGTAAATGCGTCTCTTAGTATTCCTTGATCATTTCCTCCAAGAGAAGGATTTCCTCTACTTGTATGAATTTTTCTAGAATATTTTTTTCTTGAATACCATTCAAATTTTTTTGAAATGCCTAGTATTCCACCAATTAGTAACTCAATTGTTCTGTTAAAAGTGTTATAAACTAAAATTAATATTTATGTTATTAAATATATATATTAAAAAAATTAGAGAATATATAAAATGGAAGGTATCATAATCCTTACAATAGTAATCGAACAGTTAAATTTATTAATTAAACTAGTAGTATGTGATAAGAAGAAAGGGCAAAACGGGGAGCCAATCTACTGTGTAATGTCTATTAAACATCCAATTTCTTTTTTCTAACTCTCTGTTTATGTGTATCTTTTTCAAATTGCTATACGACAAAGAAATCAGCAGCATATCTCTGGCAATATGTAGATTTTCCTTCATCTTTGGAGGCAGCAACAGCAGAATTTGGGATATGCAAAAAATTGATAGACAAATCAGTACACACCAATTACAAAACAAAACCTATCTACATAATTATAGTGTTACTTACGTTCTAACCTAGCTCATAGCTTTCTTTATAGCTGCCCTTTTCTATATAGTATCCCAAAACTGATAAATATTTCAGATTTAGCCATGCATATTTATCTATTCCAAAATTATTTATACGTTTGACCTTTTGAATTTAGTCGATTAATTAGCAAAAATTCTAAAATACAAAATTGATATGAATTCGCTTAATTTTAACAACATATTATACCAAGATGATGTTGCAAATGAAACTGAAACTTAGTTGAAGAAAAGATATAAGTCGTCTATACAACATTGAGGAGCTTACAACTAGACTAGCTTCTATACAACATGGAAGAGCTTACAATTGTTGAAAAAGTTGCCAAGTCATTAAAGTGATCATGAGCAGCAAAAAGCATTTAGATTGTCAATTAGACTGTAAATATATAAGTGAAAATAATAGTAATAAGATGGTGGTGGTGGCTGTGGAATCAAATCCACCCACATACTTCATTTTTTGTTAACTCTCACACCCCCCAATCCAAACAAAACCCAAATACCAAAATTTTAGTTCAATTAACATCAAGAAATGGATAATCTCAATAAATATGAATAAGATAAGATATGTTTCATAAGATGGGAAGAATGAGAAAGAGATGATAGACAGAAAACAAAACTTGCTCTTATAATGCTTGGGGTACTGTTTATCCCACATCGGGTACTAATCAAACATATTTAGGCTTTATAAGTCAGCACCTGGAAAGGACCACTACTCTGCTACTCTGGTGGAAGGATAAAGGACCAGATCTCAATCTAACAAAATGACAAGGTAACTCTTGCTTTATGGTTCCAGTTTCAATTATTTGGGTGCGAGTACCTTGCCTTATGGTGCCAGTGTGGTGTGCGTACAAAACAAAATTGACAAAATATAGTTCAAGACATTAAATAACGTTGTGTTTGTTTCGACAAATTTTGCTATTACCAGAATCATAGGAAAGGAAATTAGTGGGCAATATTTGATTTTTTTTACCCAAACAATAATTGATTATTAATTACCTGCAGTTAACGTGATTAAAACCAAGTTTACAGCCCTTTATGATAACTCCATGCAAACCACTCTCTTATTATTGTGAGTTTTTGCCTTTGGGGGTTAGAAAATATAAGCAAAATTGATAAAGAAAATATGGGAAATTTTAACTTTTATTTCATGCAATTTTAATCTTTACAAAAGAACACCTAATTTATTATTATTTTTTTTGGTGCACACAAAACTCCTCTCCCTTGTTTAATTTATTTACCTTATAAAATAATTTTGATGATATATTTTTGTAACTTGTGATGCACCACAATTATATACAACAGTATATGAATATAATAATGGAAAGAAAGGCATGATTAAATTTATATACAGTCACATAGGCTGCTGCCTATGCATGTCAACAATGTTTTCAGACTCGGATCATTCATAGAACTGGAAAAGCTATCAGGTGGATGGGTCACTGGTCCAATCGTGGTCGGACTGTTATTGACCCGATAACGTTATTAATATGTAATAAATAATTAATAATTAAATATATTAATTATTATATATAATATTTAGTAAATATGTAAAATTAATCAATTTATCTACCCAAAAAAACCTATTTGTACAATATTTACTTTATAAAATTCAAATAAATACTAAATCTATTTAAAAAGAAATATATTAAATCATGATCATAACTCAAAACTCAACACTCGAGTGATAAAATCAAACACAAATAATAAACATCTCTAGGATACATTCAATCAAATTGGGTAAAAAAAACTAAATCTAGTTGTACAATGATTACTTTATACAATTAAAATAAATACTAAATCTATATGAAAAGAAAGATATTAAATCATGATTATAACTCAAAACTCAATCAATGATACATTCATTCAATCAAATTCAAATGCTTAGCAAAAAAAAAAAGTGAGGAAGGGAACCGGTAAAATCGATGACCCGGTTACCGGGTCACTAGGTCGACCGATCCAACCGTCGGGTCACCGGGTTTGACCGAGTTTTGATCAAAAACGTTTTTTTTGTTTGAACCGGACCGGAGAGCCCACCGATTTTGGTTTTTACCAATCGAACCGGCGGTCCGGTCCGAGTTTGATTGCCATGCATGTGAAGCGCACATTTTATATAAACATTTGGTGTCAAACAACAAATTCAACCAAATTTATATTCCCTCCATTCCAAAATATAAATATCATTTAAAGTCAACTAAAAATATTTTCAAACTCAAAATTAGCACGAATTCATTTAATGTTAATCAATATAAAGATAATTATTGTAAACTATCTCAAAAGTACTGCTCAATATAAGATTTATTTATTTATTCATAATTTTTTAATAAATCCTCTCAATTTAGACTTTGAAAATATATCAAATTAATTTTCAAAAATCAATAATGATCCTATAATTTTGAATGGAAAGAGTATTCATTTAGGCAATAAAAAAACAGATAGTAAAAGGTTTGTTAGTGTATTCAAATCCGACCACATTTAAGGTACTCAAAGTAAAAGTAGTGGTATAGTTCATTTCAATTTTGTTAAATTTCCCACTCTCCAAAAACTTAGCTCAATTTACACTAAGAGACGGGCAATCTCTCAATGAATGTTTATATAAGATAAGATATGCTTCATAGGAAGGAAGAATGATCAAGAGAATAAGAAAGCAAAACTAATGTTTATTGAGTTTTATAAGTTAGATTTTGACTAAATCGAATGACAAATTTAATGATTGGAGTTAGGTCGTAACTAGTAACAAGATAGCTATAAGAGAATCCTTGGCTAGATTTAATCCTTTTTCAGTAAAACTAATTTTTATTGAGTATTTTGATTTGAGCTCTTACAATACTTGAAATTTTCATTCCACGTCGACACTTGATGACATTTATTTGCTTTATATTGCAGGAACAATAATACAGTAACTAAAAATCGTTTTTGAGATTGTTAGATAAAACTGAATGAAATGTTTAAATAACATGAATGAAGCATAATTTTTTACGAATCTAAATATTGAATAAAAAAATTTATTTGATAATTGAAACATTTGAATAATAGTTTTTACTATTTTACCCCTTTGAATTATACCGAATAACAGTTTTTTATTATTTTAACCCTTTGAATTATACTAAATAAGTAGATAATATATTTTGACTTTATCAATCAAATTTATCAAGACTCATTCAGATCCTACAATATCTAAATAAACAATCTTAATGACTTTCCGATTCATATTTTATGTTGTTGAGACCCATTAAGTTGTTATCAAATATCCTTTTAGTTTTGCTAGAATCAGAGCAAACATTATATAACATGGTAATACTTACTGCTCGAAAGGAATCAACCACCATAATAGTCACCTACTCAAAACTAATCAACCACAATAATAATACTCTGTATACCAGATTCTTAAATTTATTTAGATTTTAAAAGCAATAAATACGGTACTCCCTCTTTTCACAATAAATAAATAATTGTATTATGACTTTTTAAAGTGTAAAATCGTACAATTTATCTTTTACAAACAATATTTTGTAACTAGTGGTACTCTGGTAGTTTAGAATCTCACAATTTTTAAATGGCAAAATGAGTAATACCTTATTGTGGTTGTGACTGTTAAGCATTACACTACTAAACTTTAAAAATATAAAATTGGCACACTGAACTTTTTAAAATTTATTAATTGGACCATTCTATTAGATTTATTGGACACACATCAAATCTCTTCTCCTATTTTCATACGTGGCTTTAAAAAAAGAGTAGAAGACATGTAAATGTTGAAGCGGTTGATCTTCAACTTTCAGTCGATTCAACTCAACCCACGCACATATTAAATGGTTAAAAGTCATAGCTCTCTTATTTTAATTCCAAATAATACAAATAATAGGCACCAAGCACACTGCCGGGTTGGCGCGGGGAAGGTTTAAGTAGGGCACCCCCCGCTCTGGGGCAGCAGAAAGCTAGACAGTTTGGACTTCCCTTAGTAAATTAGGCATAAATTTTTTGTCCGAACTCCGATTTGAATGATTTAAGATGATCCGGAAAGATAAGAAGTAGACCTACCATTTGCATTCTTTAAGTTTTGAGATTTGAGGTCGGGATCAAGATCTAAAATGAGCATCTTTAGGACTGTTATGTAATAGTAGGCAAACCGCAGTGGTTTCTTCAGAACGCCGTGGTGCCAACCCATGTTGGACTAATAGTTTAGAGTTCTAATCATTGGACTTTGAAAATATTGTCTAGGAGAATGTAAAACAAGTAATGGTAGATGAATTGGACGTGTCAGTCGTACACAAAGGCTTGTTGATTGGGCGTTCGGGTTAGAAAAGTCGGGTATTCGGATTCGTAATCGCGCAATGTCTTTGACGACTTAAAACATTATTCTAAGCTATAAAAGACAAACATTAGTAAATGTAATCCACTTAACTTAAATCAAAGAGTGTTATGAAAGATTATAGGATTGTGCTAAGCATATGCAAAGGCATATAGCTTGGGCGTTCGTGAAGGTTATGATGGGCGTATGACGAACGAACGCCAAAACGTTATGACAAGTAATAATAATCATGAGAAGTTCTCTTAGTCTAATGATACGAACATGAGAAGTAATAAGTAGAGTTAATTTAAACTAATATTTGACGTCAAGTATGTGCCTAATTGGTATGTGTATGTAAACGTAATTGTGTAGGTTATTTGACGGGCAAATAGATAGTAAGGAAAATTACAAGACATTAAATGGTTGTTTTTTGTATTGATACTAGAAGCTTAATATGGTTAAGTCAGTAAAGTTTTTCATTGTATTAGATAACTTGTACGTTATAAGTTCACTGTATCAGATGATAGAAATGTATTCAAGAGATGTTAATGTTAGATTGTAAATTGTGATTATTCATAAATATTATTTTAAATATGAATGAAGTTGTATTAAACTAGGAAATATTAAATAAAATAATAAGTTGAAGTATGGAAACTTGAGTTTGATATGCTCATATGTAATCTGTTGAAATAAATTATAATATATATATGATTTTGAAATAAGACAAATTATAAATGTTGCGATTCAGGAAATAGAAGAAGGTTATAAATGTTTTAAATTTATCCGCATTTTATCAATTATAATATTGATGAATGATGTAAATCTAGAACGAGATAGTATTTGACGCACAAGATAGGGATTAAAAATATTCCATACTTTGGGAGTGTTACAATAAATGTAATTACTAATTATTAAAATATGTCTTACTCTAAATCTCAAGTTCTCTGACATGTAAATCTTCAACACATGATAATGTATATACTAATTATTAAAATATGTCTTACTCTAAATCCCAAGTTTGCTGACCTTTAAAGCTTCAACACATGATAATGTATTTACTAATTATTATAATACTTCTAATTATTACAAATAGTTCACACTATTTTTATTCGTTCATCTTTTCTTTCAATTTTGTCCTTACCGGAACATTCGATACGTTCGGGTTTCACTGAAAACATTAAATTCAAAGCAAGAACGAGCTATAAAGCTTAGCAAGTATAAACAGTTGAATAAACAACAAAATCAAGAATCATGTTATTATTTTAACAACTGAAAAATAGTTGTGAATACATTTCGAATAAATGAGAATAATAATAAGAAATTCCTTTTATTTAACGTTTTTGAAATAACAAACTGATCAGTAGTTAGACGACCTTAAAAAAATTTCATTTTCACAAAAGGTTAAAAAAAACTCATCTGTAAACCATCATTTTCTAAGTGCGCTAGGGGATAAGCATATTGCACTTATGTTGTGCACAACTTATTGCTTTTAAACGACTATATGCGTTTGTTTTTACACCTCAAATGCCAATCAGAAATCCAACCTAAAATTTCCCTAATAATGGGGTTTTTCATCTCAGACTTAAGTTAGAGTTCACACCAATTAAATTTGGTTTGGATATCATTTAAGAATTTAAAAAATTCAAATCATATCTTAACATGTGTCTAGCCAAAACAAAAAGGTATTGACATAATTTTATAATAGTTCATGAATATTCGAACATAAAATTTCATCAACATGCATTATAGCAAAGCTTGAACATCTTATACAAATACCGAAAGATTTGCATAAGTTAGAGATTCACACAATATATAAGTATTAGAGATTCACACAATATATAAGTATTGTGTAGGCAAAACCAAACATATGAATCATATATATGAAATGGTCATATGAACATAATTAAATGACTATAATCAAACGAACATCGAAGCTTGTACACAAAAATATTACAAAAGATTAAAAGTTATTGACATTCAATACACAAAATTGAATGGAGTTAGAAGATTTGCATAACATAGGAAACTAGCACAAATATATAAATTTTGCCAGGTTAGAAAACTTGCACATAATAGTATCTGAGAAAGTTTAGGAAACTTGAACAGAATAATATTTGAGAAAGTTTAGAAAACTTGCCTTCCACGTTCTTTAACAATTTACTTTAAAAACGACATTCAATGTCCTACACATTTAATTAATAATAATACACTAATTAGTCACATAAAGACTCCATATATTGGTTTACGTCACATTATTATTCATTTTATGTTATTTGCGTTTTATAAATTAAATAGCGTGACAACATTTCAAAAATGTCTTATAGCATTGCGGCGTTTGGGAACGCCACAACTCTCTTATTGTGACACTCCCAAATTCAGGTCCCTTGAACCTTAGATTCGGTGCTCACGATACAACATACACATCTCATTTATCTACCTATTCTTTATGACTTGCATCATTCATTACAATTCCTTAATACGAAACATATCATTATCCTAGGTCTAACTAACCTTTACAATACAAAGTCTAATAATACAAAAGATTTAAGTCAATATATATATATATATATATATATATATATATCATAAGAAACAGTACACACGTGACACTATTCGATCGCCTTCTCTTTGCCTTTGTCCTTCCTAGAACTTTCGGCTACCTCGACTTTCGCTGAAATTTTTATTTTAAGCAAGGGTGAGCAACTAATTTGCTCAGCAAGTTTAAAGCATACAAAAAATAATATATCAGGAATAAAGGAGTTAAATTCTTTCAAGGTCCGGTTCAACAATATACACTTGAGTATGAAGAATTAGCAATACTGCAAGAAAATTCAATAAAGAGGGTTATTCCCATATTTAATGTTGAGTGATCTCTATAGATCATGAACTTCTAGAGGAATTATCAGTTAATAAAACTGAATACCCCAAGAGTATAAGCTAATCACAAGGAGTAATTATACTCTTCTGCAAGTACGTAAGGTGATCAACCATATTGTATCCTATATTATGCATAATATTCAAACATAACGCGAGGGGTCGGATGTCCGACAATAAAGTTCCCCTTTTATAAGGGTTGTTCATCTCAGTCTTACATCATGAGTCTGTACCACAACAATATGGTTTGGATTGGTTTCAAAGAAATGTTATGATTTCAACTTATTATATCAATGTCGATCTAGCCGAAACAAGTGGCATAGATCTTCAATAACAAATCAGTTCACAAATATAGAATGTTTCATATATACTTTAACAATTTAATATTAGTCTAGCCAAAACAAGTGGCATGGACCTTCAATAACAAATCAATTCACAAATAATAGAACGTTTCATGCTTCAACAATTTAATATTAGTCTAGCCGAAACAAGTGGCATAAATCTTTAATAACAAATCAGTTCACAGTTAATAGAACGTTTCATGCTTCAACAATTTAATATTAGTCTAGCCGAAACAAGTGGCATAGATCTTTAATAACAAATCAGTTCACAATTAACAAAACGTTTCATGCTTCAACAATTTAATATTAGTCTAGCCGAGACAAGTGGCATCGACATAGTGCTTAAACAATTCAGGCATAATTGAATTTTAAAGATAGCTTGAATACTTGTACAAATATAAAAGATTGGTATAAGTTTTAGGATTTACTCAATGTAAGAATATTGAGCAATTTAGAATTTCAAACATTGTGAATCAATCATAAGAACAAAGCCAAATGGACATATGAATTTGTACACAATAATCATTGTACAAGGTTAGAAAATCAAAGGAAGTTTAGAAACTCGCATATCATAAAGTTTATACAAGAGATAGAAACTTGCACAAAGTAATAATTTGTACAGGTTAGGAAATTTGCACATAATAATATATAAGAAAGTTTAAGAAACTTGCACTAGGTGCGAATATAAACAATTATCATAGATGTGGAATAATTGACAATAATTAATCCACTAATATGCTTACAAAAATTATAACTCAAGTTTGAGTTAGGAAACTTGTATGTTTTGTTGATTACCGCTAAATAATCTAATTTAACCTCTTATGAAAAGACATATCATTAATAAGATTGATCTTTCAATTAGCATAACACATCTTAACTCATAATACTATTACTCTATAACAAATTATCTAACATTTACTCACATAAGTAAATATTAGATAATACCTTAAACCATTAATAATATTATCATCATTTGATAATATTTCAATCACTTAATAATCATCTTAAACTCTCGTCTAATATTATTAATCATTTAATAATATTTTATTTAGTTTCTAATATTAGTAATTATTTAATAATATTTTAATCCCTTACTAACATTATTAATCCTTTAATAATATTTTAATCATTTACTAATATTATTAATTATTTAATAATATTTTAATCAATTATAAATAATTTAATTTTATTGTTTATCTCTTATTATTTAATTTATTTAACAAACATAACATGCCATTCTTATTACATTTTATTAAAAATGACCAAATTACCCTCATATATCATTTATACATCATTTTAGTGATCAATAGTCAATAAAAGCACATTAACAAATTTCATGACTTAATATAACTTAATTTCTTCAGTTATTCTTAAATTATTCATAGGCATTAAAAATACCTACTTAACTTATTATTTTTATATCTTCTGTAAAACTTTAATATATAATATTTTAGTCACAAAATAATTTTCTTGTATTTTTCCAAGTTCATTTCCTATTTTTAAATAGGACATTTCTGTCCAAAACAACAACATTTATTAAACATTATCATTTTATCCAAAAATTGCAAAATTTACACAGTAGCCTCATATCATCAAACACTGACTCGAGTAAAATTTTCATATTTTCAAAGTTATAGATCTCCAGTTATAATAGTTTGTTTTAAAAATTGCATCTTCTTTGACGGACCATAACTCCGTCTCACGAAGTCGAAATAAGCTCATTTTTGGACAGAAACTAGATAACTTCATATTTTAACATATCACAAAATACCAGAATTTTTAAAGCTCTCTAACTAGCCGAAATAGCCCACAGAAAAATCTGGCCAGGGGGTTTCTAGGGTTTTCCAGCAAAAAACTATTTTGGTAGAAATCGCGCTACGAACGATTCATTTAATATTTTTCAGTGATTGTAGTGAGGTTCTTTAGATAGCTCATAGATATAAATCACGGCTTTGACAGATCTCAAAAATAATTTTTGGTTCAAAAATGGTGGTTGTCCAAAGTGGACTGAAATTCTAAGTTTTTCGGGTAAAAACAGTTTTTTGATTTCCTTTACCATCAAAGCTCATCAACACATAAAATGACTACATCTAACTATAAAACATCATCTAACATATATATATCTACTATCATATGGATTAAAAATATTAAATCATCATTTGATTCCAAATCAACCACATAAATAAACCATATACTAATTAGGGTTTGAAATAGAAAACTTTTAAACCTTTGAGCTTTGGGTGCACACTTTCTTCTCCTTCCAATGTATGTGGTGTAGCTTGAAGACACACACGAACTCTCCTCTCCTCCCTATATTGCTCGACAGCCCCTTCCTTTCTCTCTCAAATGTTTGCTCTCTAGCTCCTTAGAACTTAAGAAATAAGATGAGAGTTCTAACACTTGAGAGAGGTTCTATTTATAGCCTTGGAATTGTATACATATATATATATATATACACACACACACACACAAACAAACACACACATAATCATCCCATATCTTCTCCTTTTCTTTGCCGTTCCACATTTTAAAGGATTTCCATTTAATAAGCTAACCTAGCTAGGGAACAAAGGCTAGGAAGTTGGTGAGCGACTTTGACAAAAAATGACAAGAAATGAAATAATGTTCCCATGTGACCCTCTCTATATAGCCCGGCCACTCTCCCTCCTATTTCCCCAAATTTGATTTTTCATTTAATGATTTAATTGCTCATTTTATCTTCTAGAAATTCCATACCAATTGGGCTAGGGTTTGGGCCAATTCATTTATTTATTTGGGCTACTATTTAAAGTATTTGGGCCACATAAATTAACACATGCCCAACACATTAAATACCTTACCCTTTTTATTTAATTGGACTTAATTACCCACATTTGTTTAATAATATAACCCAATTAGATTTGCTATAAAATAGGTGGAGATATAAAATTAAATCTCTTAGCTAGTCCACTAGTATATAACTAAATACTTGGACTCTTAAATAAATATAACACTTAGTTTATTTAATCCTCATGCCTATAATATTTATAAATATATCACATGGCTATCATCTCAAGATTAGTTAATTAGTAATATAAGTTTAACTCAATAAATTCTTATTTCTTGGATTTCCTTTTTGTTCCACCAATTCATTAACTCAATTAGCCCAAATTGGCTTGAAAACTCTTATCATTCGATCGATAAATTCTTACATATGTCTATCCATATTCATACAAGAACTTTATATTAGTAATACTAATTAATCACTTAATGATCATTAATTTTTCCATTTATCATTCAAGGTAAATAGTCAAGCTATGTTAATTCATAACATAGGCTTATCTTACTTTTCCTTCCTTAATCAACTTAACTAGTTATTCATCTTCGCCTCCTTTTAATTTCTTAGTTAACTTAAAATAAATAAATTAACTAAATTGCTTAATTCACATCAAATATAAGCTAAAAAAAATTGGTATAAAAATTCATTTATTATATATTCTTTACTACAGCACATAAAATTCTCGGTCATTACACTTATCGACTCCCTATGATGGTTTATATTCACTATTAATTATTTTATAATATTCATTTTTTATAAGTTAGTATATTTTAGAACAATGTCAAAAATATCGCATATCATTGCGAAACGGCACAATGACACACCCGTGGCACACCCGACATGCACGACGCTGCTCAGCGTCGCCCAACACGCCCCGACGTGCACCACGTCACTCAGCGTCGTACAACACACCCCGACGTGCATTACGTCGCTCGGCGTCATATGGCGTTCGAAAATAGTTCATGCACGCCTATGCACAACAGCACGCTTAGACAGACCAGCAACCCAAGCAACGACTCCTCGACACCCAACAACAATGCCCCAGCTCCCCACCGCGCCCCCAGCGCGTGCTCTAGTCAGCCTCTGCTTGTTTGCTCTGACCCCCTTCCTTCCGAACCTTATAACTTGATCCTTTTAAGTCAGAATAAGTCTGTTTTCGCGTCATTTTCTTCCTTGTAACATCCTCTTCAAATCCCCACGGGTGGAAAAGTTTTCCAGACCCATTATTAGGCCAACATAGTGGCCCCAAAAACCTTTGACGCCTAATTTTCTTCTTTGGCAAATTCGACAAGCCTTCTTCCGAAGGCATAACTTCCTCCTCTGAACTCGAAATGAGGTCATTCTTACGTCCACGACTTCCTTATTCTACGTTCTATAAGATCCTTAGAAATTTTGAATTTTATAGAAATTCCAACAACTCAGAAAAATATTCCAAAAGTCAAGGGTTAACTAAGGTTTTTAGCTTTTTCGACTAGTTTTACGAAAAAATTCTCCATGACTTCGTTACAAAAGTTTTTGCCTTTGTTCAAATTGGGTGATATTCATAACTCATAAGAGCATAAAATAACACCCCTAGAACTTTATTTTCAAATTTGTAACACCACAACAAAATGGCTCCAAAACAGCCCCCTTTTAACAGTCCACAATTAGTCATTTTCCTTCCTTTACGCATAGGTTTGTATTTTCATTTTTGGTTCCACTTTCATGTTATTTATCAATAGTTTAGCATATATATCATCAATCACCACCTTTTAACTTCAAGATCCTTCATGATCTTCCATAAACCAACCACCAACAAAGCACTTCAATCAAACTATAAAACTTTTAAAAAGAAAAAAATGAAGAAGTTAGGGTTTGTTGTTACATTTTCTTGTTCTTTCTTCTACTTGATTAAGGCTTGCTAGATGGTGATCAAAGGTTGACCCTTCTTCTCTTCCTTGTTGCTTTTCCACCCGTGTACTCTCTATATCATTCTCTCTATTCTCTCTCTTGATTTCTTTTCTCTTAAATGACTTACTAAAGACTTATAAAATGAAATGAAATAAAAGTTATTAAGTGTTGGATGATTAAATGAATCCTTATACAACTAACCTAACCATGATCTAGTTAATTTGATATAACTTCAATTAAACTAACTTAAGCTTGACCAAATTATTACTTAAGGTCTTGCTTGGCTAAATTAATTTGATGGGGGGAACAAACATTAAATGACTTGCTCCCTTTCGCTCAAAACTTACCAAAAAAATGGAAAGTTTTCATCCTCTTTTGTCCCTTTTACTTGACCATTAAGTAAGTGACTTATCCCTTGTCCCCACATTTAATTTCCTCTTCCATTTCATGTTCATTTCACTTGCATTTTGTCCCCTCATGCTTTGGCTCCAAGTATCTAGGGTATAACCCTAGGCTTACCCTTGGCTCCTGTGATGCCCCCAAATTCGGGTACCTTTAAACCCTAAATATGGTGCTCCGCGGTGCTCTACTTATCTAACATACTAATATTGACATCAATGTAATTACTAATTATTACAATATGTCTCACTCTAATTCCTAGGTTCTCAGACCTTTAATAACATCTTCAAAAACTAATATTATTACATAATATTACATTCATACTAAATTATTACAAATAGTACACAACATCTACTCGTTCATCTTCTCCTTCATTTTATCCTTACCGGAACCTTTGGTCCGCTCTGGTTTCACTAAAGACATTTATTTTAAAACAAGGATGAGCTACAAAGCTCAGCAAGTATAAACAATTGAATGAACAACAAAATCATGAATCGTGTTACTATTTCTACAACTAAATAATAGTTGTGAAAGCATTTTGAATAAATAGGAATAATAATAATAAATTCTTTTTATTTAAACATTTTGAAACTATATACTGAGCGGTCAAAAGACCTTGAACATTTTAATTTCTTAAAGGTTCAACATTAATTCAACTATGAACCGTCTAACTCACGGGCACGTTGGGTGATCAGCCCATTGTACCCTATGTTGTACAATATTCTGACTAAACGACTATATGCGTTTGTTTGACTACCTTAGTGGTCTGTCGGGATTTGTTCGACGTAAAATACCCCAATATTAAGGTTTTTCATCTCATATTTGAAGCTGAATCCTCACCGAAACAATTTGGGTTGGATAGCACTACCTAACATCAATAATATTTGAAAGGTTTATTTTTAAACCGATAAAATATTCCAAATCTTCGTCTTGCCAGAACAAATGGCATTGACATACATCGAAAATAGTTCATGCACTATCAAACTTTAAAACTTGAATAATTCATGCGTTATAACAAAGTTTTGAACAATTTATGCATTATAGCATAGCTGAACACTTATAAGTACAACGAGTTTGTACAAGTCTAGAATTAACACAATATATGACTATTGTGTAACTTGAGTGTCAACATACGAATACTTATACGAATATAGTCCATATAAATGTAAGCTTACACATAAAAATAACTATACAAGATTCAAAAATGGCATTCAATATAGAAAATTGAATGGAGTTAAGATACTTGCTTCAAACGTCTTTTATACTTTAGCGTTAATCGCCCTTTGAAAGTCTTACATATTCAGTGCACATAAACATACCAATTAGCCACATATAAGTGTCACTTATGGTTTACATTAACTTTATTCCATGTTTTATAATGTTCGTTACATAAGAATCGGAACACTATTTAAGTTCATTAATATTCAACTCGGCATTTCGACGTTTGTACAGTCGCACGCCCGACTTGCCTAACCCGAACGCCCAACCGACACGCCATTGTGTACGATTGATACGTCTAATACCATTACCATTCCTTAGTTTACATTCCTTTAAACTATATTTTCAAATTCCAGTGTTTAGAACTCGGAAATACTAGCCAAACATGGCTTGGCGTAACGACATTCTGAAGAAACCAGCACTCTTTGCCCCCAATTACACAACAGTCCTAAAAAGGCTAAATTTAAAAACTTATTTTGACCTTATCTCTCAATTCTTATTGAATGAAAGTTTTAGGTCTACTTCTTAGCTTTTCGGATCATCTTGAATAACCTCAATCATAGTTCATACGAAAAATTTATGTCTAATTTACTAAAGGATGTCAAAGTTATCCTACGGCCTGCTACTCCGTTGCGCCCCTCGCCCAAATAACCTTACAGTGGCCCGCCCCGCGCCCAACACACAGCATCTAAGGTGCCCATTTTGTCAATTTTAATTGTTTCATTATTTTCATCACACCTACTTTGTACCTTCATAACTTACTCATCCAATATCGGAATAAGCTCGTTCTTACGTCTATTTCTTCTTTGTAACATCCTCTTTAAATCCCCAAGAAGAATAATTTTTGCGACTTTCTAACTTATCAAGAAATCGGCTCAAAAACCCCTCGGGAGCCATTTTTTGCCGAAAGTCGTTCTAATAACAAATTTTCTAAACGTCACAACTTACTCATCTGAAGCTGGATTGAGCTCATTCTTGAGCCTACGACTCACGTTTTCTACCAACTACAAAACTATCATAAAGAAATAATTTTTCGAAAGCATTAACTACCTGTAATTTGGCCCAAAAAGAGTACCAGGCTAGGATTTTTCATGTTTGACATCTTTTACAGAAAATTTCGTCATAACTTCGTTATGGCGTATGTTTCCTCCGTTCCACTAGGAAATTTTCCATAACTTCCTTATGTAAAAATCCTTATACTCTTATTTCACAAACAAATCCACAAAAAATGCTTCTACGAGTCCGATTTAAGTCATCTACAAAGTTCGTTTTCATCCTCATGCTTAAGCTTAAGATTTTAGTTTTCGTTTTCACTTTTATACATTTTAACAAGTAGTTTAACAAGATTAAACCACAAATAACCTTTCATTCCAAGATCTTTCAATGATCTCCCATCAAATAATAACATCCACTAACAATGCAATTTTTAGTATACTAGAAAGCTTTTAAAAGAAAAAGATGAAGTAGATAGGTTTCTAGATTCTTACCTTTAATGTTCTTGCTTCTACTTCTTTGCTAAAGCTTGAATGATGATCAAAGCTAGCTATCCTCCTTCTTTTTTACTAAGTTAGGATCTTCTCTCCCTTTCTCAAGGAACTCTCAAGTTCTTATCTTATCTTTTCTATCTCAAGTTCTTACTTTTCTCTCTTGATCTACAATGAAGAATGAAGAAATGGCTAAGTGTGGGATACTTAATCTAGCTTATCTACCACCAACTAACCTAACCATCTTCTAAGGTTAAGCTAACTTGTGTAGGGTAAGGGACTAAATGATTGCTTCAGGCCATGGTAGGTTGAAACAAATTTGGTGGAGGAGACAAACATTAAAGGGCTTGTCCCCTCTTGCTATAAAATTTCCATAAATGGAAATTTTCCATCCATCCTTGTCTCTCCAAGCCCATGATCGGATACTCCCCCCTAATGACTCACTCATTTAGCTTTTGCTCTCCTTTATCCCTATGTGCCAAATGCCCAACACATGACACATGACCCTCTCAAAACTTTGGCTCCTAGATTAGTTATTCTTTAGCTCTAAGACAAGCCATTCTTTGGCTCAAAGTCTAAGCTATGGCTTCTACACTTTGGCTCCAAGAAACTAGGGTTCAACCCTAAGTTCAATCATTGACTCAACCCTAGCCAAGCCACTTTAAACCCTAAGCTCAACCCTAGCCAAGCCCTTTTCAATTCCTAACCAAGCGATTCAAACCTAGGCTGTGCCAGACCAAAATTAATTTGATTTCTCATTTCCTTTTTAGTTAGATTTTTTAACTTTTTCGAAAACATTTTCTTAACTCACTCGATTAGCCAAAAAACTGACTTTTGATTTTCAAATATATGATTTTGCCACCGTTCCCCCGATCCCGAATAAACGTTATGTCTCTCTTCAAAAAGTCAAAAAAAACGAATATGCATTTTTAGCGTGAATAGTTTTTTACGATTTTTTCTCGAATTTTTTTTGTTGGAGATTTCATCCCTCATTCTCAAATAAATGTTATAACGTAATTTTAAATTTAGAAAATAAACGTTTATTAATGTTTTCTGCGTTTATTGAATAGTGTTTTTGCGTTTTTCTCAAAAAAAATTATTTTCTCCCCAAAACTCCCAACACTCATACATAGTCATGTAACAGGTAAACTAAGTCATTAATCAACCTAAAACTCATAACACACAATTTATTCTATCAAAATATTTATTTTATTTAATAAATATTAAAAATCTTATTATAAAAATATTCTACGATCTCGATCATTACAACTCCAACCCTAGCCAAGCCACATTAATCCTAGACTTAACTTGGCTCAATCCTAGCCAAGCCATTCAAACCCTAACCAAGCCTTTAAAATTCTAGGCTTAGTTAGCCCATCTATATTTAATTAGTCATTTATTTTTTCTAGTTGGATTTTCTAACTTTTTCGGTTACGTCTCGTAACCCACTCGATTAGTCGCAAAACCAACTTTCACTTTTTGTAAAAAATTTATTTCATTTTCCGTCCCCATTTCCCAAATAAACGCTATGTCATAATTCAAAAATTTGTAAAAAACGAAAAGGCATTTTTAACGTGAATAATGATTTTACGTCTTTTCTCTGAAAAAACTTTTATTAGAGATTTCATCTCTCCTTCTCAAATAAACGCTATGGCGAAATTCAAAATTTTTGAAAAAGAAAGTTGATTAGCGTTTTTTGCATTTTATAAATAGTGTTTTAGCGTTTTCTTAGAAAAATGTTATTTTCTTCTTACAAACCATAAACAACGAATAGCTTCAAAAGTGAGTTTTCCTGATTTGGGAAATTCTGTGGTGGTTGATTCTTCGTTTTCTAGGGATCACGTTTCTCGGCGGAGGAAATGAGGATGAAGATGAGTCAATGCCGCGGGGAGGAGGAACGACAGAGTGAATGCGGTACTGGGAGAGGTTTTTGCGGATTTCTTCGTAAGAGGCGATTTTTGTGACGCACCCAAATTCGGGTGCCTTTAAACGTGAGTCCGGTGCTACACGGTACTACCACATTCACACATATCTAGCTATATAAGCTTAACTACACGAATGTAATTTATATTTATTACATCATATCCGTTTAATCCCAGATTCTGTAACCATTACGTGTTCATCATATCATAATATTATATATTACATAGTAATATTAAGCTACTACCAGATCATCTAGTTCTTCCTCTTTGTTCTACCTTATCATACTGGATTTTTCGATACGTTCGTCCTTAGCTGAAATCATGTAGTTTAAGCAAGGATAAGCCTTAAATTTCTCAGCAAGTATAACATTTCAACAACAAAATCAAGAATCATATTATTTCATTCAACAACTGAATAATTATAGTCATGAATTACTTCAAATAAACTGGAATAAAACATTATATAAACCAGAATAAAACTTTTTATATCTCTAAAACATTTTTGAAACAACTTAAAAGTCATTTGTAATAAAATGGTCATAGGACTAAGAACTTTCCTTCATTTTAATTGAAAAGGACTACCCAGTTATTAAAACCACTAATCCGATATCACTTACAAGTACATTTAGGGAATTATACTATAATACCATATGTTAATCAACACTCGTCCGTAAAACGTGTTTACATTTAAATTTTGACACCATGCGTGTTAGTCGAAAACTTGACTAAAAACTTTTATTTGTTTAATTTCAAATTTACCTTTGAATTCGCACCAAAATAATTTGGTTTGGACAACGCTACTTAACATCAATAATATTTCAAAATTTTAATATCAAATCGATAAAACACTTAACCAGTTGTCTATCCGAAATAAATGACATCAACACTTCCTTAAACAAATTATGTCATAACATCGCTTAAATATTTAGACAAATACTGAAAGATTTGCATAAGCATGGAATTCACACAATCATAGAAGAATTGTGTTCATTTTATTTTAAAACATCACATAAACTTCATAAGAATAGAATCAAATGAAGTAAGAAACTCGCTCAAATAAATCAGAGTAAGTACTTGCCTTAATCGTTCTTCTATGAAATGTTGTGATGGAAAGTGTAAGTACTTCAAAAGAAAAAAAGAAAAAGGCAAAACATTCTGATGATTAAGGTAAATTAACTAATGTGTTGGATATATATATTAGCTACCATATTGGGAAAGCAAGGGGAGACATTTGAAAATGTAACGACCCCAAAATCAGGACTATTTCTCTTTCCGATCTTGTGCGTTAATATTATCTTGTTCTAACTTTTAAAACATTATTTAATGTTAAAATAGCCAAAAATGCAGAATAAATTTTTTTTTCTTTATTCCATTCATTCGTTCCCTGAATCTCAACCTTTACGATTCTCTTTTATAATGAAATCATATTTATTTAATGATTTCTCTTATCAGAGTTATATTAATATATATAACTCAATATTAATTCTTTCTTATATAGTAATGTTACTATATCACTTTATTTTTTATAAAGTATTCATTGCAACACATCTAAAACAAATATTCTTTATTGAATATTTTAAACTATACTTTGCTGTTGATTACATATATTAAACCATCAGTCATAGGTTTCTACCATTTCTAATGTAAGGAAGTGTATCCATTTCGCACATCCATCAATCTTCATCATCTATGCAGCAAGTAATATTGCTTAACATCGTTAACCTGCAAAATATTTATGTTTGCAAGATTGAGCTCGACGGCCCAGCAAATTTAATAGTCTATCATGTTTCACATAACACACAACTCTATATGCAACATACTTTCTTTACTATGCATATTTTACATGCATCAATAAATCTTTTACTAGACATATCACAGTTCTATAATTTCATGCAATACATTTATACATGCCTTTTTACGTATTACATTCTCTCGCAAAACATGCTATCACAGATCACATAAAGCAATTGAGTTCCATAACCCAATTGACTTAGTCATATTTTGACTTTAACAATTTAATAAACATGGTATACAACCCACCATATAATCACATACAGTCCACAAACATAACAGAACTGAAAAACTTGCTTTGATTGGAGATTACCGCTAAAATTTAACTTTAGTTTCTCCACAAATCCTACACAGTCGTGTTTACATATACACACATATTAGGTAACCATTTATGTAATCAAAACATGCATGTATATTTATTAATAATAATTATTAGTTTACACAAACTAATATTATTTATTCTAACTCAAAAAGAATAGTAGTTTATTTAAAAATATAATTCTTTTTATAACCTTTTTATGCTAAATAAAGGTCCCTCACATTTTCATATGTAACTATATTACATATCGAGGCTTAAATCATTTATATTCCACTTTAGGAATATCTTTTGCCTTTATTTGCAAATTTAGGTTCTAAACAGATATTATATATCTTTTATAGTAAAAACTCAATTTACTATATTATTTCTTGATTTAAATAATTTTTATAACCTTTTGTCCACTCATGAGTTAGCTCAAACCATTGCCTCATACGCAAATATTTTACTTCGTTAACAAATTTACTTCGTATTTATTCTCACGATTAATTCGCATTCTCACTTTATATATTAAATATATATGTAAAGTCCGTTAGGAAATTCTTTATTCAAGAATCTTCGTTTCAAATTCTGAAAACCTTCGTTTCATTATTCTTAGGACCATTATATTATTTTTAACGGATCCACACTTTTCATTTCACATTTTCACTAGATACGTATAAACCACCCTCCATCGCCATAGGTCCCTGTCCAGCCTTTGTAAGTCTCGAGTGTATGAGCAGTCTCGGCTTTCTGGGAATCACTAGATGATAGGGTATGTGTTTATGTTAAGCAAAGAAAGGGGTATGTACGGAAGAACACAGATTAATTAAAACTTTAATTTTAACTATGAGTAGATTGTTTAGATCTAGTTCGTCGGTTAGTAATAGATCTTCTCTTCCTTCTGTTCCTAGTATAGTTAACCAAGAAGAACAAAGTTATGAAAATATTAACCAAACTCTTAATAATTGGAATATACCTAGTGTATCTCCTAAAGAAATTTACCAGTCAACCTTTATCGATAATTTCAAAACTGATTACAATGTTAAAACTGTTGAACGTGTGTATGCTATTAATAAAGAATATGAAAATTGTAGTCTTCTTTCTCCCGATGTCATTAATAAACATCGTAAAAAGGGTTATAATTTTATTCATATTGGTCTTGTTCAAGTTGCAGTTAAACCATTAACTATTAAAGGAATAAACTCAAGTGTCTTTTTATGCTTAAGAGATGCACGTTATCTTAATTATGCTCCTAGTATTATTGGTATCATGGAATCCAGCTTACATGATGGTCCTGTTCATTTTAATTGCTTTCCTGATCTTCCTTTAAGTCTGTCTGATATTAATTTACTTAAGGCTTTAACTTTAAATATTAAAACTGCTGGAGAGATAACTCAAATGATTGAGGGATCTCAACCCTTAGCTTTAATTTTTAGAATTTATTATAAAGTTATGAAAACCAACTTAAATATTCATGCTCTTAATAAAAGTCCTAAGGATCATACTGTTTTAATACAGAGTAGCACTAGTAATGCCAATATTCAAACACCTAAAACTATTCTTTGGAAAGATGTCACGTTACCTAGTCAATGGATTCTTCCCCAGGAAGTTCCACAAAAACCTGTCAATAATAATTTGTTAAATTTGGAAAATATTAAACAATTCTCTGATGGTACTGTTCGAATTAGTTTTGAACGCACTAGAAGACCTTTCATTATTGAAGAATTTACCAGTTCTTCAGTCCCTTCTACCTCTAGAAGAGACACTGAAGTCTTAAGTGACTTTTCTATTCCTGATGTTAAGCTGAAAGGAGTGTTGAATCAGGGTCTGACAAGTCATCCTTGTTATACTCCTGCCTTTCAGACTGATGGAGAACATGAAGATGTTTCTCCTACTGTTTCAGTGGGACCTTCTCCCTCTGATTTTGATGCCCCAATTAATCACCAATTAAGAGTCCTTACTAAAGTCTCTAAATTGGATTGGGATAGTCTTGTTGATGATTTTAATTCAAAAATTAATCAAGCTAAACGACATGCTTTTCGTAATATGCATGAAAAAATTGATAGAGATAAAATTATACATAATTGGAAAAATTTTGTTAAACTTACTAGAGAGAACCTTACATTTTATGATTGGTATGATAGAAATCATTGTAAAGTTCTTACTAAATCTCAATGGATAAAAGAAGATAAGTCCAAAACTTTAGCTTCTCATCCTCCCCTTGAAACTGTTCTTTTACAAGTCAAAAATAACTCCGTTGTTGCTAGTCCTTTTAAAGTTGCTGATGGTAAAACTGATGATAAAAAGATTATTGAACAAAATAATTTTACTAATCAGTATTTAGCCACCATAGGAAAACAACTTGATAAAATTGAAGAAAAGTTTGATAATACTCTTATTAAAACCCCTGATAAGAAACTTGATCAACCTTTGTTAACTCTTCCTGATAATAGAGATGGCAAGGGATTGCCTAGTAAAGATTCTGATTTAGTTAAATGTATTGATAAACTTATTAAAAAGATTGGTTCAAGCTCTGGCGAAGCTAGTGGAACCGTGGCCATCATTGATCAGATTCAAGAATCTGGCAATGATTACAACAGTGACTCAGATGAGGTATCTGAGGTCGCTTCTCTTCCCGACTTTACTGAACAATTGAAAAAGTTAACTTTTAATAACGCTAGTATTACAAAAAATTGGTATACTAGACCCACTCCCCCTGATCTTCAGTTCGAGGAAAAGAATCTTGACAATCAATTTTCAGTTTCCTCCAATAAAATTTATGAATGGAATATTGATGGCTTCAGTGAGCATCAAATTCTTACTAAAATGAACCACATGTCTATGGTTGCTAATAGTTACATCACTGCTTTTACTAATCTTACTCAACCTGAAATTGTTGAAATTTTAACTAATGGTTTTTCGGGAGTTCTTCGCTCTTGGTGGGAAAAACACCTTGATGAAGATGCTAGGAACTCTATTATTCATGCTTATCAACTTGATGATAATGGTCAACCTATCTTCCGTGAAGATATTGGTTTTGGTGTTCCTGATGGTATTAATACCCTAATTTTCACTATAATAAAACATTTTATTGGTACTCCTAGTAATATTACTGAACGTATCCATGACCAACTTAGTAATCTTACTTGTCCCACTTTAAGTGATTTTAGATGGTATAAAGATGTTTTTATTTCACGTGTCATGCTTCGTAATGATAGTAATAAACCTTTTTGGAAGGAAAAATTTGTTAATGGTCTTCCGTCTTTATTTGCTCATAAAGTCCGTGAAGAACTTAGTAAAACATTGGGCTATATTGATTATGATAACCTCACTTACGGTGGCATTGTTAGTTATATTCAAAAAATTGGCCTAAAAATGTGTATTGATTTTAAAATTGCTAAACAAGCTGCTAAAGATAAAAAGAAAGCTAAGTATGAGCTTGGTACTTTTTGCGAACAATATGGTCTGCCTCCTATTGCCCCTTCGCGTAGAAAGCATAGGAAAAAGCACTTAGAAATTCACAAAAAACGCAAGCACCATAAAAAGCGCTCTAGTCAGACTAATAAAGAAAGTTATTATGAAAAACCCAAGTCCAGAAAGAAAACTGGAAATAAAAAATCCACTTCTAAATCTAGTGATAAGAGTAAAATTACTTGTTATAATTGTGGTAAAAAGGGACATTATAAGAATGAATGTAAATTAAAACAAAAATTAAACCAGTTAAATATTTCTGTTGAAGACTCTGAAAAGATTTTTGATTTACTTAGATCTCAGTCTGATGATGAGAATGATATTTCTGATATTCCTTATTCTTCGGCTAATGATCAAAATAGTCAGACTCCTAGTGAAGATAATGAAGTTACTTTGTGTACTGATAATTGTAGGTCTGATTGCTGTAAAACTATTAATGTTCTTACTAAAGAGGAGCAAGAAAGCTCTTTGTTAATTGATTTAATTAGTAAGCTTACTGACGAAGATTTAAAATTGCAATACATGAAACAGTTAAAAGAATTGTTTTCTAAAAACATTTCTGGAAAGGGTAAAGTAATAAAAGCTAAAGAGAAGCCGCTTATAAGCCTTAATAAAACCCTTGAAAGATTTAAAGTGGCAGAAAGAGAGATTACTCTCCCTGAACTAAATCAAGAGGTCAACAAGCTTAAGAAAGAGATTTCTAGTCTCAAGACTGAAATCTCCAACTTAAGAAGTGATATGACTGCGTTAGTTAACAAAGACTCTGAACTTCATATTTCTGATTCTTCAGAAAATGAAGACTTACCTGAATCTTCAGGAGTCAAGGATGAAGAGTCTCCTTTGTTTATTCAAGGTAACTCTTTAAGAAGGTTAAAAGATATCACCATTCAAAAGTGGTATATTTTGATACGATTAATGGTTGATGGCACTTTTGCCATTCAACTTCCTGCTCTTGTGGATACTGGTGCGGATCTTAACTGCATCCAAGAGGGATTAATCCCTACTAAATTTTATGTTAAAACCAGTGAACGTTTAAACTCTGCTAATGGAAGCAGCATGGAAATTAAATATAAGCTTCCTAAAGTTCATATTTGTCAAAACGATATATGTTTTAAAACTTCTTTCGTGTTAATCCGTAATTTAACTGACAAAATTATTTTGGGATTACCATTTATTTATTTATTATACCCTTTCACCACTAGTAATAATGGATTATCTACTGAGCATCTTGGGCATAAAGTTGTTTTTGAGTTTTTAACTCAGCCCAAAGAAAGAGATTTAAGATTTATTCAAGATGAGTCTATTTCTAAGTCTCTTAACTTGTTAAAATGTAAAACTTCTCATTTAAAGTTTTTAAAACATGAAATTAAGTATAAACAGGTTGAAGACCTTCTTTTAAGTGAAAAGATACAAGATAAAATTGAAGAACTTCGTTTATTCATGGTTAAAAATTTGTGTGCCGATTCTCCTAATGCTTTTTGGCATCGTAGGAAACATGTTGTTAAACTTCCTTACGCTAAAGAATTTAAAGAACATCTTATTCCTACTAAAGCTAGACCTATTCAAATGAGTCACCAACAAATGGAACTTTGTAAGCAAGAAATTAACGATTTACTTGCCAAAGGTTTAATAAAACATACTAAATCTCCTTGGTCTTGCCCTGCCTTTTATGTTAATAATGAAGCTGAGAAAGAGAGAGGTGTCCCTCGTTTAGTCATTAATTATAAGCCTCTTAATAAGGTCTTAGAATGGATCAGGTATCCCCTTCCCAATAAAGAGGACCTTCTTAGTCGTCTTAGTAACGCTACCATTTTTAGTAAATTCGACCTTAAGTCTGGTTTCTGGCAAGTCAGTATCCATCCTAGTGATAGGTACAAAACCGCCTTCACCACCCATTTTGGTCATTATGAATGGGTTGTTCAAGCATTTGGCTTGAAAAACGCTCCTAGTGAATTCCAAAATATTCTCAATGAAATTTTGAATCCCTTTAGTCATTTCATTATTGTCTATATTGATGATATCCTTGTTTTTTCTAAATCTATTGACGAACATTTCAAACACTTGAATTCGTTCTTCAAAGCTATCAAAGTCAATGGTTTGGTTCTTTCACCGACCAAATGTTCTCTTTTTCAAGTTAAAGTTAAATTTCTTGGTCATGATATTCATCGGGGTTTGGTTCGTCCTATTCAAAGAGTTATTCAATTCGCTGATAGATTTCCTGATAAAATCCTTGATAGAACTCAACTTCAAAGGTTCCTAGGATCTCTTAATTATGTTGGCAAATTCTATAAAAATTTGCGGAAAATCTGTAAACCTTTGTTTCTTCATTTACAGAAAAATCCTCCTCCTTGGACTGATGAGCATTCTGCCATCGTTCAGCAAGTTAAAAAATATGTTAAGGTTCTTCCCTGCCTTGGCATTTCTAATGAATTAGCTTTCAAAATTGTTGAAACTGATGCCTCCGAAATTGGCTTCGGCGGCATTCTAAAGCAGAAATTAACTCCTGCTTCTTCTGAACAAATTGTTCGATTCCACTCTGGCGCGTGGAATCAGGCACAATTAAACTACAGCACTATTAAAAAAGAAATTTTGGCTTTAGTTTTCTGTGTCAGCAAATTTCAAAATGATTTATTAAATCAAAAATTTTTGGTTCGTATTGATTGTAAGTCTGCTAAATATATTTTAGAAAAAGATGTTAAAAACATCGCTGCTAAACATATTTTTGCCAGATGGCAATCTATTTTAAGTATTTTCGATTTTGACATTGAATATATTAAAGGTAGTGATAATTCCGTTCCTGATTTTCTAACTCGGGAATTTATTAATTCAGGTACCCCTCAGGTTCAAAATGAGTGTGAGAGGGAAAGATAAAAATGTAAATGTTCGGCCCTTGGGTCCTCCAAGCCCAAGCCCACCTAGTCAGAAGCCCGTGGGAGCTATAATCCCTCATCCAGTTACTCCCCTTACTGTAGTTAATAGGTTCACTCCTTTGGTTTCTAGCTCGAAACCCTATAGTTCAGCTCTGGTTCAACCCCCTTTAATGGTTGATCCTTATGCTTCCTCCAGTAATCCTCCTACTGGTCAGCGTATTCAAACTGAATACATCCCTGTTTTCAGCACCAATTTATTTCATATCGAAAGACATATGAAATCAATTGATGATCCAGTCAAATTAGCTGCCCAGTTCTTCCCAACTGGTTGGCATTTTATTCCTTCTGCTCCTTATAAATCTCTCATGTATTATAAGGACGTCCTTTTGCAAACTCAGTCAATCGCTATTAAACCTATTTATGATAGAAATAATTCTTCAAAAATCATCTATCATTCTCTTTATATTAAACAGGTTATCTCAATGCCTAACTGGGGTAATCATCCTAGTGATCTTAGGCAGCTTGAAGGTCATGATAGCCAGTTTTGCTATTATGATTACATGGAAGCTTGGAACAGAGTTTTTCTGTTTCAAACTCCATCTTTTAGTCATTCGTGGTTCATCCAATTTGACCACAAATTTAAAAGTCAATTTCCTCATTGGTTTGTTCTTTGGTGGGAACGTTATGGTCTCATCTTTGATATCCTCCCAATTGAGCTTCAGACTGTTCTTAATGTCTTTAGCTCTAGGGTTCCGGTGGTGCAGTCTAATTGCTGCATCCCAGTTATTCTTCATTTTGCTAGTAAATATAAAGTCCCATGGATCCTGCGATGGAACTATGGATTTTATTCTCCAACAGTCAATGTTGCTCTTTCTTCTTTAGTCGCCCCTGAAAAAGGTGCCTCTAGTAATCACCTTAATCAAATTACTCATGTTACTCGTGAGTTTTCAGTTAAATGGTGGGATAAGTTTGATCCTTATCGCATCGTTGGTCAAGTTCAGAAGGAGTTTCCCAATCCTTCTCCTATTCAAACGATTCCTCCTCCAAAGGAAACATCTTCTTCTAGTAAATCAAAATCCAAAAAATCTTCAAAGTTAGATTTTGCGGATATTGATCATTGTACTAATAACGAGTTAAAACAGTTATCCCGGTTAATACAGAAAAGAATGGATAAACTCAGTGAGGACTCAGTTCCTTCTGTTTGTTCATCTTCTTCTTCTCGCTCCAGTCATCACTCTAGTCCTACTGATCCGTACGGAAGCATCTCTCTTCAAGATGCCCAGGATCCGTTTGCTTAGGACCCGGTTTCCATTCACCTTGGGTTCCTACAGTCACCTTGGTCAGCTTGGTTGCTAGATGCCCCTGCCCGCGCAGCCCGTGCTCCTTTGTCCAAAGTAGCCGAAAGCAGTTGCTGAGTCAGTTGTCATTTAGTATTAGTCAGATGTCTGTAGTCTTGTTAGTCAAAAGTTGTTATTATTATTATTTGTCTGTTTTTGATTAACGCGTCTGTAATAGTAAAAGTTGTTTGTAATAGTCAAAAGTTGTAATAATGCTTTCATCTTTTGATAAAGCATTACTGTTGTTCAATAGTCATTTATGTTTTGTAATTATTGAGTTGTAATTGCTCCGCCTTTTCTCTTCCTATATAAGAGAAGCTCAGTCATTGTTATGAGGCAGGATTTAGTAATCCAATAGAGCGTTTGAGAAGACTCAGATTCCTATCTGACTAATCTTCAACTCTCTTGCCTTCTCTCTTAGATATGATAAGTTTCTATAATCGAGTCAATCTGTTGTAAGTAACCAAGTTATTTGTTTGTAATTACTTCAAAGTTCAATAAAAGTTTATTTAAACTCTTATTCACTTATATGAACTGCTGCTTTAATTTCTTATAGTATTGCTATAGTTGTTATTCAGCTTTATATATGCGCCACTCTTCTCTTCTCTCATCATCTTCTGTCTTCCGCCTTTTATTAATATACATATATATACCGCTATATAAATTTTAGCTCAAAAATTTCATTTTGAACTCCGAAAACCTCAAAATAATATTTTTATGATTAATACAAATTTTTACAGGTCTCTCACTCTTCGTTGCACCATAAAATAATTTTATAGGCAACCTTGGTTTTTATTTCGCTTAAATATGTAAATTTATATTTATTACATATTTTTATTGTATTATTTATGCCCGAAAGAATGTTTCTCGGCATAAAATATTCTTTATAGTCAAATCTTGTCCCGTAGGACTTTATTAGATTTATTATGACTTATTATTCCGCCGGAACGCGATCCGAAACGTCGAACGTCAAAATCGCTCGGCGCGTCGACGCTCGGCGTCGCCCAAATTTTAAGTTCTGACATGCAATTTCGCTCATTCTTAATTTTCAAATCATAAGTCGTATAATAGAAATTTTTCGGGCATGTCATAGACCTCATGTCATAGTATTTTAGAAAAAATCAAACTTTGAAAACGGATCACGAAAGCTCGTCAAAACCGAGCTTAAATATGATGTCAGAACACTTTTCCAGCCCAGCGCCGCGCTGCCCCCGGCGGGCGCGCGCGAGCGGGCGCTAGCGCGCATGGCGGCGTGCTGAAATCTGCTCGACTTCTTATCAATGCAGCCAATTCGTGATTTTCGTACACGCTGCTCGTTTATCAGATTAATCCCATTTTTGGAAATGTTTTTCGCATCATATGAGACAATTATTAAAAAATATGAAACCCCCATTTCAGGTTCATTAAGCCCTCCAAACAATTCGTCAAAAATGGACGTTCATAACGATTTTAACCTTTTTCACAGCTTTACCCTCTCTCGCTAAAATAGACATAACATTTTCATTTCAAAACATTTTTGAGTGATTCTTGAGCCCACGCGAAGCTAACTTCCGGGGCTACAACTTTCGTCTAATGACGGTTTTCCCAATTCTGAACGTATCAGCCCAGAAATTTCATGGAAGGGGACTGTTCGCGATTGGTTGGACAGTTTTGACGCGACTACTTTGAACGGTCATAACTTTTTGCTACGAAGTCGGAATTAATCCGTTTCGGAGTCTATGGAAAGCTTATTCAGTATACTATACATTCCCAAAAGCCCAGAATTTTCTGAAAAATCTAGCTATGCCCGAACTTTTCCTTTAGGGGCAGCAGTTTACTAGTTTTTGAATTTTTCGTTTTAACGACCAAAACTCGCCTCGACTCGATTTCTTATCGGTTTGTTTGCGGTTATACATAATTCTCATACTTATATCATTCCACAACCAACCTAGCCACCAAGTCTCTAAATCCCATCATTCCAATAATAATTCAAGCATAAAAGCAAACTAAAATGATTTTTAGTAAACTAAAGCTTACTAACAAAATTTAAATTTTGTTCTTCAGCTTCAAAATCAATTCCCATGATATATAACCATACATAAATTAAAACTTGATTCCTTATAACGGAATCCCATTAAAAATTATCTCATAAACTACAAAACTTCTAAAAAACTCAAGTTTAGCAAAAGAAAATTATATATCATATAACTTTGATAAAGTTCAAAGAAATTACATAAGGAATTATACCTTATGCTCATAATCTTCACTTATTCCAAGCTTGAAATCCTCTCAAATTCTCAAATCCTTGGTTCTAATTTGTCCATGCTCCCTCAAACAATACAATTCCTTCACTTTTCATTTTTTGAAAAATTATAAAATCTCAACAATATGGGAGAGAGAGACTTCGGACGTGGGGAAGGAAGAAAGAAGAGAAAATTGCAAGCTTGAATGCCACACTTCTTGGTCCCCAAGATAAAAATTGAGTAGGCTTCACACCTCCCCTCTCCTCTCCTTTCACGCCAAGAAAGAAATGGAATTGGCTTGGTAGCTAAGCTTGCAATAGTGACTTGGTTAATTAAGAATTAACCCAATTTACTTACTTAGTTAGTAAACCAATTATTTCATTAAAACTTTTGTTAAATAATTTAATTACCCAACTCTAGTAACTTAATATACTTAAATAAGTTACTAACATATATCTCCTTAAAACATTTTCCCTCTTGAAAACATATAATTTATATAACCCTGATTCGATATATAAATTATATTCCCAAAATAAATTATAACATATCTTAACTACATATTTATTTCATATAAGCTAGAATAAATATGATACACATAATTTCTCATGCAAATACAATTATTTGCCTAATTAGGATATTATTATTAATATAATATCCTTACCTCATCAATTCAATTAAGAATTTTATTTACTACCTTAAGATATTATAGTAGATATATAATATACTTTCTTTATTAAAATAATTCATATAAGAATTTACTTTAATACTCTTGAGTAAAGTATATATATATATATATATCCTTTAATTCATTACGTAAATTGCTCATAACAATTCCATCTTCCTCGCGTAATAAATACATATAATATATATTTATTAGCTCCTAATTATATGTTACACCAAACATGCATATATCGAAAATAAATAATAATTTTATTCTCTCACATTATAAATTGAATTATATCAATTCACTTACATATAGCAAATATAACTTAATATATTTACCATATTACATAGCATACACCTTATCTTATACAAAACCATACCTATAAGGCAATATTATCATTAAAATAATATTATCTCTTTATTAAAATAATTCAATGCAAGAATTTATTTTATTATCCGTTAATAAATTTCTCCCACCATTTATTTACATATAATAAATATATACTACTAATATATTTATTATACGCAAAATCACATATTGCATAACACATATTCACTTATGCAATATAATATCACACAACATATCTTTTAATAAGAATTTTATTTATTAAATTCTTATTTTAATAATTCTCTAAAATCTGGGTTCTTACAGAAAAACAGGGAGAAGAATTTATCAATTCATATGTGCGAGTCTATTCTGCAAATGATATATTTAAAGGACTAACTGAAATGAATTTGGATGAGGAAAAAATCAATGAGGCCTATTTATGACTACTAGAAAATCAAGACAATGCATGAACAGTGTTTAAGTTATCATTTGAGAGGAGATTGAATTTCTTGAAGAATTTGATGAATAATCTCTGTTAGTATTAATAAAACAGATTATGTTTGATGACTTTTGGGTATGGTATGACAATGACTTTATAGAAGTAGTTTTTGTTTAACATTTATTTGGATATTTTTATTTAATTATGGATTTTTTTTTGATTAAATTTATTTTGTATATTTTTATTCATGGTTCAATGATTATAATTAATAGAAGGGTAAATTTGTAAAAATTCTTGTTTTTTCTTTTTTTTCATTGGAACTCAAAAACACAAAAGAATTTTTTAAAATTTTCTATTATTTAATATTAATAACTCAGAAACAACACAAAAGAAAACATCAAATTTTTTATTCTTTTCTTTTCTGTTCTACTCAAGTTTTCTATTGTTTTCTTTTCCGTCCAAAACTCAAAAATAGAGTGTTAAAGTACTCACAAACAATAGAAATTGCCTAAAAGTTTAAATTTTCAAATTTCTTTTCTATTATATTAGTTTTAAACTCAAAATCACAGTGTATGACACCCAAATAAAAATAAAAGGAAAAAAATACTATCTAAATGAAAAAAATTTCTATAAAAACTAAAATCACGAATACTTTTTTTTATAAAAAAAAATGGATAACGAATGGTGAAATAAGAACTTGAATAAAATTTTGAATTTTTATATTCTCTCAATTCCAAAATTTAAAATCATTGTTGACTTTTTGAAGCCAATATGAGAAATTTTTAAAATTAAATATGATAAATATTAGTTTAATTGCAGTCAATATAATCATAAATACTGTAAATTATCAAAAATTTACTATTAACTGTAAAATTTATTATTTGACAATTCTTATTAAATCAACCTAATTTTGAGTTTAAAAATTAATATTTCAAACAGGCTTTCAAAAGTCAATAATAAATTTTATTGTTCTTATCGAATCTACTTAATTTAGAGTTTAACAATATCTCAAATTAACTTTCAAAAGTCAATAATAATTTTATAATTTGAAACACATTATTTTATTATTCTTTATTTTCACTCAAGTTTTCAAATTCCAAAACATTTTAACTAACATAAAAAGATCTGGTGATAGCCTATATACATTTATTTTGACAGCTTGCTCGAATGGTGGGAGAGTCCTTATTAAAGTAAGATTGTGTATTTCCTTATTTGGTGGGATAAAGAGATCTAATTTGAGAAAAAATCGATCAATCATTAATTGCAATTATAAGACGATTCTAAAAAGAACTTCTACTCCTAATTGGATTCAGGTGGACATGACAGCTATAAATACAACAATAAGCAAGGGTTTGGCATAGGACAATAAGAGATATGATATGACACAAATAAACAATTTGTACACCTGTTATTATTTTATATTAGATTTCTTCTCTCTCTCCATGGTTTTTCCCAATTGAGGTTCTATGTAAATTCTTGTGTTCATATTTTTTATCTGTTACAATAATGTGTGCATGTTTATCTGTGTGTATTTCGTGAGTTTGATTTCACAACAATACAATCAATTGTTACCGCTGTTTTAACCTGCTGTTTTGGTGATTTCGTCGGCGTACAAAATTTGGCGTTAACAATCAGTAAATCTGAGTTTTGGATGGGGAAAAAATGAATAAAAATTTATTTATTTTAAATCTAAATATCACAGTCTTAACCACTAAACATTATAATAATGGATAATGATTGAACATTTTGCCTCTAATATAATGGTGACATGGAAGTCACGAACAGATCGATGGTCTATATGGTGGAATGGAAAGTTTAAGCCAATAGCCAAATTAAACTACTCTTTAGGCCAATTCTTCCAATTCCACCCTGTCAAATGCCAATCAAAGTCTCAAACTTATGCATTGGAAAGGTAACTCCACGAATTGTAAGCCTAATCTTTATCCAACCCATCAATTACTAAATATAACACTGCGTGAATTACTAAATCTTAATTTTGCAATTTGTCTGTCCCAAATTTGTCATTTAAAACCTTTCAAAACTCTCCATTATATTAATGCATGCAATGCAATATTCTGTTCATATCCGTAGTAAACTTTTCGTATTCTGTATTTGTATCATTTCCATAAACCTACATGCATGTATGTAGAAAATATATACAATGATTTAATCTTTATGCATGTATCATGTAGAAAATATATACATTGATTTGATTTTTTTTAATTTTGGAAATATTTTTTGTAAAATATATGCTCTACAAATATTCATGAAAACTTAATTTTTTTATGAAAAAAAGCTAGAAAATTGTACGTTTTCTTTCCTGTTAGGCTGTTACTGAATTTATAAGGAAAAAGAAAAAAAAACTCAAGTTTCACATTTAAATTACTTATTTTCCCTTATATTAGTTTTATTATGTTTATAATCTTGAGGGTATAATAGAGATTATAAAAGATAATCTTATGTTATTTTGCTTTCAATCCAAATTCGTTCACTTTTGGGCGAAAAAAATTGATAAGAAAAGTGGTTAAGTTTTCTGTACATTTCTTACTTTTTCATTCATTAAAAAACTTGGTAACAAAAGAATTGGACAAAAAACTAAAGTTTCCGTCCATTTGTTTTCTTTTCTTTTCCGTTCATTTTAAAATTTAAAGTATTCACAAACAAAAGAAATTGCCTAAAAGTTTAAATTTTTAAATTTCTTTTCTATTATGTTAGTTTTAAACTTAATATCAGTGTATGACATCCAAATAAAAATAAAAATAAAAAATACTATCTAAATGAAAACAATTTCTATAAAACCTAAAATCACAAATAATTTTTTTTATAAAAAAAATGGGTAAGGAATGGTGAAATAAGAACTTGAATAAAATTTTGAATTTTTATATTCTCTCAATTCCAAAATTTAAAATCATTGTTGATTTTTTGAAGCCAATATGAGAAATTTTCAAAATCAAATATGATAAATATTAGTTTAATTGTAGTCAATATAATCATAAATACTGTAAATTATCAAAAATTTACTATTAAGTGTAAAATTTACTATTTGACAATTCTTATCAAATCAACTTAATTTTGAGTTTAAAAATTAATATTTCAAGCTAACTGGCTTTCAAAAGTCAATAATAAATTTTATAGTTCTTACCGAATCTACTAATTTAGAGTTTAACAATATCTCAAATTAACTTTCAAAAGTCGATAATAATTTTATAATTTGAAAAACGTTATTTTATTTTATTTATTTTCGTTCAAATTTTCAAATTCCAAAACATTTTAACTAACATAAAAGGACGAGTGAGAGTGAGAGTGAGAGAGAGAGAGATTGAATGTGATTCATCCCATAAAATTTTATTCATGACTTCAATAAATTTTCACTATCATAGGAGAGGGAGGGTGATAAGAAGAAAAGAAGAGAGATAATTACACAAAATTCATTCCATTAAATTTTATTCATAACTTATTTCCAGCATGCACAAAAGTAAAGAACATAAAAAATGAATCATTTTTTGATACTAGACGATCTAACCGACTCATTGTCAGATTGCTCAGCGTCAATATAATCAGGAAACGGAACAATTCCAGCTTCTATATTCTGGAACCTAGACAGATAATTAACTACTTATTTCAAATGTAAATTATCAAAAAAGATAATTTTAAAAAAAAATTATTAAAAAAAATAATAATAAATTAATAATATACTTGATCAAACAAATTCCAAAATTGAAACTTACGAGTATTTACAATGATTATAAACAATTATAAAATAAATTTATCAAATATTTTCCGTTTCTTAAATCAGATTATAAAAAGAGTTATCCCAAAGGGGTATGGGTATGGGTATGGGAATGGGTTTGATTAGAAATGTTGGTTGTGCTATTAGTAGATCTAAGAGGATGGATTGGGGGCCTATCCCTATGCCCAAGTAAACTACCGCCGATACAATTGTCACTCCTCTTTGCATAATTAACGAGGGAAGAACAAGAACCCCTTGAAGTTTTCTTCGAGATCTGCCTTGAAGAAGCGCTTTTAGGAAGAAGCTTCTGATGATCATTGGATGATCTGTTTTGGGTTTCTGCAGAAAATCCCACATAGCTTTTGCACGACTTGAGCTACTTATTGTAAGGGTTTTCTGGCTTGGCCAAATCCTCTAAGCACCTCACGTTTGATAAACAAGTGAAGGATTGTGATTTCCCTTGGAAGTGCTTTGACAATCCTCTCCTGAAAAGTAAGTAACCAAAAAACAAATTAATATACAAGTTATAAGGATCATTTTCCTATATATCCACTTATTAGTTAGTTTGTACGTCTCTCAAACAAATTAATTATATACGGGGCCGGCAGCTTACTTGAAAGGGAGTTGTTGAAGGAGGGAGGACATATCACTCAATGAATCGCCGGCGGCCAGCTTGCCGGAGGGCGAAGCAGTAGAATAAGAAAAAAGGGAGTTGGGTGAAGAAGAGGGAGACGAAGAATTGACTTCGTGATCTTCCATTTAATTATCATCAGATTCCTCGGATCCAACACTTAAATCCTCTACAAGAATCTTGTAGTGATATTTCACTTGCTCCACCGTTTTGCTTGGAACCATCGCCGCAATCCGCTGAAATTCGTCTTCCGATTCTTTCTTCAAATACAGCGCAATGCCGTTGTCAAAAGCTTTGTTCTCTTCCCATGTCCAACTTACTAGGGCTGTTGACATGATGATGATGACGATACTTAATGTTTGTGGTTTAAGACTCTTTGTGTTTTGAGGTGCAGCTGCATGGGTTATATATACTGTTAGAAAGCATTAATCATGCAAAAATGGGTGGCATAAATTTTGGCTTGATGAATGACGACAATTGACATAATTTTGAAGATATGATGCCTCAATTCAAGTTATTTGGTTGATTTTTAATTGATTGAAAAAAAATTAGGATTGCGCTAATATTTTGTATTGTGAGGTTATGGTAAGTTTGAAGTGATGAACATGCAGGAAATTGTGCTATCAATTTCATTTTTTTTTGAAAATGTTATTTTCAGTTTTTTGACGATAAAAAAAATACTTTCAGGAAATTAAGTTATAAAACTATTATTAATTTTATGATTGTATAGCCCCAAATCAAAATTTTTTTATCAATTTTGAGTATTAAAATGAATTTAATTAACTTTAAAAGATCAATACTAATTTTACATTTTAGAAGGAAGAAAGAATTAGTATATAATATGATACCTCAATTCAAGTTGAGTGGACAATTTTGATTGACCGATGAAAAAAATATTGATTGCGCTAATATTTTGTTATATGAAGTCATTATAATTTGAAAGGATGAACTTCCTGGAAATAAAGTTCTCCCTTCCTTCTATTATATAATATGATACCTTTTTTTGGGTAAAAATTTAATATGGTGTACCTAATTAGTTAACTTTTAATTGATTGGAAAAATATACTGATTGCGCTAATATTTTGAAATGTGATTTTATCAAAAATTTGAATGGGTGAAATAAAGTAATTTTGTTTCCCACCGTTCTATTATTTATATTTTTTTTGCACGCACAAAACCACAATAAAATAGATTAAAAATTAAACTATGCAACGAGGGGTAGCCCGTCCCACAAAATCTTGGATCCGATTATGGTGAAGTTGAAATCAACTTCACCATAATAAGTGTATATAATTTTTTGATTGAAAATGTTACATTAACATTTTATATAAATAATGGATCAAAATACTATATACACTTATTATTGAATGAAATGACATCAATCAATTTGGGCGTTGTCGTGTTGGGAAGTTGCTACCAAGACTCTGAGTCCAATTACTATAGACGATTAGAGGAAGTGGTAGTACTAAATTATCCCAATGGTAAAAAGGTTGTTACATTCAGATGTCGCTGGTTTGATACTGTTAAGGGTGTTAAAATTGATCGTAATAGAATTGTCACGGTAGACATAAAGTCAAAATTACATTATAATGATGTATTCGTTCTAGCCAACCAAGCCACTCAAGTGTACTACGCCCCGAATGTCTTAAATTATCGGAGCCCCTGGTATACAGTTGTCACAACAAAGACTCGTGCTTTTGATGGTACTAATCTGTCGGGAATAGATGAGCTGTTGCAAGAACAAATTAACAATCCCGAGGCAGATGTCTTACGGGATGATGATATGGTTTTTGACTTCATTGACATACCTGATGTTGAGGAAGATGTGGTTATCAATGACTATATCGTTGTACACGAAGACGACAAGTACAAAACCGATACGGAGGCCGAGGAGTCAGAATCAGATGACGAAGTTGAGATTGATTCTGACGGATTTGATGATGTACGTAGTCTTAACTAGAGGAGGCTTTTAGTACTGAGCAGTCCGAGAGTCGTCAAGTTTCATTTAGCAGTTTTTTAGTTCTCACATATTATATAGACTAATGACTTATATTTTTAATCCTATCTACAGGGTGGAGATGGCGATGGGAGGGTCGTTGTCACTAATTCTCATCCACCAGAGCAGCCCGAGAGTCAGGTATTCTGCATGTTATTTTATTTTTTGTTAGCAGTCTTTTAATTCTCACATATTATATAGACTAATGATTTATATTTTAGTCTTATCTGCAGGGTGGCGATGGCGCTGAGCATCAGCGTCGCCCACCCTCGTCTGATGATCCTCCTCCTACTAACTAGCTAGTTTTACGTGCTAGCTCATTTGTATAGATTGTATTCATTATATTGTAGAACATTTGTACATTTTGTTTAAAATTTAGTTTACTTTGTAAGAGTTTTGTAAATCAAACAGGTTTGTTATCAGTTTGTCGTTAGCGTATCGTATTATTTGTTATCATTCTTTATGGGTTAGTTGATATTTATACTTGTTATCTTAGTTAACATTAGCGTATATTTGTAGTTGTTATGGGATTGAACGTTATGGAACGTTATAGCGTGTATTTGTAATTGTTATGGATTAATGTTAGCGTACGTTGTTGGTATTAGAGTAGTGATTGGATATAACAAGTTTTTTTGTTATTTGGAATTGGGAATATATTATTGTTTGTATGATTGAGATGGAACAGGTTACAGGTACAGTATTGGGGTTTAAAACCCTGGATAGCAAAATTATAAAAAAAAAACCACAAAAAAAAAATTGGTAATCTCGACGGAATAAGCTAATTCCGAGGGAAATTCCGCTGGAGTTAGGAAAATATATTTAATTTAATTTATTTATTTTCGACGGGCGAGTTTGTCTACTTTAGGCAAATTTTCGTCGAACTTAATTATTTTTGCATTAAATTCAGACTCGACGCACTATTCCCGCGGCATTAAGCTACTTCCGTCGAAATTATAGTAAACACGACAGATAATTCTGTCGCAAATCATCCGTCATAATTAACTAATTTCGACGAGCTTAATGCCGAGGAGTTTAATGACGACGGAATGGTCGGCAGAACATTTCGTCCAGAATAACCCTAAATTCGACGGAAAGGCGTTAAGGTCGACGAAAATTTCCGTCGGAATTAGCCGGTTTTCTTGTAGTGCGTGTTAAAATATAACTTAGTAATATAGTTTATAATAAAATAATCATAAAATCATATTACCTAATATTAATTTGTTACCATTATTAAATAAAATTTTGTTACAACTTAGATAATATGATTTAAAAGGAAAATAATTTTCACATAAATCATCTTATCTAACTTGAATTTGTTACTCGTTATTAAATATAAGTGTACTTATATTCAAGTATAAACAATATAATTTTCGAAAGAAATTATTTAGTTATTAGAACTATTTTATCTAATAAATCTAATAATATATTTATAATTTTTTTACAATATCATAACTTTATAGTAAAATCACGTGTTTTGCATGGGTGAAGATGCTATTATTTATCGTGTTATGTGTCCAAATTTGTTAATATTTCTAAATTGTTATAATTTTTTAATTATGTAATTTATCTATCTATCTATCTATACTATACTATACTATAATTAAATAGACAATTTAGTTCATCCTCCTTTTTTTGGTTTCACTTTTGACTTTTCCTACTTTAAGTCAACCTAAATTATTTATCAATCTAAATTAGAAACTGAAATTAGTATCGTAATTTTATAAGGAAACAAGAATTAGTAGTATAACTTTATAAGGACACAATCAAATAATAAGATCATATTACATAATATATATTAATTCGGTTATTAATATATATATATATATATATATATATATATATATATATATATATAGACACACACACACACACTATAATTAAATAGACAATTTGGTTTGTCTTTTTTTTTGGTTTGACCTTTTACTTTTCTACGAGAAACCAACTTTGAATATTTATCAATCTAAATCAAAAACTATATTTAGTAACATAGTTGTTATTTCCTAGAGGCACAATAGAGATCTTGAAGGGGGGGGGGGGTTGAATAGATATTTAAAACTTATTCAATTACTTTTTTGAGTATTACCAAATAATTAGTTAATCAAGATTATCCCTGCACAACGAAATATAGGTTTGAAAACTTCTCTTGAAGATTTACTAAGAAATCTCAGTTCTTAAAATAAGTTCTATGAATAGATAAACACATAGCAGATATGGCAGTTATAATTTGCATAATATAAATGACGTAAAGTAAAAGACTCAGTAGGTTTTAAGTGGTTCGGAGACTAAACAACTCCTACTCCGCTATTCTACTCAACGAGTAGGATATCCACTAAGGATATAGGCCCAGCAGACCATTTTAAAACTGAACCACTAAGGTTCCTGAAACGACCCCAAAATCAGAACAATCCACTCCCAACTTTGGTCGTTTGCAATACATTCACATTCTAACTTTACATCATTAATCGATGTTATACTTAATAAAATGCGGATAATTAAACTTTTTATAACTTTCTTTCATTACCGGAATTGCAACCTTTACGATTTACCTTACTTCAAAATCATGTATATATATATGATTCATTTTACCGGCCAGATTAATTATGAGTAACCATAAACTCAATACTCGGTATATATATTATTCTCGTATAATCTTTACATCGTCTTATGTTAATTTATAAAGTAACTACAAAGTTACACTTCAAGTTTACAATAACCATTCCTTGCTTATTGAATCTTTCAAAATAGATACAAGTCAACCAAATTTCAATACAACAAGTCGTTGTGATTTAACAAAGGCTTAACTTAATCAAGCGATACATCTTTTCTAATCATGCCGCATTTCATATCTTCACTGTTATGGTCCTCTGATAAAATCAACTTTCATCTGCAAATTATTTGCAAGGTTGAACACAACGGCCCAGCAAGTCTAATAGTTTTCACATTTCATGTTTCACATAACATACATACTTGCATTTTATTCATGCACCATATTCCTATCATAAATCTTATGCAATGCGTCTACATATGCTTCATACATCTCATGATATGCATTCATATATTCGTCAATATTTCATACTGTATATTTATAGAATTTCAAGTTCCACACGCACAACGTGCACATTTTTAATCATGCTCACATGTAATTCACATAAAAGTGAAAATTAACACATAATTGAGTAACAAAATCATGTATATCGACATATTCAAATAATTCAACAAGTTACTAAAAGAACTTGCCTCTACTTTTGCTTATCCCAAAACGTTCATCGAACGTCCATTGTGTAACTTCTTTCATCGCCTAATATTCCTTGTACATCATTCTTCATTGCATATCCTATATATATTATCAAATTATAATATTAATATAGGAATGACCATATTACACTCCCTTAGTCTTGTTCATCCATTTTTATTGCAAATAAGTCACAAAAATTACATTTTGTAACTTTTTAATTGACATTTAAATAATTCTTTCTTAATTTCTTGACCACAACATATTTATTGAAGTCACTTAGATACCTTATTATTTTTTCCCTTCTAGCCATACTTAGGTAAAATATTTTACCCTTAATTTTTTAGCTTTATTTACTATTTTTAAAAACGTAAAAAATGCTCAAAATTGCATTTTAATAAATTGAGTTTTTATTCAAACATCCTAAAATTTATACGGAAGCTGCTACATATCAGTACACACTTCTCTTAAAAATTTTGTAATTTTCTAGGCTATGAAGCTCCAAATATTTCAGTTTCAAGTTTTCATTTCTAGAATTTCATTTGGTCATAACTCTTGCCTTGGAAGTCGGATTGAGCCCATTTTTGGACTGGAACTTCTTGGCACTATGTACTTTCAGCACACAAAAGGCCATAATTTTTTGTACATGTTAACTGACTGAAAATAGCCACACAAATATTTGTTGTCACTTATATATATATACACACATATTGTTGTGTTTAATTTGTTGTATATTGTCGTAATACCAGTATCAACATATAGACTATATATATATATATATATATAGCTTATTTTATTATTTTGTTAATTACAGGGTGATCAACGAGAAACTAATTTGGACGATGACGCATGATAACCGGCCTAGTCTTGTTTTATAGCTATTTATGAGCCTTGTACTTTTATATTCATTTTTTGGATGACTGTATGTTACTTAAAGATTAGATTTGTATAAATTTATTCATTTCATATTGACTTTTTAATGTTTATTTAGTTTATACAATTTTGGTGTATGTGTCAGTATATGGATGGATGTTACTATTATTGTGCATGTGTTGGGATATATAAAACTTAGTTGGAAGTTTATATATATTGTCTGGCGGTCGCTGACACATGGCCCACGTCAGCCTTCGACCCTAAACCATGCTGACTCAGCTTAGTGACGGTCCTGGTCGCTAATAGCGGTCACAAATAAATCGGTCGCTAATAGTGGTCGCTGATGTGCATTCCGGCGACTAGATTTTATGCGACGACTATCAACGACTGATGGCGGTCGTTGATAGGCCATTTTCTTGTAGTGTATACTACATTTAGAAGGTATTGTCCTTCCTTAATTACATAAACATGTCCTACTTCTCGGATCTTAATCCTTCTTCTTTCCACTTCCTTAACATGCCTTCTTTTTAGGACAGTTTTTTTCTTGGTGATCAAACAATCCACACACAAAACACGCACCTTTCTTTAGATTGAGATAATTAGGATAGATATGTCCCACTTGTCCACAACCATAACATATATTCTTTCCTTTCATACATGCACCCATGTGTTTTTTCTCATAATTTATACACTCCACTACTCTTTTCTTAGGGTATCCCTTCTTATTAATGCTCTTCTCGATCCATTTTCCTTTCTTCTTTTTAATCTGGGCTTCCGCCGAAACACTGCATTATGATTCCATTGTTAATCTGTGCATTCGACTCATCACGCTCTGCCGTTATCTCACTTAACGTCTTTTTCAATTGATTATTCAATAATCTTTCCAACTTCCACAATTCCTCCAGGAAAAACACCTTATGCTTCAAATCTTGAACTTCCTTCGTTGATTGATCATTCACAACTTCTGCTACACTTTTCCCTTCTACTGACTCTACTTCTGGCTCTACCTGAGCTTGCTTGGAATCTACTTCCACTTCACCACTAAGTTCCATCTCTGGATACTCTTCATCGTCACTTCCTAAGTCCACCATAGGTTCATCTTCAAACACCTTCTCAGAACATACTACTTCAATCAATACATCACTGGGCTCATCAGCTGGCACATCCTTATCCTCAAAAGGATCCTTTTCAGACTTATAATCTATGTTCGAATCACTCTCTATCACCACCTGGCTCAGGTACTAACTTAAGTGGAGCGATCAATTTCTCCCTCACTATGTGAACATCTTTCACTTCATCATTTCCTTACATCTATAATCAATTAAATTATCTTGATTAGCACATAACAACAAATCATATTTTATATTTCATATAACAAATACCAATTTATTTTATGTTATTTCTATTTCTTGCTTAACTTTTTTTTTGATGAATTCCCTTAATTCATCTCCTACAAACTCTTTCTGGGTTTATATCCTTAATATCTTCTCTACTACTCTAATTCCTCCAAGGTTATAGCCTAAGGTTTTCTCACCACAGGTTTATAACCTACAAATTTGATACCAACTTGTGTGACACCCACAAATCTGTTACCTTTAAGCACGAGTTCGGTGATCTACGATACATGTAATGATAATACATAAATTAATTTATGTAGATGTGTGGTGGAAATATAATGTTTGAAATGTATTATGTGATATATCTGTGTATATATGAAATAGGAATGTATATGTAAGTTTAAAGCTATCATATAAGCTGAGTCATGTGATTAGTAGGAGGTGGCATAACATAAGTCTATTAAACCTCCACTAAATAAAGCACAAGCATGAGCTGTAAATGGCTTAGGCCATTAGAGGGAGATTAAACATGTATGTGTCTGTAAATGAAAAGATGATTAAGAAGCATATACACCGAGTATAAGCTTCAGCTCTCTCATTCCTGTGCTAACCCATTTCGTTCCACACAAAAAAAAAAAGCAGCACTGCTCCATCCTTTCTATTTTTCTCTCTCCAAAATTGTTATTCCTTTATTTCTATACTCCTAAAGTTCAAGTATTTGTCAAAATCTTAAGAAATTGAATCTAATAACTGGAATTGGGAAGGAAATGGGGCAATGTACTGTCAAAAGAGAGATGAAATTTAGCCAACAAAAAGTGTAGAGCAAGAATTGAAATAAAAGTTCAAGCAAAACAACAAACAAAAGGTGATATGCGATTTGTTAACGCTGTGAGTGGACGAAAAAGAACAAGAATCAATAACATTTCATCACAAAGTTGATAAGAATTTCAAAAGACACGAAATTCTAGTGAAAAAGATAGTAAGGAAAATATTCTTATATATAAGAATATTTGTTGTATATATAAATATATATATATATAAGTGACTAAATTGATTATAATAAATACTAAGATTACCTCGTCGCCATCCTCATGCTGTGATGCTGCTGCTGCCACCATTACAGCAGCTAACTCATCAGGACTCATAGCCGCCAGACACCCGCCTAGTATACGAAGAAGATCACGATCTCGACAAATCGCTGTCACACAGTTAGCAGGATTATGATGAGCTAGATGGGTCGATGGCTGTGTAGACTGGATAGCAGAACTGCCTGTGCCACTGATGGCTAGGAGTCGTCGTTGTCCTTGGCCTTTGATGTAGTTCTTCTTCACAACTGAAGCCCTCTCCCACAGTTCTTGAGCAATCACCGGACGTGGGGTGCCTTCAGGATAACTCTCGTTCAATAAGCTCTTATAAGTATCCTGTCAACATGTTAATAATTAAATAGTTAAAAATAAATACTAAATTCTAAATAAAAACGTAAACTTGATAAACAACACCAAAGTTGTACATACTTAATTACCACTATCTGGACAGCATCATGCAGACCATCACGGGTGGCCACGTACACATCCAGCCAATGGATATGCTGACCTTGAGACTAAGACTCCTATATAAAATATACTCCCATATTCCTAAGTAAACATGTGATATTTACAAACCATATATGATTGTAAACATATTAAAAATATTCTATCAAATTCACAAGTTTACTATTCATACGTACCCTAGCAGTGATATAATGCAACTGTAATATACTGCCGCCCCTATAGGTGCCTTTCGCCTTTTCGCTATCAGGTACACCCGAGGATCTGTTGGTGGTGGCAGTCTTGCGTTTTTTGACCCAGCTCTCAGCTCTCCATTGGGCACACATCTCAACCCATATGGACTTGGTGCACCACCATTAGCTATGCTCGTGCATGTACTCATCTCCCTGGCCTGCAGGATGGTCGATCTATGCATTATGTAAGGCTTTTTGTCGTTCTTTATTCAAGTTATTTTTGGTGCGGACGGCGCACTTCTACCAGAACAGTGTCTGTGTCACTGAAGCATACACGTCCTCCCATCTATACATTTTCTGCAAATAAAACAACAATAATAATATTAAAATGGTACTATTAATATATAATGCAACTCTACTAAACAATTTTAGTTTATTAATCTTATTATCTGTCATAATTAAAAATATATACCTGAAATTCAGCCCAAGTTGCATCCTTGTGGGCGATAGGTGTGCTCGTCCACGTAATCACAACTGTCGGCCAGTCCTGTAAGCACAGCTGTGAAATGCACTTGACTATCTTGTTATTTGAAAAATCACTACAATATACAACGATTTACATTAAAGATAAGTAGATTTATTATAATATTTAAAGCAATTTACATTAATATATATTTGCAACAATAGAAATCTAAAATGTTTATTTATAAATGAGCGGACGTATGTGCTGTCAGGAGGAGGACGGGTCTGTATAAGAATTCGGTCATCCGGATTAGCAGGGGCCTTTGGCACATGATTAGGACCCTACCCAAGCCGTGCTTTTTTTGCGCTGATTCATCTGCCATCTATATTTTACAAATTTCAAGATGTTATTATGAGTTATATTTGATTACATGCATATATGAATATAAAATGACAATAATGATAGGAAATTGCATTAAATAGTTAAGTATATAAACATGATAATGATATAAAGAACATGTAATACTAAACATACATTTTATTTTTTTAATCAATGTCAGAGTTAGAATCATCTTGTATATATACGATTGCAGATTCATAGCCATCATCTGCTTCAGATTCAGTGTCAGTGTCAGTCAATAACTCTTCCTCCTCAGTATCAATGTCATCTAGCACAAGTATTGACTCAGGATCCATCTAACTGGATTACTTCATTGTAGTCCTTCACATTTATTATAGTTAATTTGTCTATGAAGCATACTTTGTAAGCATATGACTTGAGCATACTTGTTAGAATCTGATTAACATTTAAGCATACTTGTAAGCATATGACTTTAGCATACTTGTAAGCATATGATTTGAGCATAATTGTAAGCATATGACTTAGCTTCTTTCTTATAGTTATGGGTAACATGTAAGTATGTGTAACCCTAGCTGTTCAACTCGCTTGCTTCTGGATGAGTTGACTCACTAGTCAAGCTGAGTTTAGGGGTTATATATATGACTTGACTAGATGACTCTCTCATTCATATGGATCAATGATTCTAACATGTAACCATAGCTGTTAAACTCGCTCGACTTGGATGAGTTAACTCATGAATCGAGTCGAGTATTGGGGTTATCGATCTGACTTAACTAGATGTCTCTTAATATGCTAAGATTCCTTATCACGGTAAGATTCATTCATGTTGTGCAACTCGTCTATATTAGTTGGGATTGGGATCAATAATCATATATAGGGAAGGTCCAAATTAGGTTGAAACCTAATTGACAGGCAAAGAGAGAACGGGTCTATATTACTCATCTTTAGGATTCATAGAATTGCAAATTCAAAGCACAAGCGACAATTGTATATAGACTTATTGGTTGTCCAATTGTATTTCTCTCTCTTTTGTCTCTAAAAAGGTAAGTATTATAAATGTTCGCAACTACTATTAAAAGAAAGTCTCTTATTTTGTTTATTTGTTTTATTTTATTTTATTTACTATTGAGAAACAAAAATTTTTTGTCAGAGTCTCCCCTATAATATGGAATATCCACATGCACGACGACATGCATATATGACCATTTCTAGGCACCCAAGACACAACCCAAGAGAAATATAGAAATTCTCAATATAATAAGACCAAAACAATAATGAATTAATGCAAATTAAAGCAGTAAAAATTTCAGGAGTATACAAATTCAGAGTTTACTTTAGACCAAACTCGCGCTTTCTTTTTTGCAAGCTTCTTTCTTTACTTTACACATGACCTAAAGAACTTATTCTTGATTAGAGCACTTATCTCTTAGTTCTTTAACTTAAGAGTATGATATTGCTTTTGATCATTAATTGCTTTTAGCAGTGAATATCTAACGAAATTGTACTTAGTTTATTTTAGCAATGGAAAACTTCCTAAATGGTACTTAGTTTATTTAATACATCATTTATTATTTTTTATTATTTTTATTATATTTAGTAGTGGAACTAAGTAAATGCTACTTTGTTTATTATATTATATTTTAATATATTTAATATGATATTATATTCTAGTTTAATATTATATTTTATTATATTTATATGATATTATATTTTAATTTATTATATTATATTTTAATATAATATAATATTTTACTATATTATATTATATTTTAATAATATATTTTATATTATTTAAGTTTAATATTCTATTTTATTATATTTATATGATATTTAGTAGTGGAACTAAGCAAATGGTACTTAGTTTATTATATTATCTTTTAATATATTTAATATGATATTATATTCTAGTTTAATATTATATTTTATTATATTTATATGATATTATATTTTAATTTATTATATTTTATTTTAATATAATATTTTACTATATTATATTATATTATATTTTAATAATATATTTTATATTATTTAAGTTTAATATTCTATTCTATTTTATTATATTTATATGATATTATATTATATTTTAACTTAATTATATATTTAATCATATTTAATATATATTATATGTCAAACATTAAATGTTACTAAATTTAGTATGAGAAACTAAGTAAATGCTACTTAGTTTAATTGTTATATTATATCATGTTATTTTATTTTAATTTTTTTATGTATTAGTTGAAAACTAAGTAAATGGTAACTTAGTAATGTTACAAAGAATTTAAAATCGCTACTAACTTATATATGTATATAACTTATTGTTTCCTTACTTTGTTGGGGTTCTTGGGATATGAAACAAAGTCTCACTTAAACCTAATTAAGGTGTTGACTTAGTCATATTCTATCCTTGTGTTTTGATGGTGACTTGTTTTTTGTACTAAATCATTTCTATGACATTTTAGGTATTTGATAAAAAGAAACCTTGGTGGTGTATTCAAGTGGATTGAAAATTTTATTTTACTAGGAAATAAAATGTAAGGTCAATTGCATTTAATTGATTTTTCAATCAAGGCTCTAGGACATATTATGTGCATTTAATATTATATTTTATATATGTCTAAATTGAAAGGGATTTTAAAAATAATGAAAAGGTTTTTCGGTAATAAATAAAATAATTTTGTTACTTGATCAATTTTTAATAAGACATAATTTTATCAAGAACAAGAGTTTTAAAGTATTATAGAAAAACGTGATGTAATTAGTGGATATATTTGTCTCCAAAGGAATCCTGATGATATATGTTTAATGCATATCGCATACACGTGTAATGACTTAAGTTATATATATATATATATATATATATATATATATGATGCCGTGTGTATGCTGAAGTATTGGAAGCTATATGGTTGAGATATGCTACATGAACGAGTTTTTAAGAAGTCATGATTACATAGAGTCTGTGACGCCCCCAGAATGGGTCCATTCCACCCAACCCATTCTGGGTCGCCAAATACATGGTACAGAATCCAAATACAAACTTCTTTATCAAAAGGTCGTGAGCAGGACGACCATACATGTTGTGAGTGTCAATACAAATGTAGAAAGTATAAACACTCAAACTAAGTCCTACTCCCTCCGCTCCTAAAAAAAGAGTCCATTTGTTTTTTTTTTTGTTCCAAAAAAAAGTTCGATTTGTTTTGATTGTAGCATTAACAAACATCCTTAACTCATGAAGCTAAGGGAACTTGAATTTTGCAAAATTATAACATAAAAAGATTGTGTAAAATAAATTTTGCAAAAAAAAAAAAAGGCAAAAGCCGGTGGGCCGGCCCGGGTTGGGCCACGGGCCGTAGTTTTTTAGCCCATAAAAAGCCGGGCGGTTTTGGCCCGGCCCAAAAATGGCCCAGCCCGCGCTCGGCCTGACCCGACCCGCCCGTTTGCCAGGTCTACTCTCAATAATTGTCTCTTTAAAAATTCCTCCATTAAATAAATATTTCCTTATCATTGTTTTTCAATAATTAATTATTCACAAATAATATTACAGAACCACAATATTGACAATCAGGTCGTTCCCAAGAAAGAGGGGGCCTTCTGATAAGAATTTCTCCTTACTAGCACGCAATTAAATAACCCCTCCTAGATAGAACTTCCTTAGACATTGTCAATAATACTATCTAATAATATTATTCAAATAATATGAATTATTGATCTGATAATGAAAATACTGTGCAGTAGCAATTATTGAATTAACAATAATATAAAAATACTGTGCAATACTATGTGCTACTGTGCAACAACGCGTATTATATAATTTTAACCACCGGGCATTCCAACAGTGTTAACGGTAACAACTACGCCATTATTTATAGAAAACTCATTCTTGTCGTTTTCTTCATCCGACAGTTTTTCCTAGGCCCACAAATGGTTGCGCCGTCATACAAATATTCTCCGACAGCAAGAATATTCTACGACCAAACGAATATTCCCCGACAACAATGAATATTTTATGACCACTTGCTTATTTTAAAATATTTGCCCATATTACCCATAACATTCCACATTATCAAATTAACCCCTGACTATTTCAAAATAATATGTAGAGAAAATTTAATTTTTTATTCATAAAAGTTAGGGTCTTACAGAGTCTTAGAAATCTAATACACTTTTTATATTGGAAAGTGAATGGGTTATACTTTTTTGGATTGCTATGTCAAGAGTGAGATAAAGTCAAATATCCAAAGTGGGTTATATATGCTTATCTTCATGATTTGTTTTTATCTTCCGGATACATCTCCAACGTAAAAACAAATTTAATTCTTTAAAAGATATATCTTGGAAAGGCTTTGTTTGGATAACGGTAGTCTTGTATGGTCTATAAAAGGATGTGTTTCAGAATTGATTAACACACGATTATTCATTGCATTAATTCTGAAATTAAGAGAGCTATTTTGTTAATTGGTGTAAACTCTATTGGCTGGGTACTTATATTCTGATATTTAACAGCTGATTTTCGGTGAGCTTTAATTGGTAATATTTCTTTTATTATTTGATCATTGCATTATATAGTTGAGCCTTACATTGTTAAATTGATTATTTGCATTGATCATAGACCTCTATATTTGTACTCTACTTTTTGTTTAGACTAAGTGTAGTCTAAAAGTTTTAATCTGTGTGGATTAGAGAAATGTTACAAACAGGTTCAAGGAAGCAAAGGTGTTTAAGGAGTGCATAGGTGCACAAGGAGCAAAAGTGCTCAAGAGAGCTTAATTATTTTAATTATTGTAAGAATCTTCTTTGTAATAAGTATTGATTTATAAAGAAATAAATAAAGTGAGTCTCCAATACTAGTTGGTATTGGACGTGGAGTAGACTACTATTATAAAGGGTAGTAGTTGAACCACGTAAAAATTCTTGGTGTTCATTTAATTAATTGTGCTTAACTTTATTGTTCACAAGAGATTAACTAAATTAAGTTTAAGATAATAAGTTAATATATTAATTGTATTCAGAAATTTAGTTATATATATAATTTAGTTAAATTGATAATTCAGCAAGCTGTATTTAAAAGTATTTAAAACTGTTTTATTAATTCGAGGTCCTGCATTAATCATTTCAGCAAGCTGAATTAAGGACAAGTTTTAACTTAAAATAAAAATCGGTCATAGTTGTTCTCACACTTATTCAACCCTCCTTCTAAGTGTGCCTATCTGAATTTTATTTGGTATCAGAGTTTGGCTCTACTTATCTTGGTCTTAAAGGTGACTTGTAGGGAAAGATTCTGACATGGCACATTTCAGGAACAACAATTAAGAAGGTCAATCAACCAATAGACCACCACTGCTGCATGGAACCGAAAACTACAACTTTTAGAAAATCTAAATGAGGATCTACCTTAAAAGAGATCCTTGGGAATGGTGGGTCGTGGAAAATGGACCGGTTATTCCAAGGAAAGATGATGGGACACCAAAGACTCTGCTGGAAATAGATTCAACCGAAACCTACATGGTCTTATATGATTCAAGGGCTATGAACACACTTCTTCGTGGCATGGTACAATCCGAGATAGAAAAAGTCTCCTCATGCAACACAACCAAAGAGATATGGGATACTCTAGTGGTATATAAGTCATGAAGGTACCTCTAAAGTACGAGAAGTCAAGTTAAGCATGCTCATGCATGACTATAAAATGTTCAAGCTCGAAAAGATGAAACCATCAAGATGGCTCAAGCAAGATTTATAGTCCTTATAAACTCCTTGAAGTTACTGGATAAAATTACTCCACAAAGTGAGATTAATCGTAAGTTACTTCGGGCTATGCCCAAAAGGTTTGCTTCTAAAATTACTACTCTTCAAGATTCTGTTAGTATTTCCTCTATGGATACTTTTAACTCTTTTTGGTGAATTAGAAGAATATAAACATCAGTTAAAGATGTGATGATGATGAGGAAACTCCTCGAAGAAAGGTCTTAGCTCTTAATGGAGGAAAGGAAGAGGAACTTGATGATGACTTGGATGAAGAAATAGCCCTGATGTTAAGAAGACTCAAAGGACTACTACAAAGGAAAAATAAAAAGAGGAATACTTTCAACTCAAATAAGTTTAAAGGAAAGCAAACCGAAGAGACATGCTTCGAATGTGGACGTCCAGGTCACTTCAAGAAAGATTGTTTTCAATTAAAGAACAAAGGGAAGACAAACTACAAAGACAACAAAAAACAACAAAGCCCTTGTTACTTGGAGTGATGAGGAATCCGAAGTAGAGATCGATGCCAAAGTTGAAATAGCTCAAGTATGCTTCGTGAGAATTGAAGGTGAAACTAATCAGGTATCTCTTAATGAGCTAAATTCATTAAAACAAGAAAATAAAAAATTAAAAGAAAAGAATGCATACTTAAAAGGTTTAGTTAATTCATTAATGAGTGAAGTTGATTCTTTGATAGATGAAAAGAAAGAAATTGAAAAAGAGTCATCATGTAAAGATAAAAAGATTTTGATTGCAAAAAATGATTATTTATACAATTATAACAAAATACTTTTTAATAAGGTAAACTATCTAAACAAGGAAGTTGAAAGATGGACTAATGAATTAAAAATGAGATATGTATGTATTGATGCTTTTAGTGATGAGTCTCACTGCAAAACTATTCCAACTAATGAACTACAAAAGAAAATAGAGTCATTAAAAGTAACACTTGCTAAATTTGTTCAAGGAGAAGAAAATTTGGCAGTTATGTTGGGAAAACAAAGACCTAGTTTTGAAAAATAAGGAATTAACTATAATTTCACTTACAAAAAGAGAGATGTAAAAATGCTAAAATCAAAATCAAACTTTCAATTAAATTTTTGCTCCCATTTCACAACATGTAAACATTGTGGTATTAAAAGTCATTTAGATATAAATTGTTTTAAAAAGAAAACAATGTTAAAAAGATGTGGATTAAAAAGGGTGATTTACTTGCAACTAACACAAGTGGACCCAAAAAGATATGGGTACCAAAAGGATGAATTATTTTTTCTTAACAGGTGTGTTTGAAGGCAAGGGTTCCATCTCAAAAATGGATTCTTGATAGCGGACGCTCTCGTCACATGACCGGTGACAAATCAAAGTTCATGGAGCTAAACCTCAAGAAGAAGAATGGAATAGTTACATTTGAAGATAATCGAACCTGCGAAATAACTAGAAAATGTAAAATTGATAACGGTAAGGTTAATATTAATAATGTTCACCTTGTTAATGGTCTTGTATTTAATTTAATAAGTATTAGTCAATTAACGGATAATGGCCATCAAGTTAATTTTGAAAAAGATAAATGCACAATATTTCATGGTACTAACAAAACTACTCTAGTTGCATAAAGAGAAGGCAATATATATACTCTTGATTTTGAGCAACAGGATGAAGAACTATGTCTTGCCTCAGTACAAGATGAAGCTAATCTATGGTATAAGAGGATGGGACATGTTCATATGGATATAATCAAGAAGCTATCTTCGAAAAGTCTCGTAAATGGATTGCCAAAAATAAAGTTTGAAAAGAAGGGGATATGTATTCCTTGATAATTGGGGAAACAAGTAAGAACCTCATTTACGGCAAAGAACATGGTATCAACTTCTTCTTCATTGCAATTACTTCATCTTGATTTATTTGGACCTGAAAGACATTATAGTATTAATGGTAAATTTTATGCATTTGTAATAATTGATGATTTTTCTAGATACACATGGGTAATATTTTTGAGAACTAAAGATGAAGCATTTAAAGAATTTGAGAAATTGATAAGAAACCTGGAAACAAATTATAGTTACAAACTCATTAAAATCAGAAGTGATCATGGTACTGAATTTCAAAAAGATTTCATAATATTTTGTGATCAAAAAGGGATTAGCCATGAATTCTCAACCCCAAGGACTCCTCAACAAAATGGGGTGGTGGAAAGAAAGAATAAGACACTACAAGTGACAGAAAGAACATTACTGCAAGAGAGTAAGCTTCCAAAGAAATTTTAGGCTGAAGCGGTAAGTACATCATGTTAAGTTCTAAATAGAGTGCTTATTCGTCCAATTATTTTGAAAACACCTTATGAGCTCTTAAATAATAAGATTCCAAATATAAGTTATTTCAAAGTGTTTGGATCTAAATGTTTCATTTTGAATACAAGTGATAATCTGAGAAATTTGATGCTAAGTCTTATGAAAGAATATTCATTGGTTATTCTCAAAATAGTAAAGCATATCGTATTTTCAATATTAGAAAATCATGTGTTGAAGAGTCTGTTCATATCACATTTAATGAGACTAACAGTGATCTTCCAAAAGAAAGAGAAGAGGATGCAGGAAATTTGGAGATAGCTGTGAATTCAGCAAACCGAAAGGAACAAAACAACAAACCAAATGAACACTTTCAGTAAACTGAAATGGATGGTCAGCTGGGACATGAACCAGAAAACTTACAAGATGCTGAAGAATATTTTCATAATCAACAAGAGGAAGTCATTCATGATACCTAAATGCCAAAGATAACTAGATATCTCAAAAATCATCCTCCAAAAAATATCATTGGATATATCAATAAAGAGATAACCACACGAAGAGGGTTACAAAACCATTGTGCATTCGCCGCATTTTTGTCACAAGTTGAGCCAAAAAATGCTAAGGAAGTTGTTCTTGATGAAAATTGGTTATTTTCCATGCAAGAAGAATTTCAACAATTTGAGAGATGCCAAGTGTGGGAACTTATGCCTCCTCCAAAAGATTTCTCCATCATTGGTACAAAATGGGTATTTAAAAACAAGCTTGATGAGCATGGGGACAATCACTCGTAACAAAGCAAGATTAGTAGCTCAAGGATACAACCAACAAGAGGGGATCGACTATGAAGAAGCATATGCACCAGTCGCAAGGCTAGAATCGATTCGAATATTGTTGGCCTTTGCGTGCTATAAAAGGTTTAAACTTCATCAATTGGATGTAAAAAGCGCCTTCCTCAACGGATACATCAATGAAGAAGTATATGTCAAACAACCTCCTGGATTTGAGCATGAAAAGTACCCCAATCATGTCTACAAACTAAAGAAAGCTCTTTATGGTCTTAAACAAGCTCCAAGGGCTTGGTACGAAAGGTTAAGTAAGTATCTTCTGTCAAATGGTTTTATTAGAGGTAAAATAGATTCTACATTATTTATTAAACATAAAAATATAGATATCATTATTGTTCAAATATATGTAGATGATATAATATTTGGTGCTACTAATGATTTTCTTTGTGAGTGGTTTTCTAAGTGCATGCATAAGGAATTCGTATGAGCTTAATGGGAAAGCTAAATTACTTTTGGGACTTCAAATCAAGCAAACAAAGGAAGGAATTTATATTTATCAAACCAAATACACAAAAGAGTTACTCAAGAGATTTGGCTTTGAAGGATCCAATTCAAAAGGTACTCCCATGAGCACATCAAGAAAGCTTACATCTGATGACAAAGGTATTGATGTCGACTTAACAAAATATCGAGGTATGATTGGATGCTTAATATATTTATACTGCTTTTAGACCTGATATAATGTATAGTGTATGCCTTTGTACTCGAATTTCAGGCGAAACCTAAAGAATCACACTTAAATGATGTTAAAAGAATTTTTAAATATTTAAGTGGTTCTATTAACTTAGGGTTATTTTATCCAATCTGCAATCACTTTGAACTAATGGGCTATTCAGATGCTGACTATGCAGGGTGTCAAATCGATAGAAAAAGTAAGACTGGTGCTTGTATATTTTTGGGACAAAGTCTTGTATCTTGGCATAGTAAAAAGCAAACCTATGTTGCTCTTTCAACTACTAAGGGTGAATACCTAGCTGCAGGAAGTTGTTGTTCTCAGATATTATGGATGACACAAACCCTATGTGACTTTGATATTTTATGTGATTGTGTGCCCATTTACTGTGATAACTCTAGTGTTATAGATATATCAAAAAATCATGTTTTACATTCACGTAAAAAACATATAGAAGTAATTAAGGCATCATTTTTTAAGAGATAATGTGTCAAAAGGATTAATTAAGTTAATTTTCATTCCCACAGAAAATCAAATAGCAGACATCTTCACAAAACCATTAAGTGAAGAAAGATTTTATATGTTACGAAGGAAACTTGGAATGTGCATGGTATAATATTATTGAGATACTGTGACATGCATCAGTTAATTAATCTTAATTACACCTTATATGCATATTAAAATACTGATTTACGTGCTATATTAATGATGTCTGATAAACAATTCATGTTTAATAAAATCCTTGATTTATGGGATGTGTAATCATAAAATCTTATCTGCATTTGTTTTCAAATTTGAAAAGAAAAGAGCCGCCTGGTTTTCTCGGGAGACGTATGTCATCAGATGTCTACATACATGCATTTCTCTTTCTTACTTTACCCATTTCCTTCTCCATCTAACTACTCACTCTTGCATACTCTGATTTCACTTCTCTCACCAGACTCATAATTTCTGTTCTTCTTTTCCATTGTTTTTCAAAAACACTATGAGGACTCGCACTAACAAGCGATCTATTATCGATTCAGACAACTATCAACCTCTGTTGCCGTCTCAACCCACAGTTCGAAACTTCACGAAAATAAAAGAAGCTGAAGAAGACGGTCTCTGTGGATACGGACTCACGGAACACTGTGTCTTCAGATGAGTCAAATTTTAGTCCTTCCTCAATGAAAAAATCTGGACCATCTAGGCGACGGAAATCGACTATGCCTTTATCACAGTCCGAAGTCTCCACCGCCACCGCCTTTGGTAAACCATTTCCCTTCTTCTGATTTTCCTAAAAATTTCTTTCGCAGTAATGCATATGAATCTCGCTTTAAATCGATTATTGCTCATAAATAGTTTGTCTATGAGAAATCAATTAATCAAATCTGTTATCAAGGTTCTCCTTTGAAAACCCTTTTTGAATCTTGTGGAATATATTCTATAGTCTTTCCTCCTTCAGTTGCTTATCCTCGATTGGTTCAATAATTTTATACAAATATCGAGTGTCATGGTGATTTTTATACGTCTTTTGTGAAGGGTAAATCTCTGTATTTCACGGTCAGGGATTTTGGTAGTATATTGAGTATTTCGTTTTCTGGTGTCTGTCCTATCACTCACAAAGGTGTTATTCATATTCCATTTACTCATCTGGAACAATTACAAATTGCTATGGATAATCCAATTTTACATAAATTTTTTACTCCTAAAATTGTAAATGTGTGTCCAACTGCTTGTGTACTCCATAAATTGGTAAGGTATAATTTGCTGCCCTGTTTAGGTGGGAGTGCAGATTTTACATACCAAGACTTGGTGATTGTGGCAATGATTCTCAAAGGTGTTTCGTTTAATCTATCTCTTATGCTCTTGCAACATATTGTAACGCCCCTAAATCCGGGTCCTTTGAACCTCGGACCTGGTGCGTCACGATACTACTATTGTTAAATTATTTATAACTTTTATTCATAATTTAATGAATAAAACTTATATTAATTACTTTTTATTTCTAGAATCTACATGTCGATCCCAAAACCTTAATAAATTTCCAATCCTGGTTATTTACCATTCCTTTTCTTTACATCATATCCGATGTTATACTTAATAAAAATGCGAAATGATTTAAACTTTTCTATATTCTCTGAATAACAACTTTTATTAATTTCATAACTTTGAATCAATTTATTCCATGATTTAAATTGTCGAAATTACATAATAAAACTTTACATATTGATTTGATATTCTTTATATATCGAATATTACGACTTTGCTACTCTACATGAGTTAAACATCATAAACAACTATCATGTACATCATTTAAAACCTAAACATGGTTCAAGATCATAACTTTAGATAAATAAATCAATCGTCTTGTGATACTATTGAACTTTATCAATCAAGTAGCACGTAACTTTAACCGTGAGTCCTTAACCTGCAAAAATGGTTATTTACAAGAGTGAGCTCGACAGCTCAGTAATTCTAACAGTTTTCATACATCATATAACATATAATATCATGCTCAGTTCATGCAATCATAATCATTTAAATTTACTACGCATGTTTCTTCTCACATAACAAGTATAGAGATTAACTTCTTAAACATATAGTCAAAGATCAACTTTCAAATTTCATACATATCTCATATGCATTTCATATATAAATCAACATCCTCATAGCATAATATAATTCAACCAACAGTTATCAAATTCATATAGTAAATAGGAACTGAAAGACTTGCCTGGCTCGTAGTTTATCAAATACAACTTAACTGCTTATAGCTATCTGCACTTCGTGTATTCCTACACAATTATACAATTATGGATTCATACCCATCAGTCATACATACTCATACGCTCTTAATATAAGAACAAATTGTATATCGTCTTCTAACTTGGTTTTTAAACATTCATTTCACTTCATCTTAGGATAACTATGTTGTTACCACATTACACCCTCATGTTTATTCTATTGAAACCATCTTGTTTCATACATTGCGGTTTTTAAGAAAAATATATAAATATGACCAAGGTCCAAACATTTAACAAACTGTTCTTGACCACCCTGCAGTACGGCGCGGCCGCGCTGCATATTGACTTAGGAGTGGCGCGGCCGCGCTGCTCCCTATCAAACCCAGACATGAGTTTTTGTATATTCAGTTTAGTTTCTAGCATGCCATGAATTCTTATGCATACTATAACATACGTCAAGTAGGTTTTGATCTTTCTACAGGTTCACATTCAAATTATTTAGTTTTACTTTTGAATCTAGCCAGAAGATGTTTTTTTTAAAGATTCTATAGTTTTTTATTTGTAAATATTGTTAGGCTATATTTTGACCATATTTATCGGATAAAGATTCTCTCCGTTACACTTCTCATCTAATTTTTTTTTAGCTTTTCTTGGTACACATTTAGGAACACAATAATATTTTTTCTAAATAATTATTTTTCCAATGTTTGTATTGTTAAATATGTATTAAAAGAAAAATGGGACAAATGTGTAATGGAGGGGTCCTAGTATCTAATGTATATTTGAGACTTTACCACAAGAGATCAAAAGAGTTTTCCACATAAATAATCAACTTTAAATGAGAAAACAACTAGCACCCTCTGATTATTTTTCTATCTACCTGATCAGGTAAGGTTTATATGCCACATCCTTTTAATTTATTTCACACAACCATAAATAATAAAAGCATGACCCTTCCCATAGGTCCTTAGAAAAATTGATAGAGCTTACTTTTGTAAAATAAAATTACAAAAGAAAATAGTAATAAAATATGATAAAATGAGCCATTCACCAGAAATTAGCCTCTATCTTCAATATGTAGGTAGTAAAAGTCGTCTTTTATTCCTCACTTATTCTTACAATAGTAAATGCATTCTTTATTCCTTTGATCCATAACGGAGCTTCTAATGGCTGAGTGGTCCCATTAGACTTGGGAGGTCCTACGCTCTTAAAAATCCTTAAAACTGGCTACTTGCACAACTAGAGGATTTACATTCACTCCGATGTGGTTTTTATTAAATGCCCTTACTAGAAGATTTCTAAACTACCCTCGAGTTCTCTTGACCCTAATCCTCATTTATTATCACGAGTTTCTTCTTCTTATGTTCTTTGCATTCTATGTCTTCTTCTTAACGGCACTTTCTTCTTAATGAAACATATTATTATTATTTCATATCTTATTTTAAAGCATTCTTATTTAATGCTAACACATACACATTATAAAGCAGATTTAATAAATATTCTATATTAATATACTTCTTACAATCCACACTTCTTACATCTTTATAACTTCTGCTATTTACAATCTTATAGCACTTGCTGTTATTTACAATCTACTTTCCTTTATTGTTTATAAAAAGATAAGATTTACATAACTACTCCACAACTCGTATTAAAGTTGGGACTTACAAAAGGTATCCCGCTATACATACAAAAGTTGGGATTACATTTTTACACACACACACACACACACACATATATATATATATACACACACACACACACATATACATATACATACACATATCGTCTAGTATCACTACAAGAAAATGGTCTAACAACAACCAATGGTCTCAACGACCGCACTGTCCGCTCGCTGATATGACTAATAGCGACTGCCTTTGGCTACCGATAGTGAATCTAGTCGCTGGATGATATCAACGACCGCATGCGGTCGCAGTTCAGTTGCCAGTATATTTTTATCACCAAAAAATTGGCGTAAAGCGTTGGCGGGTTATTTTATTGCGGCCGCTAGCGATCGCTAATACGTCCACATCATTAAAACTCAGTGATCGCATGCGGTCGCTGATCCTTTTTAATGTACTCAACATCAGGTGCCTCGACAGACCAGACGAAAATTAAGAAAAAAGAGGGAGACGAGAAGAGGGAGACCGCCGCCACCGCCCGCCGCTACCGCTCCCATCGTCCGCCGTCACTCTCGTCACATTAGGTATATATTTCCTTTTTTGTATACTAATAATTAATTATACAATGAATCTGACTAATTTGGGTAATGTATACATATATGCATTGATATGTTGCTATAAATATATATATATATATATACATATATACATGTTGCTATAATATTTATATGTTGATATGTTACTATATATATATATACACATAAATTTGATTAATTTGGGTAATGAATACTATATGTTTAAGAACCCTTAATTAGGTTTAATTTGGGTAATGTATATTATATATTTAAGAACCCTTAATTAAGAACCCTATATGTTACTAATGTATACTATATGTTTAGGAACCCTTAATTAGGTTTAATTAAAAACCCTTATGAAATTCAAATATGCACACTTAGAAGGGGGGTTGAATAAATGTGAAAACAACTATGACCGATTTCTATTTTAAGTTAAAACTTGTCCTTAATTCAGCTTGCTGAAATGATTAATTCAGGACCCCGAATTAATAAAATAGTTTGAAATACTTTTAAATACAACTTGTTGAATTATCAATTTAACTATATTATATATATAACTAAATTTCTTAATACAATTAATATATTAACTAATTATCTTAAACTTAATTTAGTTAATCTCTTGTGAACAATAAAGTTAAGCACAATTAATTAAATGAACACCAAGAATTTTTACGTGGTTCAACTACTACCCTCTATAATAGTAGTCTACTCCACGTCCAATACTAACTAGTATTGGAGACTTCACTTTTTTTATTTCTTTATAAATCAATATTTATTACAAAGCATATTCTTACAATAATTAAAACAATTAAGCTCTCTTGAGCACTCTTGCTCCTTTTGCACCTATGCACTCCTTAAGCACCTTTGCTTCCTTAAACATGTTTGTATTCTCTAATCCACATGGATTTAAACCTTTAGACTATACTTAGTCTAAACAGAAAATAGATTACAAATATAGAGGTCTATGATCAATGCAAATAATCAATTTAACAATGCAAGGCTCAACTACATAATGCAATGATCAAATAATAAAAGAAATATTACCAATTAAAGCTCACCGAAAATCAATTGTTAAATATCAGAATATAAGTACCCAGCCAATAGAGTTTGCACCAATTAATCAAATAGCTCTATTAATTTCAGAATTAATGCAATGAATAATCATGTGTTAATTAATTCTGAAACACAGTTCTTTTATAGACCATACAAGACTACCGTTATCCAAACAAAGCCTTTCCAAGATATATCTTTTAAAGAATTAAATTTGTTTTTACGTTGGAGATGTATCCGAAAGATAAAAACAAATCATGAAGATAAGCATATATAACCCACTTTGGATATTTGACTTTATCTCACTCCTGACATAGCAATCCAAAAAGGTATAACTCATTCACTTTCCAATATAAAAAGTGTATTAGAGTTCCAAGACTCTATGTGATCATGATTTCCTAAAAACCCGTTCCTGTAGCATATCTCAACTATATAGCTTCCAATACTTCAGCATACACACGGCATCATATTGATAGTAGTGTGCATACAAGCCAATCATGTATGATGATAAAGCACATACTTTGTAAACAATCTTATTTGTTTATTAATAAAAGTATTCATTTATTAAAGGCATTTAATTATCTACATGATGCTGTTTTTATAATATGTAAATAACCCATAGTTTTAAGCAATGCTTTTAGAATCATGATGTTGATCATGCTAATGAAATTAAAATTCTTAGAAAGCTTAAAACTAAAATAGTTCCCAATCGTGAGATTACTAAAAATGGGATTAGTAAATTCCGGATAGATTGGTACATATGTTGCTTTCTCATTGGATGAGGATGATAGATCTCATAATCATTTGTGTGGAGACACTAAAGCAAGTATGTAGGTGCTTATTGGATAATAAGTTCACTGAATGTGACTCGCTATGGAATACCTAATGAAGTTTTACTCGTCTGTCAATAGGAATTCCTAATGTGATAGTAGTACAAGTAATCCTTGGACTTGAGATCATCATAGTATCTTGTATGTAATGAGTTATACTTTGACTTATTCCTTAAGGTCCTTTAGGGTATATAAAAGGGTATGCTTGGGTATAATGAGTTACATATGGAGATAATGAATGATCAATAAAGAATCTACCACTTCTAGTAAAAGAGGAGATATGTCCTATGTGATTCGTTAAATGACAACCCAGGAATCCTTGGCCAAGGTGGAATGAAAGTAGAAAGGAGTTTCTAATTTGCATTATATAGAGTTGTGCATTTTCTAATTGAAATACATATAATTAAATAAAATAAGACTTGACAGTAAATCCATATCTTATATTTAATTGGGACATTGTATGGTGAAAGGATTGAATTGTACAACAACTATGAACTCACAGGTTTTTTTATTATTAATGTTGAAATCTATATTATCTGGAAAGTCGTTGATCGCTAAGGAGTCTTATCCTTATTGTAGAATAAATATTATTTATTTAAATAGATTATTAGTTTAATTTATTTATTAAAAAAAGATTAGAATTATTTTAATTGATTTATTCACAACCACTGTAATATGGAGAACCTAAAGGGTCACACCAAAAAAGGAAGAAGAATTATTTAAGAAGATAATGGCATAATCGTAATAATGCATTAAGTGTAATTAATTTGAATCTATGGTGATAGACTAAATTAAATAACATAATGTTTATTATTTAATATTTTAGAAATATTAAATATAAATTAATAAGAGGAGTCTTATTAATTTTAATATTATTATTATTATTATTATTATTATTTTAATTCTAAAGGAGTTTAGGAATTAATTTAATAAAAGTACTGTGACGCCCCCAAAATAGGTTCAATACACAACTCATTCTGAGTCACCAAATTCATGGTACAGAATCTAAATACAAATCTTTTATATCAAACGGTCGTGCAAAATACGACCACACAAACTGTGAGTTTCAATACAAATCGTATATAATACGAAATATAAACACTCAAATTCATGTCCTCGTTAATTACAATTATTATCACATTATTTTACAAAATAGTGAGGACTTCTACATCTCTTTCTCAGACCATCACTACGTTCCCCGACTAGTCCCAGCTATATTCTCAGTTCCTGAAGAGAATAATGGAAGAAAAGGTTGAGCTCAACTAGCACAATAAAAGAATATTATGACAAAGATAATGAATAATAAATTATCGTTAGCCATCAATAAAACAGATAAAATATTATGGACAACAAGTTTTAGATCAACAACTGCAGCAGAAATATCAATCCATTTGAAGAGTTAAGTAGAGAATGATGTCTACTATCTTCTATGATTTAAAAGTCTAACATCAATATTTTATCTTTGTAACACCAATCAATAATATTTCAAATCAACAATTCATCTTTGCACTACAGGCCAAATATATTCATTTGTATCACCAATGGTCATGATCATGCCAACATCTGTCCATCTTTGCATTACAGGCCAAAGATATTCATAAATCGACAGTTCATCTTTGCACTACGGGCCAAAGATATTCATCAATCAGCAGTTTATCTTTGCACTACATGCCAAAGATAACTTTCACCACAATATAAGACTGGGGATAATAAAAAATAATACGAATAACGAATCTAGTGAGATAAAGGACAAATATTAGAGAATTTATTCAGAGTTCAAGAATGAAGATCAAAACATGGATACAATCAAAGATAATTTGGAAAGAAAAAATAATAAAAAAATTTCGTGAATAGTACCCCATGAATAGTAACTCATAAATAGTAACTCCGACATGAAAAGGTAAAAATTTCATCAAAAGTTCAGACCAATATTCTAGTGAAATGATATTAGATTAAGTGCAAAACTCAATGAATTTATGATCATTTCAAGAATTATAGAAGCAATACTTACAGTAGTAAATTTAAAGTTAGAAATCTGAAATGAAACAATATACGATACTGCAAATGGATTTTCACCCGTCATGCGATAGTCCGCGTAGACAGATCATTTCCACAATTTAATAAAGAATGAATACGAGGGGTTATTCATCAGGCATGCGGTAGTCCGCGTAGACAGGTTATTTCTCCAGAATAATAAAGACTGGAATAACCAAAAGGATTTCACCATGCATGCAGTAGTCCGCGTAAACAAGTTATTCCAACAGAAAAATAAAGAATGGAATAACAACCCTTTCGAGTACTGAAAGAAAATAACTCTCTTCATGAATACGAAAGAAATAATACCTTAATAGAAATTTGGATATTGCACTAGTGTAATAGCAAGATACTCTTCTTCTTTCTCTTTATTCTCTCTATACTTTTCTCTCTATAGCTTTAGTGAATTGGTGAGAAATAATGAAAAAATGAGCTTCTATTTATAGGCTTGGCAGAGTAAGGGTAAAATAGTCTTTTCGTCATAATTTATGACATCATCACTTACCTCATCGTTCCTATGACATCTCGCTTACCTCATCGTTCCGATGACATTATTGTTTACCCCATCGTTCCGATGACATCATCGCTTACCTCACAAGAATTCAAATTCAATTTGCTCTCTTCCACCTCATTTTACTTTTATACCATGAATTTACTATAATAATGTTACCATTCAAATTATAAAAAAATTATACTATTATATTATCACATTATACTATTATAATGTAATATTATAATAATATATTTGAATGAATTATTTTATCGGAGAAGATAAAATACCAATTTTCAACAAATATCTCATGCTAAAAATTTCCTCCATTTATATCAAAATTGATTAAATATTTACTCATCATATGTATCAACAATTTTTATTATTCATAATTAATATTACAGAATTACAATATTGACAACCAAGTCGTTCTCAAAAAAGAGAGGGCTTTCCGATAAGGATTTCTCCTTACTGGCGCGCAATTAGATTACCTAACCCCTTTCCTAGACAGAACTTTCTAGACCTTACCAATAATGCTATCTAATAATATTACTCAAATAATATGAATTATTGATTTGATAATGTGATATACTGTGCAGTAGTTATTGTGATAATTATTGAATCAATAATATAAAATATCAACGCAGCAATTATTGAATTAATAATATAAAATATTGAACAGTAATTATTGTAACAATTATTGAGTAAGTGACTTCTTACGTAAAAATCAATAATTTGAAATACTTTGCAATACCGTGTGCCACTATGCAACAACGCGTATTACTGTATTTTTATCACCAGGTATTTCAACAGTTTAACTGTAAAAGTTTTATCGTTATTTTATAAAAAAGTTATTTCTGTCGCTTTCTATATCCGACAATTATTTCATTATGGGGTCCACCAATGACTACGCCGTCGTACGAATATTATCCGACAAAAAAGAACATTCCCCGACCAAACGAATATTTTTCGACACAATGAATATTTTATAACCACTTGCTTACTTTTTAAAATTTGCACATTTCACCCATAATTTACCACATTTATCAAATCATCACCCTACTATTTAAAATAATATGTAGAAAAAATTAAATCTTATTCATAAAAAGTTGGGGTCTTACAACCTCTCCACCTTATGAAATTTCATCCTCGAAATTGACGTACGTACCTGGTATGTCAAAAAGGTGAGGATACCTTGCTTTCATTTTCGATTCTAACTCCCAGGTCATTTCCTCAATATCATGGTTTCTCCGTAAAACTTTGACTTGAGGTATAATCTTTGAGCATAGAACATGTTCCTTCTTATCCAAGATCTTGACAGGTACTTCCTCATACGTTAAATCTTCGGCTATCTCGTCTGGTTCTAATTCAATAATATGGTTTGGGTCTTTCACATATTTACGTAGCATGGATATGTGAAAAACGTTATGAACACGAGACATGCTTGGAGGTAAGGCGAGTCTATAGGCCATAGTTCCTACTCGATCGAGGATTTCAAATGGACCAATAAATCGTGGGTTGAGCTTTTCTCTCTTCCCGAATCTCGTAACTCCTTTCCATGGAGCAATATGTAACAATACATGGTCTCCGACATTAAATTCCACGTCCCTTCGATGAAGATCCGCATAACTTTTTTGTCGATCTTCTGCCGTTTGTATACGTTGCCGGATCATTTGAATCTTTTCCGTAGTCATACGTACTAACTCCGGTCCCAACAATGTTGCTTCACCCACCTCGTCCTAGCATACTGGAGAACGACACTTTCGTCCATACAATGACTCAAAGGGAGCTATGCCTATACTTGCCTGATAATTATTGTTGTAGGAGAATTCCACCAATGTTAAGTACTTATCCCAACTTCCTTTGAAGTCTAGAACACAAAGTCTCAATAGATCTTCAAGAGTTTGAATAGTCCTTTCCGATTGCCCGTCCGTTTGAAGATGATATGTAGAACTGAATCGTAAATCGTTGCCCATAGCTTTCTACAAACTGACCCAAAATCTTGAAGTGAATCTTGGGTCTCAATCCGAAACTATGAATACTGGCATGTCATGCAATCTCATAATCTCATTTATGTACATACGAGCAAGACGTTCAAGTGAATAAGTCTCTCGTATAGGCAAGAAATGAGCAGACTTGGTTAATCTATCGACAATAACCCAAATTGCATCTTTGCCTTGAGAAACCTTAGGAAGACCCGTAACAAAATCCATGTTGATGTGTTCCCACTTCCATTTTGGAATCTCAAGTGGTTGCAATGGACCGTTTGACACTTGATGCTCTGCCTTGACACGTTGACACGTAAAACACCTCGAAATAAACTCTGCGATCTCTCTCTTCATATTGCTCTACCAAAATGCATGTCGAAGATCACGATACATTTTGGTACTCTCAGGATGGATTGCAAATGGTGTGTTGTGTGCCTCCATCATAATTCTATACTTCAAATCAGAATCGTTAGGAACACAAAGTCTGGAGTTGACTCGAAGTATTCCTTCTTCATCGATTCTTGCTTCTGGAATAGCACCTTCTTGCACCTTCTTTTTCATCTTCATCAGCTCCAGGTCTGTAGCTTGAGCAGCTTTAACTTTATCAATTAAAGCTGGTTCTACGCGTATATTTGACATCATCACGTGGGTCCCAGGAGTCTTTAACTCTATCTTCATCCTTTGTAAGTTATGTAAAATGGGTCTTTATGTTGACATCATAGCACTTGTTCTCGCATACGATCTTCTACTCAACGCGTCAGCTACCACGTTTGCTTTTCCAAGATGGTATTGGATGGTATGATCGTAATCTTTCAACAGCTCAAGCCAGCGTCGTTGTCCCATATTGAGTTCGTTCTCGGTGAAGAAATATTTGAGGCTTTCGGAGTATATTAGGATGTCATCAATAATGACAACCACGAAATGATTCAAATATTTCTTAAATATTCTGTTCATCATGTCCATGAACGCAACATGGACATTAGTCAATCCGAAAGATATAACTAGAAATTCGTAATGCGCGTATCGAGTTCTAAAGTTAGTCTTTGGAATGTCATCAGTTCTAATCTTTAACTGATGATATCCAGAACGAAGATAGATCTTTGAAAATAATTGTGCACCTTGCAACTGGTTGAACAGGTCATCAATGTGAGGTAACGGATACCTATTCTTGATGGTGACATGGTTCAACTCCCGATAGTCAATACAAACTCGCATACTCCCGTCTTTCTTCTTTACGAATAAAACAGGAGTACCCCAAGGAGATGTACTAGGACAAATGAAACCAATGTCTAACAACTCCTATAGTTGGACCTTTAACTCCTGAAGTTCAAAAGGAGTCATTCGATATGGGGTTTTAGAAATGGGTTTTGTACCGGGTTCAAGGTCAATAAAAATTCAACTTCACGTTCTGGGGGTAGACCAAGAAGTTCTTAGGAAAATACATCAGGAAACTTATTGTCAACAAAAATATCATTCAAATCTGACGTATTCTGGTTTAAATCAGTGACATGGGCTAAGAAAGCTTGACATCCGTTTTTTAATAAACGAATAGCTTTATGACTTGAAATGACTAGTGATTGATTTTAGTGGTTTGGTTGTTTGAATTCGCAAAACAGGTTGGTTAAGAATATGAAAACTAACCACCTTACGAAAACAACCAATTTTGGCATGATAAGTGGTTAACCAGTCAATTCCTAAAATCACATCAAATGCAAGTATTTTCAAAGATATAAGATCAACAGGTAATGTGAGGGTACCAATTTGAATCAAACAAGATTTGTAAACTGTGGATGGAACGAAGGTTTCTCCTAACGGAGTTTCAATAAATAAATCAAAGTCTAATTTCTCAAGAGTTAAGTTCAAACGTTGAGCACAAGCAGGTGAAATAAAAGAATAGGTAGAACCGGTATCTAATAAGGTATAGACTTCGCAAGAGTTTATGATTAACTAACCCGTGATAAATTCGTTCAGGTTCCTCATATTTTGAGAAGTCACGACAAACGTTCTCCCTTGAACCACTGACTTTGACTTGTCTGGGACAGTTTTTGGTGTCACTATCCCAGCTGGTCCTGACTTTGCTATAAAGCACATTCCACCCTCAACTGCTTCGTCGCACTCCTGATCCATGATTTGAATCACTACTCTTCGATCCATATCGAATTGGGGTTAACCGCTATGCACAAGGTAATTTTAAACATGATGTTGGATTCTCCCAATTGATGTCCAAAAAGTGAAATCCATATCGTCTATTTTGGCCTTCTTAGATCGGACGTCTCTTTCTAAAATATCAACGCGTCGTGCAGCTTTTATCCATGCATCTTTAATTCTCACTTGTTCAGTTGTTTCTTCTTTCAGCTGATTGTTGACATTTGCATTTTTAGATTCCAGCTCTAATATCATATGCTCTGCCCTAGAGAGCTTCTGTTCAAGCCTCGCATATCGAGTAACAAAATCTTGAACTGTCGTATCCCTTTGTTCCACAGTTGTCTGTCGTTCTTCACCCTGATCTTCTAACTCACGAATACGATTCTGCAGTTTTACATTTCGATCATAAAATTCTCCTAATAAATCCTCCTCAGGTTCCTCTTCTTTCTCACTCTCAGCTGCTACCTCTGCGATTAGCTCGGGTGCAACTATTAATTCTTCATTCACCACATGGATATCTCTAATTTCTTCTTCGCCTGACATCCTACAATCAAGTTCAATAACTTAATTAGCACTCCCCAATAAACATCTTTGTTATAACAAGATATTATACTCTAATATTTATTCTTTAAATAAATACCCCCGATTCATCACTTAAAACTCTATATGAGTTCATTTCTTGATTTTCAAATGTCATTCTAAAATACTGTCATAAAACAAGGGTTAATTAAACAAATTGACATATCACATATTAACCCTATGTTCCGACCGACCAATTAAATAACAAATAAGCTTAGGTAGGACACACTAGCGAAGGATTTACTCGTCTCTCCCCTCCTAGTTCTATTCCCAGATCTTTGCTAGAGACAATATCCCTAAGCTCTGATACCAACTGTGACACCCCCAAAATAGGTTCAATACACAACCCATTCTGAGTCGCCAAATACATGGTACAGAATCTAAATACAAATCTTTTATATCAAACGGTCGTGCAAAATACGACCACACAAACTGTGAGTTTCAATACAAATCGTATATAATACAAAATATAAACACTCAAATTCATGTCCTCGTTAATTACAATTATTATCACACTATTTTACAAAATACTGAGGACTTCTACATCCCTTTCTCGGACCATCACTACGTTTCCCGACTAGTCCCAGCTATATTCTCAGTTCCTGAAGAGAACAATGGAAGAAAAGGGTGAGCTCAACTAGCACAGTTAAGAATATTATGACTAAGATAATAAAGAATAAATTATCGTTAGCCTTCAATAAATCAGATAAAATATTATGGACAACAAGTTTTAGATCAACAACTGCAGCGAAAATATCAATCCATTAGAAGAGTTAAGTAGAGAATGATGTCTACTATCTTCTATAATTTAAAAGTCATCATCAATATTTTATCTCTGTAACACTAATCAATATATTATATTTCAAATCAACAATTTATCTTTGCACTACGGGCCAAAGATATTCATTTGTATCACCAATGGTCATGATCATGCCAACATCTGTCCATCTTTGCACTACAGGCCAAAGATATTCATAAATCAACAGCTCATCTTTGCACTACGGGCCAAAGATATTCATCAATCAACAGTTTATCTTTGCACTACATGCCAAAGATAACTTTCACCACAATATAAGCCTGGGGATAATAAAAAATAATACGAATAACGAATCCAGTGAGATAAAGGACAAATATTAGAGAATTTATTTAGAGTTCAAGAATGAAGATCAAAACATGGATACAATCAAAGATAATTTGGAAAGAAAAAATAATAATTTTTTTTCGTGAATAGTACCCCGTGAATAGTAACTCATGAATAGTAACTCCGACATGAAAAGGTAAAAATTTCATCAAAAGTTCAGACCAATATTCCAGTGAAATGATATTAGATGAAGCGAAAACTCAATGAATTTCTGATCATTTCAAGAATTATAGAAGCAATACTTACAGTAGTAAGTTTAAAATTAGAAATCTGAAATGAAACAATATACGACACTGCAAATGGATTTTCACCCATCATGAGATAGTCCGCGTAGACAGATCATTTCCATACTTTAATAAAGAATAAATACGATGGGTTATTCACCAGGCATGCGGTAGTCCGACCTTATTTTACTTTTATACCATGAATTTACTATAATAATGTTACCATTCAAATTATAAAAAAATTATACTATTATATTATCACATTATACTATTATAATGTAATATTATAATAATATATTTGAATGAATTATTTTATCGGAGAAGATAAAATACCAATTTTCAACAAATATCTCATGCTAAAAATTTCCTCCATTTATATCAAAATTGATTAAATATTTACTCATCATATGTATCAACAATTTTTATTATTCATAATTAATATTACAGAATTACAATATTGACAACCAAGTCGTTCTTAGAAAAGAGAGGGCTTTCCGATAAGGATTTCTCCTTACTGACGCGCAATTAGATTACCTAACCCCTTTCCTAGACAAAACTTTCTAGACCTTGCCAATAACGCTATCTAATAATATTACTCAAATAATATGAATTATTGATTTGATAATGTGATATACTGTGCAGTGGTTATTGTGATAATTATTGAATCAATAATATAAAATATCAACGCAGCAATTATTGAATTAATAATATAAAATATTGAACAGTAATTATTGTAATAATTATTGAGTAAGTGACTTCTTACGTAAGAACCAATAATTTGAAATACTTTGCAATACCGTGTGCCACTGTGCAACAACGCGTATTACTGTATTTTTATCACCGGGTATTTCAACAGTTTAACTGTAAAAGTTTTACCGTTATTTTATAAAAAGGTTATTTCTGTCGCTTTCTATATCAGACAATTATTCCGTTATGGGGTCCACTAATGACTACGCCGTCGTACAAATATTATCCGATAAAAAAAGAACATTCCCCGACCAAACGAATATTTTTCGACACAATGAATATTTTATAACTATTTGCTTACTTTGTAAAATTTGCACATTCCATCCATAATTTACCACATTTATCAAATCATCACCCTACTATTTAAAATAATATGTAGAGAAAATTAAATCTTATTTATAAAAATTTTTGGTCTTACAAGTACTCTCACTCATTCCTAATGAGATTAGGAGGTAAATTAATTAAAGAGTTTAATTAATTAATCCCAATATGATTGGAAAGCTAAATTAATTAAAAGAATTTAATTAATTAATTAAATAAAATCCAATTCTAATTAGATTAGTAGGGTTAACCTAATATCTATATAAGAGAGTTTTATATCAGATATAAGAGTATGTGATTCCAAGAGTTGGAGAGTACCGCATATTTTCTACAAAGAATAGAAATGGGTTTAGCCAACCACCCATCTTCATGAGTTATTCTTCTTCCTTGGTAGATCACCTCTAGAGGCCAAACACTTGAGTGGCTAAAGTTAATCAAAGGAAGTAGCCACTACAGGAAATTCATGGAGATCAAGGAGAGCAAGGAATAGAACTCGTACATGTGGAAGCTAGATTCTACAAGGGTATGATTCTGATTCATCCTTACTTTTCTATTATTGATAGTTGAGCACAAAGCATGATCATGGTATATGTTTGTATAAAAATTTTAAAAACCTATATTTCGCGCTTCCTCCCTTTAATTATGTAATTTGATTGCATGTATGCGTTACGTACAAACCCAACAGTGGTATCAGATCCTAACTTTGTGCTAATTATCAATTTTATGATTCCATGTATCAATTAATGTACGATTGGATCGAATTTTCTGGACAAAAATTGAATTCTGAAGATTCTGCGATGAACAGCACAGCTACGCCGCTTCCCAGTTCATTCTAGGCGCAGTTACGCCGTTCAACAGAATTGTTCTATTCAGAATGGCAGCACAGCTGCGCCAGCCCATGGACAGAAATTGAAATTCTAATTTTTCATTCAATTGAAATAAATGGTTTATTTAATTGATAACAGTTTAAAATAAAGGAGTTTATTTTATTTGAAATATAATTTCAGATTGCTAAAATTAAAGAAGTTTAATTTGAATTTTTTTTGATTAAAATAAAAGAGTTTATTTTGTTTCAAAAATAAAATTTAGCAAAACTTTTGTCCATTAAACGGCATCGATCTATATATGGAATGGTTTTATTATTAATGAGATGAATGGTTATTTATTGATGCATATGTTGATGTGTATGATAATAAATGGTGTTGATTATGGACTATTGACCAATGTGATTGGATTTTATTTTAGTTGAATGCTTGAATGAATGAGTTTTATTAAATGGGGTCTGCGTACCTCGCCTTCTCTAGGGTTTTTTCTCTCAATGTAAATTCTATCTCCCTCCTATGTACTTTCCCTTGACTGCTGATCAAAGTATCTATTTAATTTTAAATAGTTTGTGTAATAGAGTTAGTTAGAATAATCTTAAAGAAATTGGAGACTAAGGAGCAAGGAGCGCGTGAAGACCCGTTTGTATGGAGCCCGGGATTAAATGTAATAATTACGTTTAAATTTAAATTCTTGCACTCCTAGGCTTGACCTTTTGGTTCACTTGGTGGCTCTAGTGAACCAAACTAGAATAAAAGTCCATAATCAATCCGTGTAGAATATAGTATTCTATATGTGCATGCTAAGTATTATATATATTATATTTTATACAAACATGCTTCACATTTTTAATAAAATGACGCGTATTTTATATATGTGTATGTGTGTGTGTGTGCATGCGCGCTAAACAAGACAAGACCAATAATAATAAACCCCTCAAAGAAATTATATTAAGTCCGAAGCGATCAATGATATTTGGAATATCGAACGTCGCCTTCTAGCATGATAAATTAATAGAGCATTAAATATTTAATACGAGTTTGTTGTGCTATCCACAAGGCAAGTATTGCGTATTTAAGATATTAATTTAATCACATTTGATGCTTATCAAGAAGATTGAACAATATTATTTTGTTGTGCATCCACAAGGACAAATATTTTTCTTTTTTGAATTTATGGAAGTGCTGGGCTGGACTTAACTTAAATCATTTTAGTTCGGATGTGCACACACTTGACCATTATGATTTAAAAGGTAAAATAAAAAGGAGTTACTTGCTGATGTAATTGACAACGAGTTGTTTACCTATTTATTTATATATCGTTTGTTGTGATATCCACAAGACTATATACATTTAAAATGAGATCCTTATTCTCACTAGCAAATCTTTAATTAGATGTTACCGAACTATATAAGTGACGGTAATATAGTTTGATGAACATAGTGGAAGATACCAATTTAAAATAAAGACCTAAATTTATTTTGGTATGTAAAATTAATTAAATGAATGTTTGCTAAAATGTTATCTTTTCACATGCAGAATTTTAAAAATGTCAAAATCACTTATTTCACTGCGTAGCATACTTGATGCTAATAAACTTACTGGGCCGAATTATACGGACTGGTTAAGAAATCTGAGAATAGTTCTCACTGCTGAAAAGATTTCTTATGTACTAAATTCACCTGTCCCTTGAACTGTTCCAGAATCAGCCTCTGACGAAGAGATTGCCACCATTATAAAGTGGCAAGATGATGCATCTGTGGCTCAATGCATCATGCTCGCATCCATGAATAACGAGCTTCAGCGTCAACACGAAAACATGGATGCTCCTACTATGTTGCTTCACCTCAAGGAGTTGTATGGTGAACAAAGTAGGACTGCTAGATATAAGATATCTAAGGAGCTCTTCTGATCTTGGATGACCGAGGGCACTGCCGTCGAGACTCATGTCCTTAAGGTGATCAATCTGATTGAACGCCTTGGACAGCTTGGGTTTGTCATGGATGGGAAGTTGAGTCAAGACTTGGTCTTGCAGTCACTCCCTAAGACCTTCTCGCAGTTCGTCGTTAATTTTCACAAGAATCAGTTAGATGTTAGCTTGCCTGAATTACTTAACATGTTAAAACTGCAGAAGGTCACTTCCCATCCTAGAAGAACCATGTCTTGATGGTGGATTCTTCTAATAAAAGGAAGAGGCCCAAGGTGTCTTCTGAAAGGAAGAAATCTAAGAAGGCTAAGGGAAAGGTGAACTTAAAGGAACAAAAGAAACCTGATCCAGCTGGCAAAGGAATGTGCTTCTATTGCAATGAGCCGGGACACTAGAAGAGGAACTATAAGAAGTTTCTAGCAGAGAAGAAGCTTAGAGAAGCTTCGACTTTCAATCAAGGTTTGTTCATGATTTTGAATCATATCCAACTTGTGAATCTTGTCTCATGGGTAAAATGACTAAATCTCCCTTTAGTAGAGAAGGAGAAAGAGTTACAGAGTTGTTAGTGTTAGTTCACACAAACGTCTGTGGACCTATGACAACGAATGCACAGGGTGGGTATTCTTATTTTATTACTTTCAGTGATGATCACTCAAGATTTGGATATGTATATTTAATGAAATACAAATCAGAATCGTTTGAAAAGTTCAAAGAGTTCAGAAGTGAAGTAGAGAAACAAACAGGCAAGAGTATTAAGATTCTTCGATCAGATCGAGGTGGAGAATACTTAAGCGGTGAGTTTCTCAATTATCTCAAAGAAAATGGTATAATCTCACAATGGACTCTACCAGGTACACCACAGTTAAATGGAGTATCTGAAAGGAAAAATCAAACATTGTTGGACATGGTTCGATCCATGATGAGTTTTACCGATCTTCAAATTTCATTATGGGGTTATGCTCTAGAAACGGCTGCATACCTGCTTAACAAGGTACCTACCAAATCCGCCCCAAAGACCCCATATGAGATGTGTAAAGGGAGGAAACCAAATCTTAAACATGTTAAGACTTGGGGTTATCCAGCTTATGTCAAAAAGTTTGAAAATGATAAGCTACAGACTAAATTCGACAAATATAGATTTGTGGGATACTCTAAAGAAACCATAGAGTATTATTCTATCATCCAATTGATCAAAAGGTGTTTGTTGCAAAACATGCTGCCATCTTAGGAAAAGGAGTTTATCCATGAAGGGGTCAGTGGGAGTAAGATATATCTTGAAGAAGTTCAAGAACCACAAATTACTACGGATCAAAGTCAGGTACATGACCAAGTGGAAGAACCTACTGTACCACACCCTATTCGTAAATCTAGAAGAGTACTGAAGATACCTGAGAGGTATAGATTCGTCATAGAGTATGACGATGAGGTACACGTTATGAATGATGATGATCTATTAAATTATGAACATGCTATAATCAGAAATAAAGACTCAAGGAAATGGCTTGAAGCCATAAAATTCGAAATGGACTCCATGGATGAAAACCAAGTATGGACTTTGGTTTCACCACCTGAAGGCATTAAACCTATTGGGTGTAAATGGGTCTTTAAAAGAAAGACTGGAGCGGACGACAAGGTAGAGACCTATAAAGCCCGACTGGTTGCAAAAGGTTTCAAACAAAAACAAGGAGTTGACTATGATAAAACCTTATCACCAGTAGCTATGATCAAGTCCATTCGGATTTTGCTTGCGATTGCAGCTTATAACGACTATGAGATCTGGCAGATGGACGTGAAAATGGCCTTCCTCAATGGAAAACTTGAGGAGCCAGAGGGATTTGTTTCAAAGGTTGGAACAAATCAAGTGTGTAAGCTGCAACGATCCATTTATGGATTGAAGCAAGCTTCTCGTAGATGGAACATTTTATTTTATCAAAAACGAGGATGAACCATGTGTGTACAAGAAGGTTAGTGGGAGCTGTGACACCCCCAAATCCAGTATCTTAATTTCCAAAGGATTTGGTGTTAACTATTCAAATATCATATGACTATCTACCCATAATAATGAAATTCATTTAATAGATAAATAATCCATCATCTCCCTAAAATAGGGTTACAATATCTAAAATAGTAAATACATATTAAATCCCAGGTTATACTTAACCTTAAATCTCTGTTGCGGAAACGTAAATAAATAAGTCTTTAATCATTACATATAAGTCTTGAACTTTAACATTTTCAATAACAACACAAGTCTTCAACACTTGTTAGCTTTTCCTTTGCCCTTGCTACTAGAAAGTTCATCACATCGTTCATTCTTAGCAGCAATATTATTATGCAAGAGTGAGCACGAATGCCCGCAAGTATAAAAAAATATGACAGAATAATAACATGCGAGTGAAAAAATTCTGAATAACAGATAGCTCAACTTTTGAATCAAGAATAATAATCGAGAATCAAAATTACTTCTGAGGGTCATAAGACCTTGAACTCTGTCCTAGGTTGTCAAGTATATTAACCTTTAAACCTTTAACAGTCATAAGACTATGGATTTCACTTCTCGTACTTAGAGGGATCAGCCCTTCGTACCAATACTGTGCACAATACCTCAACGCTTAAAGCATCATCAGTTCCCCTTTAATAGGGTTGTTCATCATTAGTTTGACATCAGAGTCTGCACCAAATAAAGTTTGGTTTGGATAAACTCAATAATAGTTCAAGAATTTAGAACGTTCATCAACTATGGACTAGTCGAATCAATAAGGTTTCGCTAGTCTTAAAGGATTCAACAATAAATGATATTCAAATTGAATATTAACTTCTCAAGGGTATACAATCGAATAAATATTGTATACTGAAATGATACTTTTAAAAGAATCATAACATCTCATATGAAATCTTGAACTTGAATAATCAAGAATAAGAACTTGCTCAATTTTATGAGTATACTTAGGAAACTTGCCCAACAGTAATAAATTAGGGATATAATACTTGCCTCGTGCGCAAGCTAAAACTATAACTCACGTTCTTTAATTACTTTTACCTATCAATACATTCACAATACCAATTAATTATTAGATCGACATACTTATCAAATCTAAATATCGATCTTTGGACGCGTTATTTAGACTTTACAAATAACGGTTTAAGTCATGTAATTAACTTGCTAATTACTCACATAATATAGTCATTAAATCATTTTAACATTTCCTTACACATTTAATAATCTACTATAATCTCTTGAAATATTCTTATCACATTATCATGTTAGTTAGGTTAATGTTTAAACTAACATAACTTAATTAAAACTTTAAACAACAAGGTTATTTATTCTCTGCCATACGCGTCGGGGCGCGTTTCCCATATAAAATATTCGTCGGGGCGAGATGTGACGGGGCGCGCTTTGCATGAAGGATAATTCTCCGGGGCGAAAACCCCCTAGGTTCGAATTCTGCCATTCGCGAAGAACACAGAACCGAGCCAATAAATCCCAAATCAAACTAACTTAATGATTTTTAATGCTGCTCATGAAATACAAACTTCACAGAAACATTATACAATGTTTCTGGCATGATTCTCATACTTAAGATTACAAAATTACACAGTGTAAAACATTTAACTTCACCATACTCCATTTTTTTTGTAAAGTCTGAATGAAAAATATGAAATCTCTCATTACGGATTCGTTATAACACCGAATTCATTCATTCTAATTCTGTTTCCTTTGTTTTAACATGTAGAATCATACTCAAGTGTAAATTTAAATTTAAACATACGATTAAAGTATTTAATTTACCCATATGGGTTATTCATACAACATGTATACTCTGACATTCTTGAAACCCTAATTATCAACAAAATTCCATGGTGTGATCACTATAATTTATGAATATATGGCATAGCCCATGATATTAACATACACATATCTCTATATGATCATATCTTACTTTAATTCTCAATAATTCATAACAGAGAACTTTTGAAAATACGTTAACGAAACTCTGTACCTTTCTAAAAATTCAATCAAGGCATATTCATATGAAATTGATTACTTTAAAACATGATTATATGTTAGAACCATGTTATGATCACATACCCATATAATCATAGCCATATCATGCCTTAATTATAAAAACTAGTTTTCACAGAAAACTTTAAAGTACGTATTGAAGAACTTTGAGAAATTTAAATTTTGAAAACTTAAAAGAAGGGATTACCCTTTAGTAGTGAAGATGATACAATCACGAACAATATTAGGATCTTTCAAATATCTCTTCCTCTCAATCTCTCTCAATTTCTTCTCCTATTTCTCTCTAAGTTTTTCTCTCTGACTTTTCTTACTTTTTCTCTGATAATGTTATGATATAATGGTCTAAGTCTAAATATAATACGTATAACTAAACGTCAGTTAACTTAACCGCTTAACTTCTTTTAGGGCCTAGTTTGGTTTCTTCCTTATTCATTTTTCCATTTATTTTAATTAACTAGTTTACCATATAGTTAATTGTCACACTATTAATTACTCAATTAATTTTATTTAAATCAATTAAATAAATATAATAACTTTACATTAAATCACATTGTCACATAATTAATATTCTCCTTAATTAATTAGAATAACGTTATGCTTATTTAATTAATTTATTTAATCAAATAAACTCAATTAAAAATACACTTTGAACTATAAAATTAGCACACATTAATCTAATTAATGTAACACATATAATTAAATTAATCTACCATAATTTCATGAATTAATTATTTAACTCAATAATTAAATCATCAAAAATATTTATTTATTTCAATAAATATTCAAATAACTTTACAAAATTCTCGTTTGTCACATCTTTCCCCCCTTAAAAGGATTCTGTCCTCAGAATCACGGTTCGATTAATAATTTCGTCCTGTTACATTCTCCCCCTCCCCTTACAAAGATTCTATCCCCAGAATCTCTTACACATTTTAAGAAAATAAGTGTGGATAAGTCTTCATTATATTTTTTTCGAGTTCCCACGTAGCTTCTTCAGTATTGTGGTCCCTCCAAATTACCTTAACAAAAGGTATTACTTTATTTATGAGAACTTGCTCTTTCTTGTCAACAATCTGAACAGAAACTTCTTTGTAGGATAAGTCCTTCTCAAATTGTAAGGGTTCATATTCTATCACATGTTTGTAATCAGGTTTATAGGGTCGTAAGATTGACACATGGAAGACGTTGTGGACATGCTCCAACGCCGGAGGTAAAGCTACCTCACAGGCGACTTCTCCAATTCTTCATAGTACCTCAAAGGGTCCAATGAACCTCGGGCTCAATTTTCCATTTTTATCGAATCTGATTTGTCCTTTCCAGGGAGAGACCTTCAAAAATACAAAGCTACCCGATTCAAGCTCAACATTCTTGCAGTGTGAATCGGTATATTTCTTCTGCCTATCCTGAGCCACTACTAATCTTTTCCGGATTACTTTAACTATCTCTGCTGTCTGCTGTACCAACTCTGGACCTAGCAATTGTCTCTCACCAACTTCATCCCAGTATAGTGGAGTTCTGCACTTTCTATCGTATAACGCTTCGTAAGGCGGCATACCAATACTAGCGTGGTAACTATTGTTATAACTGAATTCTACAAGCGGTAGATGATCATCCCAATTACCTTTGAAATCCATGATGCATGCTCTCAGCATATCCTCTAATGTCTGGATCGTCCTTTCGCTTTGCCCGTCAGTCTGAGGGTGATAAGCTGTACTCATCCTCAACTGTGTTCCCATGTATTCCTGTAGTAGTTTCCAGAAATTAGATGTGAAGTACGGATCGCGGTCAGAAACAATCGACACTGGTACTCCGTGCCTCGAAACAATCTCTTTCACATATAACTTCGCCAACTGATCTAAGTTAAATTTGATTCTGATAGAAAGAAAGTGTGTGGATTTCGTCAATCGGTCAACGATAACCCATACTGCGTCGTAGCCTTTCTGCGTCGTCGGAAGGCCAACCACAAAATCCATTGTAATATATTCCCATTTCATTCTGGGATCTCTAGGGGTTGTAGCAAACCACTCGATCTCTGATGTTCTGCCTTCACTCTCTGACAGGTCAGACACTTGGTAACACAATCAGCAATATCTCTCTTTATATTTGGCCACCAAAAATGTTGTCGTAAATCCTGATACATCTTGGTACTTCCGGGATGAATGGAATACCTCGAACTATGAGCCTCGCTCAGAATGTCCTCCTTGATTTCTAGTACTGTTGGTACCCAAACTCTGTTTTCAAACCTCAATAATCCCTCGCTGTCCATTTTAAATTTAAGTTTAGTTCCTTCAGATATCTTTTTCTTTACCTCCTCACATTCCTTATCTAGGATTTGAGCTTCCTTAACCTTATCCAATAGAGTTGTACCAGCTTACATCTGAAACAGCTTCTCATCAATCTCCATTGGATATCCTACTTCCAATTCCAGCTTTTCCATTGCTGAAATCAACTCTTCCTGTGCTGTCAGCATCATCAACTTCTCCTGACCCTTTCGGCTTAAGGCGTCGGCTACTACATTCGCTTTTCCCGAGTGGTATAAGATTTCATAATAATAGTCCTTAATTAACTCCAATCACTTTCTTTGGCGCATATTCAAGTCTTTCTGTGTAAAAATATATTTCAGACTCTTGTGGTCTGTATATATTTTGCACTTCTCCCAATAAAGATAGTGTCTCCAAATCTTTAAAGTGAATACCACCGCAACCAATTCCAAATCGTGGGTTGGATATCCCTTCTCGTAATCCTTCAACTGTGGTGTGACGCATACGCGATGACTCTGCCATTTTGCATAAGCACACAGCCTAGCCCTTTATGCGACGCGTCACTATATACTACAAAGTTTCCTATGTCATCCGGAAGGGACAACACGGGAGCTGTACTCAACCTCTTCTTAAGTTCTTGGAAACTTTCCTCACACTTCTCCGTCCAGACGAATTTCACCGATTTCCTAGTCAAATTCGTTAGGAGAGTTGCGATCTTGGAAAAATCCTACATGAATCTTCTGTAATAACAGGATAATCCAAGAAAACTTCTTACTTTCGACGGTATTTTTGGCTGATCCAAGTTCATCACGGCTTCGACTTTGGAGGGATCTACCGAAATTCCGTCCTTATCAATCACATGTCCGAGAAATTGCACCCTTTCAATCTAGAACTCATATTTCGAGAATTTGGCGTACAACTTCTCTCTTCTTAATGCCTCTAATGTCAACTTCAAATGCTAAACATGTTCTTCCTTGGTCTTAGAATATACCAATCTATCGTCGATAAACACAACTACGAATTTGTCCAAAAAGGGCTTGAACACTCCATTCATTAGGCCCATAAATGCTGCAGGCGCATTCGTTAGACCAAATAACATAACCAAAAATTTGTAGTGACCATATTGTGTGTGACACCCCCGAATCCGAGTCCTCTAACCCCGGTCTGGTCGCCACGAAATAATACTAACATCCACCTTTAAGTAACATACGATAACTAAAATGCGGAATCTAATAAATGTACGTCGTTCATTCAAAAGGTGTTACTAGTCCCAAGATTCGATAACCTTAATACATCAATACAAACATACCCTAGAATAAACATTAGGGTTCATATTACATTAATAGTAATTAAACAAATCATAAAGACAGTCTGCTCCTTGCAAACCATCCTATATCTTTTCTTTGCCCTTGTCCTTCCCTGAGGGCTCGGGCTTTACTACAATATAAGTCATGATATAGCAAGAATGAGCAACAAGTTTGCTTAGCAAGTTTAAATACAACAATAAAGGATATATCATGATGAATGGAAAAATATCTGACAATAATTTCAACGAAATGAATATCTTAAAGATTCAACAATATAAATGTTAGAATGATTTAACAATCTGTATGATTCAATACTATGAATATCTGTATGATTCAATGATATGAATATCTGTAATGTTCAACAACCTGCATGATTCAACACTATGAATATCTGAAAGATTCAATAATCTGACTATTAAAAGCAAAGATAATAATTGCCTTTAGAATGACTGATAGTCGAGTAGACTTTGAACTATAACTTTCCAATGGGTGCAATAGCTAATTAACCCTTTTTGGATTACTGGCTTCTGGCTACAGAAACTTAGTACCTCGAGGAGATCAGCCTCGGGCACAACGTGAATATGCATAACACTTAAATTTGCTTACTCGTATCATATATATTAGATACCTGGGCACACTCCTACATATGAGGGGTGTTCTGTTCCGTCTAAGAATTTTTACCATCAATTGGTTTGGATAGCTTTAAAGAAAACTGCATACACTAGTCTGACCGAACAAAGGTTCAGACTCTTACTGATATAGTTCAAGAAATTTAGAACCTTGAATAATGTACAAGTCCAAGACTGTACGAGCTCAAATGCACTAGGTGCAGACATCAATAATATCAATGTGGAATAATTGATAAGTAATTAAACCACTAAATAACATGCTTGGAAATAAGGTTCAAGCAATTAAGTAAACAGCTTTCGATTCAACAATAACCTACTCAATACAATATGAGAAGGATAGAGAACTTGCACAAAGTGAAGTTTAGAATTTGCACAATATATGAATTTGTGTAAGTTCGGGGAACTTGCACAATACTCAACGTGTGAAGTTCGGGGAACTTGCACAATACTCAACGTGTGAAGTTCGGGGAACTTGCACGATAATAGATTCCTTGCATAAAATAAATGCATAGGCTTAGACACTCACAACATCAAATAGTGAAATTCGGGGAATTTCACCATAATAGATCCCTTGCATAAAGTAAATGCATAGGTTAGGACATTTGCTTACAGCGTTCTTTGAGTAAAGTAAACACAAAGATAAGATACTTGCACAATATACGAGTTTGTATAAGTTTAGAGGACTTGCATAATAAAGACATGAAGTTCGGGAACTTGCAAAATAACCAAGGTGTGAAGTTCGGGGAACTTTCACAATACTCAAAATGTGAAGTTCGGGGAACTTTCACAATACTCAAAATGTGAAGTTCGGGGAACTTTCAAAATACTCAAAATGTGAAGTTCGGGGAAAATTGCACTCAACACAACAATCAAATGAAACTAGGAACTTGCACCGTAAAAGAGTGTAAGTTAAGAAAACTTGTAATATAATAATACCCTGCTCAATATAAATTTGAGTAAAGTTAGAGAGACTTGCAAATAATACAAGAACGGGTTCAAAGGAACTTGCTCACAATGTTCCTTGAATAAATTAAATACAAGGATAAGATACTTGCACAAATAAGGAGTGTAAGTCAGGGAACTTGCACAATATACGAGTTTGTATAAGTTTAGAGAACTTGCTTACAAGATTTATCAAATAAAATAGTGCAAGGGTCTAGAATACTTGCCTGTTTGCTCAGCTACAAATAAGTTTTAGCTTTAATTAAACTCGTTGAAACAACCTAACATTAACAAGTTGGTCTTTCAATTAGCATGTGTAAACCAATATAAGTCTACACTTACAAGAATCTACTTATCATATAAGTTTATCACATAATTCACGTAAGTTAATCTAATCATGTCTTAGATTTAATAACTTTAGATTATCTAGTTTTTATGCATCAATATAGGCTTGAACACATAGCACTTCAAGTTACTGATATAAATCAACACACATACTTTATCAAATTATTAACTTCTCGTTCGAAACTAGCATGCTCATTCTATATCCAATTCAAAGTCATGTTTTCATGCCGGACGTTCACATACTTTAAGTAATACATGTTCATGCTTCAAAGATTAGCTACATCGTCATATTACCACATCACGAGGCTAACAATACTTAGTAAACATGCTTGTGCTTATACTACTCATGTATACTCTTATCACATAGGCTATGCTTTAGAAATCCATTTTCTATGAATATGCGTGCATAGATGAAATCTATGTTTAAACAAATGAGGTTCATGTCAAGATGTCTATAGGCATAATGAATACTAACATATATGCTTGCATGATCATAAAGTATTTCACATAGTAATTGATGTCATTAGCATTCACATTCTAAGTTTCTATTACAAGGTTCACCAAGTCAAAAAGACAACACGGTACATGTAAAGTATCTCGTAACTGTTATTCACATGTATTAGAACGCATACATAAGTTACATACATGTATTTAAGTGGTCACAATCTAAAAGACACAAGTCTTTGTTAAGTTCACTTTGAAAGTCTTAAGTTTCTCTTTTGAAAATGTCTTAACTTATGATCAAGTATACTAGTGGTTTCAATACTTTAAACATGCATTTCAAGGCCATATAAACATGTTCGAAAAGTAAGAATTCATATATGATCTCTATATGTCAAGGTTCACTTTTAAAAACTCACATTTTCGTTAAGAATGTTCGCTAGTGAGGTTTAACATGCTCTTGTCATACTACGAACCATGTATACATAAGACCACATATCTTTTATGCATTTCTAAACCATTCTAATATGCTTTTAAGATCAGAATATCAGCATGGTTATAGTATGTCCAAGTTTGTTTTCAAAACATCCATTTTAATTAGTAACGTGCATTAGTTAGGTTCACATGTTCATATCATGTCACGGAACCTATATACATAAGCTAACACGCATTTTATGTGTTTCTAGGTCATACTAATATGCATCAAAATTCAGAATGTCAAAACGGATATAATAAGTCAATGTTCATTTTGAAACTCTAAGTTTATTGTGAAATCTATAACCTCACCATTCAAGCATGCGATCCTAATATAACATGCTCACATTAGTTCAATGTACTCATATAAGTGTGCTAATCTAGCTTACATGCTTGCTCTAACAAGTTACTACATGATAGCATAGAACAGCACCTTAAATAGAAATCAAAACGAAATCTGCAGAGGCGTGCGGCCTCGCCAAATTTGTACTAAGGAGACGCGCGGCCGCGCGGCTCCGTTTCTAGGACAAGAACAGGCTGCTTCGGCAGTTTGCTAACCCATCTCAGAAAATTTCCAACGAAAACACTTTAAGCATGATATAATACCATTCTAACATGAATATAACTTCATATAACTCTTAACAAACATATATCACAATCCAATTACCATCAATCCTTGTTCAATCAAGAATTTAAAATTTGGAAAATTGCAGAGAATGAAAAACAAGACTGGGAATGTACCTCTGCCAATTTGGAAATTGAACTTGTTACTATCAAATTATATAATGCTACTATGCTGCTATACTAACTCCTTCTTAACTCTAATGAAATACTCAGCAAATGCAAGCAAGAAGAGAAGAGTTCATTATATAGACAATTTCTTACCCGGTTCATGCTATTGCTTATAAATCCAACCCATAAGAGAATAAGATTGCACAATGGGTAATAAGAAGTTGGTGAGGAGTAGTTGAATTACACTATTATGCCCACTCCCCTTGCAATGATCTCATCTATGTTGCTGAGTTTGAGAGTGTAGGAGTAGGCTAGCTTATTATTTGTTCACGTGAAGGAGAAGAAGCTGGGCTCTCATATTGGGACAATTCTCAGCAACTAGCAAATACTACACTTGGGGCATATCATATAGACTTTGGTTATATAATATGCATACACAATTTATTTCATATAACATAGGTTATAATAATTTAAAGGGCATACAATGTATTTCCTAATTACAAGGTATCAAGTAGTGTACATACATATAATCCATATACATTTTCTATTAACACCGGATATAATTCAAGTAGGCATTATTATTATTTACCATCATAACTGTTATTATAATTATTATAATAACTTATTGAAATCAGTTATCAATTAATAATGCTATTGATATTAAGGTAAGGTGATAGGGTATTCATAAAAGTTTTCCTATCCACATCATGTCATTAATCATACTATATAGTCTATATGTATAATATAGAGACATATTAATGTGTCACCTTGCACCTTATACAATATACAGTTGACTACCATATACTAAAGGTTTAATATAACATATATTTGCATATAACAATTAATCAATTAACCAAGTAAATATAATATTATTATATTTATTAATCTCTTATTCATTAATTATTATTTATTCATAATAATAATTAATCAACACATAATCGATTAATTACTCCCAATTCATTAATTATTATTTACTCATAATAATTATAAATCAACAACAATACTAATTTCATACGTTATCAATTAATTACTCAAATATAAATAATTAATCCCGATTAAATCTCTACACCATATTCAAGAAATTTGAATATATAATTTACTAACACTTTTATCAATATTCTGATATAAAAGTCTCAGGGTTAATTTACTAATTTAAATAACCATTAGTGATTCCCTTTAATAAAAATCTTAGCATTTATTCGCATAGGATAAATTCACATAAGCACATAACCACATAAGGTTTAAATAAGTTTGAAAAATTAACTCCTAAAAATTTTAAATCATATAGAAAATTAATAAGGAGCTTAAAATTCCAGGTCGTTACATTGCGTCCTAAACGCTGTCTTCAGAACATCTTCCGGCCATACCTTCAGCTGATGATAACCACTTCTTAGGTCTATTTTTGAGAAATATCTCGCTCTCTTTAATTGATCAAACAGATCGTCAATCCTTGGCAACGGATACCTGTTCTTTATGGTAACCTTGTTCAATTCTCTATAATCGATGCAGAGCCGCATCGTATCATCCTTCTTTTTAACAAATAACATCGGCGCTCCTCACGGTGATATGCTCGGTTGAATATATTTCTTGTCCAGTAACTCTTGTAGCTGAACCATCAATTCTTTCACTTCTACCGGAGCCATCCGGTACGGTGCCTTCAATATTGGAGCCGTTCCTGGCACCAAATCGATCACGAATTCTATTTCCTTGTCAGGCAGAAGTCCTGGCAGATCGTCTGGAAACACATTCACGAAGTCCCTTACGACTGGTATTTCCTCCAACTTTGAATTCTCTTTACGACTATCGACTATGTAGGCTAAATATCCTACACTGCCTTGTCTTAATAACTTATTGGCTTGCATCATCGTCAGATAACTCGCTTGCCTAGGCGACTTGCTGCCATAAAACACAACCTTTGACAGAGTCATAAGATTAATACATTTCTTCTGACAATCAATTATAGCCCCATAATTGAATAGCCAATCCATTCCCAGGATAACGTCAAATTCCCCAAGTTTAATCGAGATAAGATCTACATTCATAATGTTACCCTTAATATCCACTCTACAGTTCTTGTGTATATACTTAACAGGAATCACTTCCCTGTTCGCAATCTCTATGTTTATAGGGATTTCTAATTCGTCTTTATGCAATTATAAGTTCTTTGCAAAGTCATCGGATATAAATGAACAAGTAGCATCCTAATCAAATAAAACATAAGCATTGACTTTATTGATCGAAATGATACCTGACACCACATCACGAGACTGTACAGCATCCTGTACGGTCATGTTAAATGTCCTCGCAGTTGGTCAATTTGACGAAGTCGATCCTGTAATTGTGAGAGGGTTTCCACTGCTATTACCCCTGTTTCCACCTGACCCTGCCCCTTCAGATGCATTTTTGGGACAATCTCTAGCCAAGTGATCCTTTGACCCACATGTGTAGTAGATACCCTTCTTAAGGTTAGGGCAATTAGGTGCTATGTGGCCTTCTTAACCATAATTGTAGCAAAATCTTTTCCCCTTCATGCAAACTCCCAAGTGAGCCTTTCTGCAAGTTGGGCATGCTTCTATCTTCTTCTTTTGACTCCCTTGCTGATTTACGGTCGATAGGTTGTCATTCCACCTTTGTTTATGATTATTGGTTCCTCCCGTATTACTGCCACTAGCCTTATTATTTCCTTCACTTTCATTCTTCTTCTTCTTCTGATCCTGATTGTACTTGGTCACCGCTTCGCTTCCACCTTCAGCGAGGATGGCCTTCTCCAGAACTCCAGCAAAAGTGTTCAATTGGAACATTGACACTTTGCTATACAACTAGGGTTTCAGTCTCTGCTCAAATCGCCTAGCCTTTCTTTCGTCAATATGCACCTGATATTGGGCATACCTAGCCAATTCGTTAAACTTTGTCGCGTAATCGGGCACAGATATATTACCCTGTTTCAACTCCAGAAACTGCACCTCCATTTGATTCTGGGAGCTGGCCAGGAAGTACATCTCGAAAAACATTTTCTTAAACCTTTCGCAAATTATTACACCTTCTCCTCCCCTGACCTTATTTTCCTGCCACCAGTAGCTGGCTTCTGATTTTAATATGAATGTTGCGTAGGCGGTCTTATGGTCCTCCCTAACTCGGGCGACATCAAAAACTTTCCGTATCTCCATAACCCAAGTGTGAGCTTCTATCGGGTTTATGGAGCCTTTAAACTCTGGCGGTCCCACCGCCTTAAAGTCCTTAAATGAAGTGTTCGGTGGAGCTTGAGGCTAATTGTTCATCGCTCCAGCTAACAGATTCACCAACTATTGAACGGGGTTTGCATTAGCATCATTGTTGTTATTGTTATTAGTTGACCCTTCCTGGGCATGTCGACGGCTTTGTCTTCTTCTTGGCGGCATATTTCTGTTAAGATATACGCTCATTAGATCTTTATTCAATCTCTTAAATACTTAAGACTTAACTCAAATATTTAGCATAACCACTTTAACCCATATCATCTCAAATAAACTTTGATATTTTATTAAAATCAAAAGTTTAAACATAGTACGATAGCATCTCTGCCATTTACATCCACTATCTCAAGGTAAAGAATCTTCAAGATTTAAATCATCAGAATATTCCTTTGTTTATAATCACATCAGAACTTACATTATTAACTATCAGTTAAGCATTCACATAATCATATTGTCCCTATCACGACCTACTAAGACGTCGGACAGCTTCGCTACGCTCCTCCTCCATAATGTGGGACATAGTCCTGCGATCTAGCATATACCCAAGCAGTCCCTCGAACTGAATTGGATATCTCATAATTCAGTCCTGGGCCTCATCAATTGCCCTCAAAAACATGTAGCCCGTCTCTTCAACCTTAGCCCTCTTTACATGCGCATCATCCTCTGCAAGATCTGCACATCGTGAATTGCTCGCCCAAGCCTCTTCTGCTATGGCAAGTTTTTCTGATTTCTCTTTTAACTCATTCTTCAACCTTTCTAACTCCTCTGACTTCTGCTCCCTTTGGCCCTTCTCATGAACCAAATCCCACTCCACATTTTCAAGACGGTTGTGGAGTGTCTCAACCTCACCATCCTTCTGCTCGATGGTAGTCCGTTGAGTGACTGTCTGCTCCCTCAACTCCTGAATCGTATCTCGTAACTCTATGTTACGGTCGTACAATTCATCAAACATCTCAGCGCTGATAGAGTTCGGTGGGAACTCCTCAGGGTCTTCCTCCTCCTCGGCTGCCTCAGCCGGGATCTCAAACTCCTCAGGGTCCTCCTCTGAGTCAATCTCTGGCTCGTGCTCCCGACCAACGACTATGATCCAAGGAGATGGCTCTGGCTGTATTAACTGCTCCCAGACTGTATGTATGCCTCGGGGATCCTCATCTCTAGTCTCTCAGGGTATATCATCCCTAGGCTGACTAGCTCCTCCAGTATCTGACATCCTGACAAAACAAGTTTTAAGTCTTAGTTATTAAGTGATGCTAATCGATACTCGAGCAAGTATATAATTATAAACACATAGCACATAAGGTAATTTATTATCTTTCTAAGAACTCAACAAGAGTTATCATTACTATGTTCTCGAAGGCTACTATCCTAAGGTTTTTCCCTACCTAAGGTTCATAACCTACGGCTCTGATACCAACTTGTGACACCCCCAAATTCGATATCTTAATTTCCACATATTTGGTGTTCACTATTCAAATATCATATGACTATCTACCCATAATAATGAAATTCATTTAATAGATAAATAATCCATCATCTCCCTATAATAGGGTTACAATATCTGAAATAGTAAATACATATTAAATCCCAGGTTATACTTAACCTAAATCTCTGTTGCGAAAACGTAAACAAATAAGTCTTTAATCATTACACATAAGTCTTGAACTTTAACATTTTCAATAACAACAAAAGTTTTCAACACTTGTTAGCTTTTTTTTTGCCCTTGCTACTAGAAGGTTTATCACATCGTTCATTCTTAGCTATAATGTTACTATGCAAGAGTGAGCACGAATGCCCGCAAGTATAAAAAATATGACAGAATAATAACATGCGAGTGAAAGAATTCTGAATAACAGATAGTTTAACTTTTAAATCAAGAATAATAATCGAGAATTAAAATTACTTCTGAGGGTCATAAGACCTTGAACTATGTCCTAGGTTGTCAAGTATATTAACCTTTAAACCTTTAACAGTCATAAGACTATGGACTTCACTTCTCGTACTTAGGGGGATCAGCCCTTCGTACCAATACTGTGCATAATACCTCAACGCTTAAAGCATCATCAATTCCCCTTTAATAGGATTGTTCATCTCAGTTTGATATCGGAGTCTGCACCAAATAAAGTTTGGTTTGGATAAACTCAATAATAGTTCTAGAATTTAGAACGTTCATCAACTATGGACTAGTTAAATCAATAGGGTTTCGCTATTCTTAAAGGATTCAGCAATAAATGATATTCAAATTGAATATTAAATTCTCAAGGGTATACAATCGAATAAATATTGTATACTGAAATGATACTTTTAAAAGAATCATAACATCTCATATGAAATCTTGAACTTGAATAATCAAGAATAAGAACTTGCTCAACAACAGTAATTAAACATAGAACACTTGCTCAATTTTACGAGTATAGTTAGGAAACTTGCCCAACAGTAATAAATTAGGGATAGAATACTTGCCTCTTGCGCAAGCTACAATTATAACTCACGTTCTTTAATTACTCTTACCTATCAATACATTCACAATACCAATTATTTACTAGATCGACATACTTATCAAATCTCAATATCGATCTTTGGACACGTTATTTAGGCTTACAAATAACGGTTTAAGTCATGTAATTAACTTGCTAATTACTCACATAATATAGCCATTAAATCATTTTAACATTTCCTTACACATTTAATAATCTACTATAATCTCTTGAAATATTCTTATCACATTGTCATGTTAGTTAGGTTAATGTTTAAACTAACATAACTTAATTAAAACTTTAAACAACAAGGTTGTTTATTCTCTGCTATACGCGTCGGGGCGCGTTTCCCATATAGAATATTTGTCGGGGCGAGATGCGCCAGGGCGCACTTTGCATGAAGGATAATTCGTCGAGGCGAAAACCCTCTAGTTCGAATTCTGCCATTCGCGAAGAACACAGAACCAAGCTAATAAATCCCAAATCAAACTAACTTAATGATTTTTAATGCTGCTCATGAAATACAAACTTCACAGAAACATTATACAATGTTTCTGGCATGATTCTCATACTTAAGATTACAAAATTACACAGTGTAAAACATTTAACTTCACCATTTTCCATTTTTTTTGCAAAGTCTTAATGAAAAATATGAAATCTCTCATTACGGATTCGTTATAACACCGAATCCATTCATTTCAATTCTGTTTCCTTCGTTTTAACATGTAGAATCATACTAAAGTGTAAATTTAAATTTAAACATATGATTAAAGCATTTAATTTACCCATATGGATTATTCATACAACATATATACTCTGACATTCTTGAAACCCAATTATCAATAAAATTCCATGGTGTGATCACTATAATTTATGAATATATGGCATAGCCCATGATATTAACATACATAGATCTCTATATGATCATATCTTACTTTAATTCTCAAAATAATTCATAATAGAGAACTTTTGAAAATACGTTAATGAAACTCTATAACTTTGTAAAAATTCAATTAAGGCATATTCATATGAAATTGATTACTTTAAAACATGATTATATGTTAGAAAAGATGTTATGATCACATACCCATATAATCATAGCCATATCATGCCTTAATTACAAAAACTAGTTTTCACAAAAAACTTTAAAGTACGTATTGAAGAACTTTGAGAAATTTAAATTTTGAAAACTTAAAATAAGGGATTACCCTTTAGTAGTGAAGATGATACAATCACAGACAATATTAGGATCTCTCAAATATCTCTTCCTCTCAATCTCTCTCAATTTCTTCTCCTTTTTCTCTCTGAGTTTTTCTCTCTAACTTTTCTTACTTTTTCTCTGATAATGTTATGATATAATGGTCTAAGTCTAAATATAATACGTATAACTAAACGTCAGTTAACTTAACCACTCAACTTCCCTTAGGGCCTAGTTTGGTTGCTTCCTTATTCCTTTTTCCATTTATTTTAATTAACTAGTTTACTATATAGTTAATTGTCACACTATTAATTACTCAATTAATTTTATTTAAATCAATAAAATAAAATATAATAACTTTACATTAAATCATATTATCACATAATTAATATTCTCTTTTATTAATTAATTAATTAGACTAACATTATGCTTATTTAATTAATTTATTTAATCAAATAAACTCAATTAAAAATATACTTTGAACTATAAAATTACCACACATTAATCTATCTAATGTAACACTTATAATTAAATTAATCTACCATGATTTCATGAATTAATTATTTGACTCAATAATTAAATCATCAAAAATATTTATTTATTTCAATAAATATTCAAATAACTTTACAAAATTCTCGTTCGTCACAGGAGTGCAATTTCAATCCTTGTATTATATGTTGATGATATATTACTGATAGGGAATAACATTCATATGCTTCAATAAATTAAAATCTGGTTATCTAAACACTTCTCCATGAAGGACTTGGGAGAAGCATCCTATATTTTGGGGATAAAGATCTATAGAGATAGATCTAAAAGGATGCTTGGCTTATCCCAAGGAACGTACATTGATACGATGCTAAAGAGGTTTAGGATAAAAGAATCCAAAAGAGGTCTCATGCCAATAAGCCATGGAATATATCTCTCCAAGAAACAGGCCCCAAAGACACCTGAGGAGAGAAACCGTATGAGTAAGATACCTTATGCCTCTGTAATAGGATCTGTCATGTACGGTATGATATGTACTAGACCGAATGTCACTCATGCACTTAGTGTAATGAGAAGATATCAGTCAAATCCAGGAGAATAGCACTGGAAGGAAGTGAAGAATATCCTAAAGTACTTACGAAGGACTAAGGATATATTTCTTGTCTACGGTGGGTCTGAATTAAAACTTGAGGGCTTCACGGACTCAAGTTTTCAAACGGACCAAGATGACAGCAAATTTATTTTGGGGTATATTTTTACCTTGAATGGAGGAGCAGTGAGTTAGAAGAGTTCCAAACAGCAAACCGTTGTTGATTCAGTGACAGAGGCAGAGTATATAGCTGCAAGTGAAGATGCAAAGGAAGCTGTTTGGATGAAAGAGTTCATAACAGAACTTGGTGTGGTTCCTAGCATTGGAGAAGCAGTCCTCGTATACTATGACAACACCAGAGCAGTTGCACATGCTAAGGAACCCAGGTCTCATCAGAAATCCAAACACATATTTCGGCGATTTCACTTGATCAGGGAGATCATTGAAAGAGGAGACGTCACCTTGGAGCGTGTGGACTCTCAAGAAAATATTGCAGATCCATTTACTAAAGCTTTAACACAACAGCAGTTTGATCGTCACTTAGAGAATATGGGTATGAGATACCGTGGAAATTGACTTTAGTGCAAGTGGGAGATTGATAGTAGTGTGCATACAAGCCAATCATGTATGATGATAAAGCACATACTTTGTAAACAATCTTATTTTTTTATTAATAAAAGTATTCATTTATTAAAGGCATTTAATTATCTACATGATATTGTTTTTATAATATGTAAATAACCCATAGTTTTAAGCAGTGCTTTTAGAATCATAATGTTGATCATGCTAATGAGATTTAAATTCTTAAAAAGCTTAAAACTAAAATAGTTCCCAATCGTGGGATTACTAAAAAGGGAATTAGTAAATCCGGATAGATTGGTACATATGTTGCTTGCTAATTAGATGAGGATGATTGATCTCATGATCATTTGTGTGGAGACACTAAAGCAAGTATGTAGGTGCTTATTGAAGAATAAGTTCACTGAACGTGACTCGCTATGGAATACCTAATGGAGTTTTACTCGCCTGTCAATAGGAATTCCTAATGTGATAGTAGTACAAGTGATCTTTGGAGTTGAGATCATCATGGTATCTTGTATGTAATGAATTATACTTTGACTTATTCCTTAAGGCCCTTTAGGGTACATAAAAGGGTATGCTTGGGTATAATGAGTTACATGTGGAGATAATAAATGATCAATAAAGAATCTACCACTTCTAGTAAAAGAGGAGATATGTCCTATGTGATTCGTTAAATGACAACCCAGGAATCCTTGGCCTAGGTGGAATGAAATTAGAAAAGGAGTTTCTAATTTGCATTATATAGAGTTGTGCATTTTCTAATCGAAATACATATAATTAAATAAAATAAGACTTGACAGTAAATCCATGTCTTATATTTAATTGGGACATTGTATGGTGTAAGGATTGAATTGTACGGCAACTATTAACTCACAAGTTCTTATATGATTAATGTTGAAATCTATATTATCTAGAAAGTCGTTGATCGTTAGGGAGGTTTAACCCTATTGTAGAATAAATGTTATTTATTTAAATAGATTATTAGTTTAATTTGTTTATTTAAATAAGATTATAATTGTTCTAATTGATTTATTCACAACCGGTTTAATATGGAGAACCTAAAAGGTCACACCATAAAAGGAAGAAGAATAATTTATGAAGATAATGGCATAATCGTAATAATGCATTAAGTGTAATTAATTTAATATATGGTGATAGAATAAATTAAATAGCTTAATGTTTATTATTTAATATTTTAGAAATATTAAATATAAATTAATAAGAGGAGTCTTATTATTATTATTATTATTTTAATTCTAAAAGAGTTTAGGAATTAATTTAATATAAGTACTCTCACTCATTCCTAATGAGATTAGGAGGCAAATTAATTAAAGAGTTTAATTAATTAATCCCAATATGATTGGGAACCCAAATTAATTAAAAGAGTTTAATTAATTAATTAAATGAAACTCAATTCTAATTAGATTAGTATGGTTATCCTAATATCTATATAAGAGAGTCTTATATCAGATATAAGAGTACGTGATTCCAAGAGTTGGAGAGTACCACATATTTTCTACAGAGAATTGAACAGGGTTTAGCCAACTACCCATCTTCTTGAGTTATTCTTCTTCCTTGGTGGATCACCTCTAGTGGCCAAACACTTAGGTGGATAACGTTGATCAAAGGAAGGAGCCACTACAGGAAATTCATGGAGATCAAGGAGAGCAAGGAATAGAACTCGTACCTGTGGAAACTAGATTCTACAAAGGTATGATTCTGATTCATCCTTACTTTTCTGTTATTGATAATTGAGCACAAAGCATGATCATGGTATGTGTTTGTATAAAAATTTTAAAAACATATGTTTCACGCTTCCGCCCTTTAATTGTGTAATTTGATTACATGTGTATACGATATGCATTAAACATATATCATTAAGATTCCTTTACAGACAAATATATCCACTAACATCACGTTTTTCTATAATACTTTAAAACTTTTCTTGATAAAATTATGTCTTATTAAAAATTGATCAAGTAACAAAATTATTTTATTTATTATCGAAAAACCTTTGCATTGTTTTTAAAATCCCTTTTAATTTAGACATACATAAAATATAATATTAAATGCACATAATATGTCCTAGAGCCTTGATTGAAAAATCAATTAGATGCATTTGACCTCACATTTTATTTCCTAGTAAAATAAAATCTTCAATCCACTTGAATACACCACCAAGGTTCCTTTTTATCAAATACCTAAATGTCATAAAAAGAATTTAGTACAAAAAATAAGTCACCATCAAAACACAAGGATAGAATATGACTAAGTCAACATTCTCCCCCTTTTTGATGATGACAACCCAAGAATTATAGCTCCCCCTAAATCCATGCATACTATATAACAACTATATTTCAAGAATTTTAAATAAAGCATAATATTAATCTAACAAAATTAGATTTTCAGTGTACCCCATTGTACCTTGTTAAGTACATGTCACCTGCACATATGTTAGTTTTAATATCCAAAACCATTTATCAAATATCAACTTATCAAATTACTAACATATCAAATTATCAGCAATATTAGTCTTAAAATCAGTCTTTAAACACCATAACCCAAAAACAAATATATCAATCTTAAAACAACCAATCAATTTTAGTAAACTATAATTAAAAGTTCAGGGTTCTTTCAGCAGACCAAAACCAAAACTAAAATACTCCTTTTGTCTCCCCATTTAGCATCTATCAAAAAGGGAGGAAATTCAGTCAAGTTCAACCACTGTTGCATTCTGTGCAGCACGTTGAGTGAAATATGGACGATGTGTGGCACGATGAACTCGTTCGGCAAAGGAAAGATCAGTAGCAAACTGAGGAGGATGAGGAATGAATGTAGCATCCGGCAAAGGTAAGTCCATAATATCTTCAATCTATTCCGCCATCCAATTACAGTGAGTCCATTCAGTGACGAATGAATACTTCCTCTGGAAATGTAACTTGGTGGCCACATCATTCAATCGAGTAGCAGTGAAATCTGCTAACTCACCTACCTGATTGCTAACAAATTTGAGTTCTTGACTCAATTGACATGCATTCCTATTCATTTTGCGTAGCATAGCCTCTGCCAAGTCTTTTGTTTGCAACTCAAAACCAGCCTGCAAATCTATGAACTCATCCTCAATATTGTTAAATAGTTTATTTATTTCAGGTTCACCCAAAGGTAATTTACCTTTCTCCAAAACAGTAAGTCTAGTCTTGATATCAGTTATATCATTTTTTAAATATTCATGATTTAAAATAATAGTGTTCAACAGACCAAGAATTTCATAAGATGAATGTGTTTGGGGCAGAATAGATGAAGACAGATTGGGTATATATAAGAGTTACAGGAGGATCAGATATAAATCGAACAAACTGTCCATTCGACCAAAGCTATCCGAGATAGTTTTAAATTGCCAACATCAATAGAATCAGAAACTATTACAAAATTTCATTTTCAAACGAAATTTTGAAATGGTGGAAAAATGTTGTGAGACAAGCACTATAAGGCAGACAAGTCTTTGTTTTTAACAGACAACTTATCATATGTGTAAGAACCCGAATTTTTAGAAATTATTAAAATAAGAATTTAGTAAATAAAATTCTTAAGGCATGCGTTGGGTTCAAATAAGAATATATATGCGTTATGAAGTATGTGGTATTGTGTTGCATAAGGTAATATGAACTATGCAATATGTGATTTTTGTGTTTAATAAATATATTATTATTATATATTTGTTATAAATTGTAGAGGTAAATTACTTAAAGTAAAAGAGATGAATAAAATTTATCTATCGATATTAAATAATTTATAAAATTATTTTATGCATAGTAATTTGGTGGCATTAAATATCTTTAATGAATAATCACCATTTTTTTTGGTATGTATACTAGTGACTAATATGTTGTAATATGGGTCATAATTAGTGCTCAAATTGTCTATGAATGGATTAAGATAGCAAAACATAAATTAGTTAAGAGAATTAACTAACAAGAATAAATATTGATTAATTTAAATTAAGTTGAAAGTTATATTATAGAATAATATAATTTGAATATTAAAACCTTAATTGACCGTGGTGATATAGTAAAGGGGTTAATTCACTTGAGTAAATGGTGAATTAATATATGTGTTTTGAATAAGGAAAATGAAATGAGTATGTAATTAAAATTCAGTATTGTTTTTATATATTACTTTGTATGGTAATATGTGAAAAAGTCTAATGTTCGTATGATGTTAATAAAATATATATACGTTGTTAAAGAGAGAAGAAAATCAATATATCTATAGATAAATATTAGTTAGAGATTTATAAATTAAATTGACATATGGCTAAGATGTAAAGATTGAAGAACTTATTTTGGGACAATTTATAAAAGGAAATAGAAATAATTATTGTATATTTTAAATAAAGGATATTAAAATAAATTATAGCATTGAATTATTTTAATAAAGGGATGTTATTTTTTTACCTTATATGTATGGCTTTGTATGAGGTAATATGTATGATTAAGTAATATAGGTAAATATATTAAAACATATTTGCTATATGTAAATAAATTGATATAAACAAATTATTATAAGAGGAAATAAACTTATTATCTATTTTCTATATGTGATATGTGTACATGTGCCTTACATGTAATTATTTTAATGAGACATAGATATTATATTAAAGATAATATCTTGAGAAATGAGTAAATCATGTTATTATAATTAATGCCTCTATTTGGAGAAAATGTAATAAGAATATATAATTTATGTATATTTTCATGGTGGAATACATAGTTTATATAGTAGTAATTATATCTTATGTATTTTCAAGAATGTTAAATCTATAAATAAAACTAAGTTATTTTTAATTTAATGAATAACTTAAGTTACTATGCTACCCGTAGATTTTATAAATAATAATAAAAATGTTGAATATTTCCGTTCACGACATATGTAATTATGTGAATCTTGAAATGTAAGTTCAATATAAATTGAATATGTGATGAGTAAGAAATGTGATGGAAGTGAGTAAGAGTATGAGATATGCCTAGTGTGGCAAAGTGGTGGAATAAGCGATTCATTAAATAAATTAATGAATGAATGACTAAATGAATTAATTAATGTTAGTACATGAATTAATTGCTATGTGCAAGTATATATGTTATGAGAGCATATAAATAAGTAATATAATGGTATTACATTATGAGTATATTATAAAATGTGATATTAAGAATACTATGTTGTGAGATTATTATGTTAAGCCTGGGATCTATAATTTACTAAGCTTACATAATTGAGCCTTGTGTGGCATGAATATAGTAAAGTTAAATCAACTGGAGGTTTAACTGGAAGTATTAAAAGAAAATTTATGGTAAGGGATTAAATGATGAAAATTAATTAGTCATGGTAGTATTTATGTGTGACTATAATAACAAGTGTTATAGAGATGATGTGTGGAGAATACCTAACTAAATTATATTTAGCCCAATTAAAATATCAATTGGATTAACCCAAGGTACATGAGGTACATGAGTATATGTATTGGTGTATATTTAAAGTATAAATATACTTGTTTATATGTGTGTATATATATATATATATATATATATATATATATATATATATATATATATGTATGTATATGTACCCATACTTAACATAATGTTGTAACATTAAGTCATTAGAATTGACTTAATGAGCCCAAAAAGGAAGTAAACCTTAGTATGCTAGTACCAAATTTGCAAATACTGAGTTTAAAAAGGGTTGTCCCATTTTGAGAGTTCCATTCTTCCTCACGTGACTAGGCCATTGGCCTAGCCTATCTCTTCATGCTCAAAACTTAGTGAAATCATGAAAGGCTAAGAGTAATCACTGGTGATGATGGTTGGGGGTGTGGGTTGAATAGGAGACTCTACCAAATCTCCCATACATGTTGGCTTCTTCTTTCTTCTATTGGGTTAAACCTTGAGGCAAAGCCATGGCATGGACAAGAGCTTTCCTATAAATGAAAGCCTCCCCTTCACAATTCTAGTTGCTTGAATTCTTGATAAGTTTTATATAGAGAGTGTGTTGATGAGTATTGATAGAGCAATCTGAATTGGAAGCAAGAATTAACTTTACAAGCTTCAAAGAGGTAACATTACCTTATCATGTTCTTGAGTTTTAAGTTTGGTAAAATCGTAGAAATTTCTTGACATACTTGATAATTGGTTTGGTAAAGGATACCATTGTGTTATATGAGTTAAATGTATGTTGATGGTGTAGTATAGTTGGTCTGAGCATGCTGAAATCAAAAGTGATATGTTAAAATTCTGAAAATTCTACAAAAGCAGAGTCATTCTGAACCTGAACCCCATGTAAAACCAGCGCGGCAACGCTGGTGGGCAGTGCTGGAAAAATAATTTTATTGCTTTTGATTTTCTGAGCATGTTAGGTTGGTTTGAAAATGCATATAAATAACCCCAACACATGGATTGAAGCCAGCATAGTCATAGTAGGTCACTATAACTTGTTTTAGTTTGAGTTTTAAAGGAAACTTATAAGTTTGGAAAGATAACCTTGTTGAAAATAAACTACCGACCTTGTGAACATGTGTAGATAACTTAAATATGTATATAAATGAGTCTAACATGTGACCTAAGGTTTCCTTGCATGTAACGAGTGGTGTTAGCTTGGTTTTAAGGATTTTCTAAAGAAAACTTGAAGTTTTGAAAACAAAACTTGATGAACTTTGTGTCTTTTAAGTCCCGACTTTGCGAACACGTGTATATGGATAAGTTATGTGTGCAAATGGGTAAGGAATGTGGTTTCAATAGATATTGCATATAGAAGGTTGTGAAGCATAGTGTAAATTATCCGAGCATGTTTTGAAGTAAGTTTTCAAAAGAGGGATTATACTAACTATATGTAAATAAGTTGAATACATGTGAGCATGCTTATTAAAGGCTTATTAGTAGCAATATATGATTTAAAAGCTTATATCATTGACCCTTTGTTAAATGAAGTTGTTAAGCCTTGTTGATTGAAATAATTCAATATGGAGCTATGTATGGTACCGAATTACAGGCAAAGTTCAACATTTCTTTAATTGGAGAACTATTCAACAATACCATACACCCAATTTATGTATCCAACAATTTGACATTTTTATAAACCTGCAGTTAAAATTAAATTATAGCAAATTGAGCTACATGATCATGTCTTTTAATTTGTTTTTTTCTCTTAAAAGTCTTTGCTTCATTTGATACATTTTCAAAGATTCATTTAAAAAAGAAAAAAAAAACGTAGAATGAGTTGTACTTTTGAGATAGTTTAAAATATTTATCATCGTATTAATTACAATTAAAGAAATTCATATCGATTTTGAGTCTAAATGTCTTTAGTTATATTTAAAAAGTCAATAATCTTATATTTTGGAATGGATAAATATAAATTACCAAATAAATCAATATACCTTTCTTTGTCGTATTTTATGAGTACATTGTGTTTCTTTTTAATTGTTTGAGACTTTTCCACAGGAAATCACAAGACTTTTCCACAAGGTTTATTTTCCCATTATTTAATTTATCCCACACTACCAATAATTATTAAAGCTGACTTTTGCAAAAATTAAACAAAAACACGTATCTGAAAAAAAGATGAACAATCACATTTGAGCAGGAGAGGAATCAACTAACATTTATGTACTTATTTTTTATGCCTTCCGCATAACTCTATTTACGATGATTTATCATTTGAAACGATTTTTATGTTGTGACGAGTTAAATTATGATTATGACTACCGCAAAACTTTGACAAAATAGATAAGAATGAGACCATTCTTAATTCCTACTTATTTCATATATGTACATACGCAAAATTTTACTATCAACATATATTTGTTGTCATATGTAGCAAGACAATAAGTTAGATTTAAGCTTCATATGCGAGTCTCAAAATTAACTATTCAACAATACCAACCACCCAGTTTATGTATCCAACAATTTGATATTTTATAAACCTGCAGTTAAAATTAAATTATAGCAAATTGAGCAACATGATCATGACTTTTAAATTTTTTTTTCTCTTAAAAGTCTTCGCTCCAATCCTATCCCTCTACCACTAACAAACCACCCAAATATTCATATCAATTTTGCTTAGTTTTCTCTCCTATCCATTCATGGCTTTTACAATTAACCAAACAAACTCTCCTTCATTTCCATCTTCATCTTCCACTCCTCACTGTAACCACGATGTCTTCTTGAGTTTCAGAGGTACAAATACGCGCCAAAACTTAACAAGTCATCTGTACACGGCTTTAAAGCAAGCTGGAATCAAAACCTTCATAGATGGTGAAGAAATACCAACGGGAAAAGAAATTAAGTCGGAATTGCGAAAAGCTATCCGAGAATCAAGGATGTCTATTATAGTTTTCTCGAAAAACTATGCTTCTTCTAGATGGTGCCTTGACGAGATTATGAAGATAATTGAATACAAGAGAACGATGGGACAATTGGTTCTTACTTTATTTTACGATGTTAAACCATCTGATGTACGTCATCAAACTGGGAGCTATGCAGAAGCTTTTCAACACTTTGAGGACGAGTCGGATAAGCCAAAGGTGAAGAATTAGCGAGCTGCATTAAAAGAAGCTGCAGATCTCTCAGGATGTGTTCTTGCAGATGAAGAAAATGGGTAACTAGACCTCAATCTCTAATCTTCTTAGTTTAGTTATTTAAATATTATTAGTAAAAAGTAGAAACAGTTACCAACTTCAATCTAATTTACTTGGTAAAATTACCTTCTACGCGTAATCAGCATAGCAAACATTCACTAGTGATGTTAAACTCTCTTCTTCTTCTTAATTATGTTGTGTGTTAAGTTCTATGTTCAAGGGTGCACGAAATTGTTGGCAATTTCACTAGTACAAGTTCACTAATTAAGTAGATGATGTTATATAAATTACTAAGGGAGTAGCAGCACCACTCAAGAAGGACATTGATGAAAGAGTTCAGCTGTCATGCACATAAATTCTCTAATTAACTAGAAGCTGCAAATTTCTAACTTCTGTACATTCACTTAGATTCAGTCATCAATTTAATTTAGTATTTTTTTAGGAAACAATTTGTCAGGTTAGATGATGAAATTACTTAACCACATATATTAGAAAGCAAGACATGTATATTCTACTTGTATACTATTTGCATTACAGTGATGATAAAAGAAAAGGTGAATAGAATATATCTTAGGAGCTCTCTACTCCCTCTCTTTTTAGCATCAAATTGGGCAGTTTTATAGTGTTTCAATTCTTAGTATGCCTCTTAAACTCTCATTAATGCACAAGCTTTTGAAAAATAGTTGTCAAATCGTGAATCGTATCGTATATCGAAAACCCCCATATCGTATTTCATGTATCGTATCGTGAATCGTATAATGAAATGATAAATATGATAATATATTTAAACATATAAAACACACAACTTATTAGACAATCAAACATGTTAGTTTGACTATATATGTAATACTAGTCAAGTAAATATTATTATAGAATAAAAAAATTAAAGTTATATAGTAACCGAAAGCCCAAAATACTCTAAAATTGATTTATTATATGTTATTTTAGTCATCTTTATAGAGTAACAAGCTAGAGAAAATAAAAAATTCAGATTAATTCACCTTTAAATTATAAAACAAAAGAGAATAATTCAAATTAATAAGTGGAGGCAAATGAGTACATGCCGAATTATGTCATGTTGTCCATTAAGATGTGGATGAAAGGCAATGGGAAGTCGTCTTTGAGACTAGCCGTGTTGGATATGACATAATCCTTATTGGATTTGGATTTAGGTATCACCTAGAATCCGTTTTGGTTTAGGAAAGTTATCTTTCCTAGTTATACTCAATTTAATATTTCTTATCCTATTTGGATATGGAATTTTCTTATGACCTATAAATGTAGGTACTAGGTTTTGGATAATAGACACTCAGAAGTATTCTAATAATTCTCATAGTTCTCTCTTTATCTTGTATTTTTCAGATTTTATTTAGTAGATTTCTTCTTCCTTTCTCCGTGGTTTTTTTCCGATTTGGGTTTGCACATAAATCCTTGTGTTATTTTCTTTATCTTTCTGCGTTTGATTTATTGTGTTTGCCATAGTTTGTCATAACAAACTGGTATTAAGATCCTGGTTATTATCGATCCATACTATGGGGTTGAGTTCGACTTCATCAACGAAATTTGATATTGACAAATTCGATGGGAATATTAGTTTCAGTCTTTGGCAGGTTCCGATGAAGGTTGTTTTTACTCAGCAAGGCTTGAAGAAACCAATATAGGGAAGCCAGTGAATCATGTAGATATGTCTGATGGCAATTGGGAGATGAAGAAAGACGTCTGAGTCAAAATGAGAAACTATGGATGATAACACACTTTTGGCAACTCAGTTGTGCCCTTCGAATGATGTGTTACAGAAGGTGTTAGCGGAAACTACAGCTGCTGATTTGTGGAAGAAATTAGAGTCTCTATTTGACGAAGACCCTCACCAATAAATTAAGACTTAAACAACGTCTTTACAAATTGCATATATCATAAGGTACTCAAATCAAATCTCACATCACTAAGTTTAATTCAATTGTAACTGAGTTGTAAAATATTAATGTCAAGATTGATGATGAAGATAAAGCCCTATTATTGTTAGTCTCATTACCTCCTTCATATAAGCACATTAGAGACACTATGATCTATGGTAGAGCCATTATCTCAATTGAGGATGTTAAGACGAATCTTATGAGTAAACAAAAATTAGATTGTGTGATGACTTTTAAAAAAAGTGAGGATCAATGTGTTGGATTATTTGCCAGAGGGAGGTCAGTTGAGAGAAGTTCAAAAAGTGGCAGTACACAGATCGAAATCTTAGAATAAGAATTTTAGCTGTAACTACTGTAATGCAAAGGGGTATATAAAGCATAATTATCCGAAGTTGAAAAATAAAGAACAGAGAGGAGACAATCATGGTCAGATTAATATTGGACAGAATGTGTAGAACGAACAGAATTAGGGGGCAAGAAAGCTTGCTCAGGCTAGTGTTGCTGAGGATAGTGATGATCATCTGTTAGTAGCTGATGATAGAGAAAGACTTAGCAGTGTCAGGATTTTGAATTCAGGGTGTTCTTATCATATATGTCCTACTCGTGATTGATTCTCCACATATGAACCGTTTGATGGTGGAACTGTTTTGAGGGGAAATAATTCTAATTGTAAAGTAATTGACATTGGTACACTTAAAATTAAAATGTATGATGGCATAATTAGGACATTGTCAGATGTTACACATGTTCCATGTTTGAAGAAGAATCTGATATCTCTGGGTACACTTGATGAAAGTGGGTGCAAGTATACAAAACAGAATGTGGATTTATGAAGATTAGCAAAAGCTCTTTTGTGTTGATGAAAGGAATCAAGGTAGACACTTTATATAAGTTGGAGGGTTCTTAAACTATAGATTCAGATGTAATTTTTTCTTTAGTTACTATATATGACACCACCAGGTTGTGGCATATGAGGTTAGACCATATATATGAGTGAAAAAGGAATGGATGCTTTGAGTAAGAGAGGTCTTTTGTCTGGACGAAAAATAGGAAAGCTAGACTTTTGTGAGCATTGTGTCTTGGGGAAGTAGAAACGAGCTAGTTTCAAGACTACGGTTCATATAACAAAGAGAACTTTTGAATATATTCATTCAAACCTTTAGGGCCCTTCACGGGTTCCTTCTAAAGTTAGAAGTGCACATTATTTGCTAATCTTCATTGATGATTATTTCAGAAAAGTTTGGGTCTACTTCTTGAAACATAAGAATGACATTTTTGTGGCTTTCAATCTGTGGAAGACTTTGGTTGCAAGAGAAATAGACAGGAAAGCAGATTAGGAGGTTTAGATGATTATATAATGGCCTTGAGTTTTGTGAGACTGATTTCAATGAGTTCTGCAAGAATGAAGGAATTGTTAGGTATCGTATAGTTGTGAAGAGACCACAACAGAATGGAGTTACAAAATAGATGAACAAAACCTTGATAGAGAAGGGCAGGTGCATATTGTTAAATGCAGGTTTAGGCAAGGAATTTTGGGCAAAAGCAGTGAACACAACTTCTTTCTTGGTGAATCGTTCTCCTTGCACAACTATAGAATGTAAGACCCCTGAAGAGGTTTGGTCAGGTAATCTTACAGATTATTCATTTCTTAGTATGTTTGTTTGTCCTGCATATGTACATGTGAATGAGGGAAAACTTGAACCTAGAGCCAAGAAATGCATCTTTCTTGGTTATGGTTATGGTGTGAAGGGTTATAGACTTTGGTGTGCTGATCAGAAGTCAGTAAAGGTCATCATTAACAGAAATGTTACTTTTAATGAGTTTGATATGCTTCTTAAGAACAATGAATCCTCTATTCCTTGAATTGATAGTTTGATAATGTTGGTCAGAAGGTGGAGCTTGAAGTAACTTCTCCTCATGTTCAGAAATTACAATAGATTTCAGATCATGTGCCTACTAATATTACTATTGTAAATGAGAATATAGTTCTAGAGGAAGCACATGGGGACAATCAGTATAGTCTCACTAGAGACCGGGCAAAGAGGATAGTGTGACCACCACAGAGATATGGGTATTCAAATTATGTTTCTTATGCCTTGTCAGTTGCCAAGGCAGTTAAGAATAGTGACCCTGTGACTTATAAAGATGATGTTTCCTCGAATGATTCAGAAAAATGGTTGTTTGCTATGAATGAGGACATTTAATCTTTTCAGAAAAATTAGACTTGGGAGCTTGTGAAACCATTTAAAGGAAAGATCAATATGGATCATTGAGTTAGTGTTGTCCGTTGTGATAGTCAGAGTGCTATACACTTGACTAAGGATCAAATGTATTGTGAGAGGAAGAAACATAATGATATCAGGTATCATTTTGTTTGAGACATTGTTGAAGATGGTGACATTAAGATCTTGAAGATTGGTACTATAGACAATGTAGCTGACATGTTAATGAAATCGTTACCACGTACCAAGTTCGAACATTGCTTGGACCTGGTTAGTGTTCGATGCAATTGAGTTATGCATTTGAGAAAATGAGAAAGTTCATTGTTTGTGCTATAATTAAAGGATTCAAGTCAAGGTGGAGAATTGTTGGGTCTGACATTAATCCTTATTGGATTTCGATTTAGGTATTACTATTTGCCTATAAACTACTAGCAATTACACGCAAGTATACGTGATCACTTATGCAATATAGTGGCAAATATAGTATCGTTCCCACGAAGAACGATGTGTAACTTAACAATTAAGTACCAACTATGCACCAATTTAATTCTATTTAAACAAATGAAATGAATAATTAAGCTAAGTAATAAATTATTAATTCTATGAATAAAAACATTAAGGAATCAATTTTCCCCGAATCAATAAAGTAATATTATTCTTATTTCATTGAATTGATTATCAAGAATTGCCAACAGAAAATCACTAATAGTTAATATAATTATTTTCCAAATAACTATATCGCATACCTATTATTATTAAATTCCCTATATTCCTATGAGAAAGGATAATAATAAATTCATTAAGATTCATTTTCCACTAGTTGCTCGCGGTATTCAGGTATATTTCTATATATCCTTTCTACAAATTAGCATTCACTTTGAGTAAGAATTACTAATTACAAGTTACTATATCCATATCTTAATTTAGAATTTGTTGTCAAATTTCATCTAAATCCATCCAATAATTGTTGATCAGGCAATTATAATAATAAAAACAAGACTTAATAAATAATCTCATTCCATAATCAATTCAATAGAAAATAAAAATAAATAATTAAATTAAATCACTATCGGGTTCCATTGAATCTTAATTAATAAATTAGTTCATAATAAAAGCTAAAAACATAAATAATTTATCAAGAGTCATTCTAAATACAAGATATAAGAGCAAAAGAAGAGAATAAAACTCTGATGAATTTTGCATCCTTTTTCAGCTCCCGCTCTTACTTCTCGAATTGAACTCTCAAAACCCTTATTTTCTCTACATACTATTCTACCTAAGCCAAGTAATGATACTGAAAACGATCATCATTCTAATTATTAATCTCCTACTAATATCTACTAACAAAAGTATCCAGCCCATACAAAATCAATGTAAACCAATCAGATGTCAGCATTTAGGAGTTTGAAACCCCCCCTCCTAACTTCAATAATCAAGCATCAGCTATAATTAGGAATCCAAATAATCATTTACGCTTAAAATTCTCCCGGGCACGTGGAGCACATGCGCTTGCTAAACACGTTAAGCGCGACTCTAAGTGATGAGCGTCACGGCTCCTTTCTTGCATAGCCAATCGTCGGGGCTCTTTAGCTTGTGGTGTCGCGACTCCAACTTCCATCTCCATTTCCTCTTGATTCCTAGCTTGTTTTTGCCCATATGTTTCACCTGAAGTCCAGCTACTTCATTTAACTTTCGCCTAGCGTTCGCTAAACAATATTTTGTCACTTGTAGCTTATATTAAGGCTAAACTTACAATATTTTGCATCATTTACACTAGCACAAACTATAATCCATTATCAACAAAAAAGTACTAAAATGAAATAAAATAATACTAAAATACTTGAGAATAAACAAAATAATTAAGTCAAGACTACCAAATTCATAGATATAAAATCTGCTCATCAATTACCTAGAATTCGTTTTGGTTTAAGAAAATTATATTTCCTAGTTATACTCAATGTACTATTTCTTATCCTATTTGGTTATGGAATTTTCCTATAGCCTATAAATATAGGTGCTAGGTTTTTAGAGAAGAGACATTCAGATGTATTCTAATAATTCTCATAGTTCTCTCTTTATCTTGTATTCTTCAGATTTTATTTGGTGGACTTCTTCTGCCTTTTTTCGTGGTTTTTTCTCGATTTGAGTTTTCATGTATAACCTTGTGTTATTGTCTTTATCTTTCTGCATTGATTTATTGTGTTTGTCATAGTTTTTCGAAACATGTAGCTTCTTATGAAAAGTGATGTGAGAAAAATAAAATGACATTCTGAAGAAGAAGATATAAAACTCTAAAAAGTGACTAAAGACTCATCAAGTGATGTATAATATATTTGTGGTAAAAAAAACATTTTTCATTTGAAATGGTAGAAGTCTTAAAAGTATATATTACTTTTATTTTTTTGGATTTACATAAAAACTATCAAGTCAGTTGCTAACTTTAAAAAGTATCATGAATTGTATAGTTTCGTAGGCATCAAATCGAGTCGTAACTGGATTGTATGATACCGTGTCATTTTCGATTCACCCTACGATACGTATCAAATTGTCTTCATCGTATCATACGATACATATCGTGTATCGTATCATACGACATGTATCGTGTATTATATCGTATTGTATGGTACATATCGCGTATCGTACGATTTTGATAACTATGAACACAACACTAATGAGTTTGATATTCAGAAAGTGAAAAAGTGGAGAGATGCATTAACTAAAGCTGCATCTCTCGGGACATGCTTTGAAAGATGAAGAAAATGGGTAAATAAACTATGCAGATCTATTCTCTATCTCCTTAAATGAGTTATTTGCTTAAAGTTGCATAAGTGATTTGAATCTTTTTTTTCTTAACTAAATTATGTGCTTAGTCATCTAATCCAAGTTCTGTGTTCAAAGCTTGACAAATATTTTGACAAACATCAATAGAAAACGCATAATAACTTCAGTAATTCACTTACTCTATTTACAAAATAAATAAAATGTCATCACTAGAAAAATCTTCCAGCAAGCAATTGCAATATGACATCACTAGAAAAATTAAATGTTGATGGCTGCTCAAATCTGAAACGATTACCGGAGGGGATGAGGAATTTGAAAAGGTTAAGGACTTTGAATGCAAGTAAAACAGGGCTTGAGGAATTACCTGATTCAATAGGATATTTAAGTAGTCTGGTTCACTTACATTTGAGTGAGTGTAGGAATATTAGGACTCTTCCCGATTGCATTTGCGATTTGTCATCTCTAGAAGTATTAAATATCGATTACTGCCCTAGACTGCAACAATTACCAGATCGATTGGGGAATATGGTAAGCTTAAGGAATCTGGATGCATCTAAAATTGGGTGTCAACAGTTGCCTGCTTTTATCAAAAATCTAAAGAAACTTGAAAGTTTATCTCTAAGTCTTCTGCATAGAGGTTCTCAGTTAAGAGCTTTCGAAAGATTTGTCCTACCTTCCAAAAGTTATTTGAAAAGATTGGAACTCTCGTATTATGGTCTGCATGACGAGGACATTCCAGATGATATCGGAATCTGTTTACTTTCATTGCAATTCTTGTATTACTTTTATTGCAATTCTTGGATTTAAGTGGAAACCATTTCTGTAACCTACCTTCTACCCTCTGTCAACTATCCAATCTAACAGAACTTTTATTAATTAACTGCAAGAGTCTTGTGTCAGTCCCGGAACTTCCTCCTAATCTACAGACGCTACATGCAAGTCGTTGTACAGCAATGGAAAAAATACCAAATCTATCAAACTTGAAACGCTTGCAGAGCTTGGATCTTTCAGATTCCAATAGATTGGTTGAAGTGCAGGGCGTAGAGAACCTCAAATTAAGATTTCTTGATATGGCTGGATGCAACGTTTTGGTAATGAATACTACTTTTAACGAGAGTTTCTTTCAGGTATCTCTCTCTCTCTCTCTCTCTATATATATATATATATATATATAGGAAAATGATCCATAGAATACGTTAGCTATTAGGACTGTTTCAACTAACCATCATCCAGCCGTCCAAAATTAGAGTTAATGACTGAGATGAGGGCCCAGCCGCTAGAGGGAGTAGCGGTCAGCAATAAATTTTAAATTCATCTCTGCTGGCCGCTAGAGGGAGTAGCGGCCAATCAAAACGTCTTCGTTTTAACTGGCCGCTACTCCCTCTAGCGGCCAGCAAAGAGGAATTTAGAGAATTTGGCCCAGCCGCTAGAGGGAGTAGCGGCCAAGCGTTTCCCAGATCTAAACTAAGTCTTGTATAAAAAAAGCTGATTCAATTTTTTTTTTTTAAATAATTGACTAAAGTTTTTAATTTTTTCTAAATTTTTTTCTTGAAAATTTTAATTATTTTTTTTAAAAATATTTATTTATTTATTTAAAAAATATTGAATCATTTTTTTTAATCTTTTACTTTTTTTGTGTTTTACTTTTTTATTTATTTAGTTTAGATCTGGAAAACGCTTGGCCGCTACTCCCTCTAGCGGCTGGGCCAAATTCTCTAAATTTCTCTCTGCTGGCCGCTAGAGGGAGTAGCGGCCAGTTAAAACGACGACGTTTTGATTGACCGCTACTCCCACTAGCGGCCAGCAGAGAGAAATTTAAAATTTATTGCTGGCCGCTACTCCCTCTAGCGGCTGGGCCCTCATCTCAGCCATTAACTCTAATTTTGGACGGCTGGATGAGGGTTAGTTGAAACAGTCTTAATAGCTAACGTATGCTATGGATCATTTCCCATATATATATATATATATATATCTCTTTTAAATCTTCGTCTCTATGTAACAGCGGTACTTTGAACGTGGTGATACTGATTATTCCAATATTTCACTTCCAAAGTGGAATTTTCAAAATTGGATTATTTATCAAAGCATGGAATCTACAATTTCTTTTGAGTTACCGCAAAGTCTACCAGATAATTTCCAAGGGCTTATTCTATGGGTTGTTTATGCTCACTTTTCTTCCAAATACTGCAGCGCTAATATAACAAATAGTACAAGTGGCATGGAATGGCCGCATGTTCGATATTCCTATACTAATTGTTTGGTAGGGCATTCAGGGGTGAGCTTATAAAATCAATCTTCATAAGTGGAGATAGCATTAAGATTTCCATCTCAGAAGATGACTATGTGAAGGTGGAGAAATGTGGGGTTTATTGGTTAATTGGAAGTGAAGGCGATGAAGATGAAAATGTGCGTTATTGCAACAAACATATGACTGCTATCGTGATGATTTCTACCCTACAGAATCTGATGGTGATGGTGATGATTATGATGATGATGATTATAATGCATGGTGTAATGATAATTATTTGATGACTATAGAGGATGATTATGATGCCTGGTGCGATGTTTATGATTATAATGATTAATTGATTATGATGATGGTGATGGTGTTGGTGATGATGATTATAATGCCTGGTGTATTAATGAGTATTTCAGGACTATAGGGGATGATTATGATGGTTATGGTGATGATAATTATAATGCATGGTGTATTAATGAGTATTTCAAGACTATAGAGGATGATTATGATGGTGATGGTGATGATGAGGAGGAGGAGAAAACTGAGAGGGTTTATGATGATCAGAACCCCACAGAAACTAAGAGGGATGTTAACCTCAAGAGAGACCATGATTTCGATTTGAACACAGAGCCTAATGAGGAAAGCTCAAAAAGATTGAGAAGTTGAGACAAGTACTAATGGGTCTAGACATTACTTTTGTGCATCTCCTACTACTGCTCAAGGTGTTGACAGTATTAGCTTCCATTTTATTTTGTTTACTATTTTTGTATACATGTTATTATTGTTGGATATATTCCTCTTTCCTTCACACCTGTATATGCTTTTCATTGAAATGTATTGTAGCTTGTTTTTTTATTCCATCTGTTGTGAAATACAAGATCAATTTTGAAATAAATTTGAAATGTTTTGAAATTCAATATTGATACGATTTAAATTTGGAAAAAATTATGCTACTAATAGTATTTTTAGACCGTTTAAAATTTTTGTACTCGTATTGTCAAAATTTTGTGAGTAGTGATATATGCATACCTTAAATTGATTATTGCACACTCTTATATATAAAAAAGACTATATTACCCTTAGTTAATGTGAGCCCAATTAATATATTTATCCCTTATTTAAATTGATTATTTTAATCTACTCATGAAGTAGAACACATTGATATGTAGAACACATTGTACATTGCATGTGTTGAAGTATGTTTGGATATTCGAAGAAAAGGGTTTGAGGCCAATAGTCAAGTAGCATTACTTCATTACTTATTGTGGTTAAGTTAGTTGTTAGATGATTTAGGTTTTTGCTTGAAGGCAAACAAAGTTTAAGTTTGAGGATATTTGATAAGTGTATTTTAAATCTACGATTCATATATTATTGACTTACTTGTTTTGTTAGTTTTTAAGTATTTTTAGTTAGCTTTGATGTGTTTTAGTGTTTTTATGCAGGATTGGAATGCACGATCTAAAATGAAAAAATGACAATAAATGGTGTATATTAAGCCTTATTATGAAGCCAAGAATGTCAGCCAAGGACTTGGAGAAAGAATGTGGAGCATAACAGTGGATTAAATGCTTAAATGGGCGCAAGGAAGAAAAAATGAAGACATAGTCAGGGACTCGAGCGCCGCGGCGCCGCTTAAGAGGATCGCGACGCTGGAAGAAAGTCGTTGTGCTATGGGAGCTGAGTCGCGCGTTGTGACACTTCTCTAGGCGCGTGGGGCACGTATATGCGACGAAGAGGAGATCTTTTTAGTTAATAAACTCTCAATTTGATAAAAACACGTATTATAAGAAGTCCTGAGTATTACGAAGTTAAAAGAGGGGCTGAAAATATATATGTATTCATTCTATCATTCATTAGGGAGAGAGACCAATATTGTCATCCACATAAAAAAATTTCTGGAAGGAAGAAAAAGACAAAGATTGAAGATTGGGTATTGGACAGGGAGTTGTTTAAAGATTCTTTCTCTACTCTTATTCTTATATCTTTATGCTGGGATTATGTTTATGGATTTGATGATGATTATGTTTTTTTCTTTAGTATGAACTAAATTTTTATTCAAGATTGCAATGGAACCCGATGAATGGATTTAATTAATTTATTCTCTATTTGATTATGATCAATGGTATGCAAGATTGTTTATCATATTTTTGTATTTCATGTAATAATTGTGTGGCCAGTAATTAATCTATCGATATAGATGATATTTGAATTTTGATTCTAGATTGGGATGGGGATATGATACACGTGTTGGAATTATTCTTTTTTGGAGTGAATATCCAATTTGCATGTGGGATATAACTACACATGCGTGTCGCATGAACTTGTATAGGAATTGGTAATTATTACTTCATTGTTAATTGTTCACATAAAAATATAGTGGATTAATTAGAACTGAAGACAATTATCTAATCTTGGAATAAGTTAGTTATTTACTTATGAATTCTTAGTTAGCAATTTGTTGCAATTAACTAATTGAATAGGGAGCGAACACATTGGGTACTTCAACGGGGGAAATTGTAATATTGATAATTAATTTTAATAGATATTATTCATAATTTATTATTGTTAGTAATTTACTATTTTAATAATTGCAATCATTTGTTTAAATAAAAATTGGGTTAATAAAATATTGGTAGTTGGTTACTTAATTATTAGATTATTTTTCGTGGGAACGATACTCTATTTGTCGCTATATTGCGTAAGTGATCACGTATACTTGCATGTAGTTGCTAGTAGTAATTTTAGGCAAACAACTATCACCAAAGATTCAAGAACACAAAGCATAACTAAATGTAGAGCAGTTTGACTCTATGATTCAAGATGTTACTACTGTATAGAAGGCTTTATGCAACGCTCCTGTTTCGTTGCATAAACCCTACTTTACCGTTGCATTAGCCTTTATGCAACGGTCACCTAAGCGCCGCATCTGCCTCCGTAACATATTCTCATATGCAACGGTTTTTTGAGCTTATGCAACGGTTGACAAATCCATATAAATTAGGTACTATATGCAACGATTTTTGGTGAAGTAAATGCCACGGTTTTTTTTCCACAACATGCAACGCTTTTGAAAACAAAATGCCACGGTTTTATCTCCAAATATGCAACGCTTTCTTAAACTAAATACCACGGATTTTTGGCAAAATATACAACGCTTTTATAAACTAAATACCACGGTTTTTTGTCAAAATATGCAACGCTTTCGTAAACTAAATACCACGATTATAAAAGGCAAATGCAACTGTCGGAATATTTAATGCCACGGCCACAATATTCTATGCAACGCTTATGATAGTTCACAAGTTTTGCTAATGCCACGGTATTTGTTGTCATATGCAACGCTTTGAAACAACTAATGCCACAGTTTTTATTTTCATATGCAACACTCAAGTATAAAAAATGCCACGGTTTGCATATCATTTATGCAACAGTTTAAATAGATTTTATGTTCGTTTAATCATTTTATGCAACGTTTTTGGAAATAAAATGCTACGCTTTTCAAAAATACTCTATATAAATAATAAAAGTTCTCAAGGAACATAGTATATACAACGATTTCATATATAAAATAACTATTCAATAGCTAATAATACTACGAAATCCTAATATATTCGTCTACATAAGCTTAATCCCAAAACTAATCTGAACATATATAACATATCCAAAAAGAGAGTTTGACAAAAACTAGTAAATACAAAGCATAGAGCTCAAACTGGACTCGGTTCACCTTCAATTTCTCCATTGGCATCCTACAAAAATAAGAAAAATAGAAATGTGATTAACAAAATATTTGAACTAATTCCATGGTCTATTAGAAATACTTAATCTAATTATTTACATGACATTCATATTAAATAGAATATAGGGTCATATTTTATCAAATTGTTCATGTCATATGCTTGTTCCACCACTAAAGTTCATTACTCTACTGTAGTTGCCAAAATTTGAACTTAAAGGCTGCAGTTATTTAATATGAAATCCACGTTTGCGGAAATACCCAGGTTATTAAGGACAACCCCAGCAACCTTACCACCATTGCAAACAATGCTATTCCAAGATGCAGGACACCCATTGAAGTCAATAGACTCCTCATTCCATAAATCAAGCACATAACCTGTCGGGTCATGGGTAATTCCCTTCTTGAATTCAAGCAGTGCCAAAATGTCATGGGAATTAGGAAACTGTCCCATGGCGCATTCTAAAACAAAGGTCACCACCAAAAGCCTAAATAGCTTCATAATAACCCCAGGAAATAGCTTTATATAACACATTTTGAACTATAGTTTCAAGTACCAAACAGATTTTTGAGCTCTCAGTAGAAAAATTTACACAAATCAATATGGGGTTACACACCTTTCAGCAGAAACTATACACACAAACTAAAGTTGAACCCTAAAAACGGCTTCACCCATTTAGGATATTATCACTATGAAAGAACCAAGAATCACAGTAAATCCAGATTCAAAACCCTTAAAAGGGAAATAGTCACAAGAGCCACACACAAAAAAAAAATCTACTTCAATAAAAGTAATAATGCAACTTCAGCAAGAACACTTTAAGCTACACAAAATGAGCCAAACAAACTGAGTTGGTTTCAAAGATCTAACCAAGAAATATATTAGTCTAATATATTTCTGCCCTGTGAGCAGTTTTCGGATCCCATTTTATTCAAAAGTTTCTGACTTTTTGAAGGCACGCTTGCTTTGGAATCCAAAAACTGCGAACTCAAAAAGGAGACTTATTATGGAACAGAGAGAGTTTTATAAACTGACCTAGTGTTGTCTGTAAACATTTGATCAATGTTGTTTGAAGCTGTGGAAGAAACAGTTTAAGGGCTATCCCGCCCTTTCGTATCATGATGCTCAAAGTCGATAAAATTGCACTCTTCACTTGCCATGGGAACTGGTCTCCGATAATCCGAATTAGAGGACTGTAGTAAAAATAAAAATAAAAAATTTGGTGAACCACATCAGCAGACCAAGCAAGAGTAAATTTCCAAGGATGACAAGTGGAATAACTATTTTCTAAATGTTAATCAGCTATAAACATGTATGATAACTTAATCTTGAGACCAAGTTCATATGATATCAAGATCATGAAACCAAGATGGGAGAGATCACTAAACTTTATAAATATAAATATATATATATATATATATATATTAGTCAAGAGTATATTACATGACTTCATACGTAACTTAAGTACTCAAGTCTGAAGTAAAATAATCCTTGGCAAGGAACATGAATGGCTAGCAATAAAATAAATATATAAAGCAGGGACACAACTTTTATATGCATTTGGCAAAATCTGAACTAAACTAATAGGCTAGTTGATGGCTTGATGCAGCAGTCTAGAAGCTTCTGCATTGAATTATGAATTTCTTTGAAGTTATTATCTTTCGAAGTTCTTGTGTGCTAGAGTTTTCTGAAGGGGTCTTTTAAAGTTCATAGGTTGTTCAAGAATTTTCTGAATTATTATCAGAGTAAAGTTTTTCTTGAATCCTGCCATGTTTTATACCTATTTTTCTAAAATAGCTTTGGCACTATAGATATTAATCAGGGTAGGTTATCTAGTTGACTTTAGAAGCTACAAAAGTCAATATACCATTAAGGCATTAGCTTATGGAGAACTTAAATAGTATATCAATTTTTTTCTCTACTATTAACAGGTCATGTCAGCTTTTATTTCAGTTTCTAAAGTTTGTTATATAATAAATGAAATTCATTTATAGGGTAGATACAGAGGAGGCAAGAAGTCCAACTACCCTGACCATGGAAAACAAGATAAAAAGATCACTTAAAACAGATTTATACTCGCACACAAGGATAAAATATTAGCTTCCCTAGAATGTTTTGAATTTCTTCTATGCAAAATGGTAAGAAAAAAAATATTTTTTCGATGCATAATGCCTATAATGTTTTAACTTTCTTTTATATAAAACGCCTTCGGATCTTTCTCTATTGTTTAAGAAGTTGGACATTTGCTTAGAACTTCCACATATTTTCAAAATCAAAATGATTGAGAGGCTGAGGGTTTAACCTTTCGTATGGTGCTCCTTAGCTCTTTTTCTTTTCTCCTCCTTTTCCCCAATATAGGTGATCTTGTTCTTCAAACTCTCCTGATAGTTTCCCAGGTAAGTCCATTAAATTCATTATTCACAGTCAATCTCCCTATAGTTTCCCCTTAGATTATTGCATTTAGAAGATCAAGGTTCCCTAAAAATTTGCACCTTGTGTTGTTTCTTATGTTCTTACTTGTCATAGACCTATTGATCTAATGCAACAAAGGATGACTTGTACAACCTTGTTACTGGACTTGTTTTATGAGTCTGTTATAAAACATTTCCTCATTGTCTGGATGATAGGAGTTTATCGAATTAATAATTGGGCTGTTACTGGGTATGTGTATTTCCCTTTTTCTTTCTAGAGTCAGTTTCAAATTATGGGTTTTGGCAATTCCAAAAATTGAAATCTTGTGGAGATGCACCTTGTAACCCATTCCTAGGGGTATCTAGACAGACAGGAAAGCAAAAGTGTTTATATCAATTTCTTTTCCTTTCTATTTGGATATATTTTCTTTCGTTGCTTCTTTTTGGGCTACGGTAATGATTGCGCTATTAGCAGGGTTGATTTTTTGGACATCCACAAAGATTGGAGGATACTTTCCACTAGCTCTTCTATTGTGTTTAGTTTGTTTCTACCATGTAATTTTTTTTTCTAATTAAATTTCCTTTCTATATAGATTTTATAACTTCAATATATTTTCATCACTGATTGCATTTTGTAGCTCTAAAAGTAATAAAAAGTTGAACTTTTATTAGATTACAAGAGAAAAGGTTTTTTTCCTAGAAGTGTACTATCTATAGACATGAATTTAAGCCTAATTTAAGAAAAAATTTATTACTTTCAAGTTACTGAGTTCAAGTTCTTTTTTCTATTATTATTGTATCACAAGAGGATCCTTGTACATTTATTTTGAAAAGAAAATTAAAATACAAAAGGTGAATGGATATCCATGAAACAGCATAGGATTAATAACATAATCTATATAGTATACAGACAGATTGAATATTAAGCACACCTGAAGAAAGATTGGAAGCAATGGTTGAATAACTTTTGGGAGACAAAAGCCAGGTACTGGACATGAATTACCTTTGAGCAGCCTTTGGCAATATATTAGTCTGAATTCATTCAGCACTGATTACCTTTCTTTCCATTGGCAATATATTAGTCTGAATCAATGTCTTTTAATTTAAAGGCAGGCACATATTATATCATGTATTAAAACATGGAGAAAGAAATGATTTCAAATGGATTGCTTCCTCTTCCAGATGAAGGAGGCAGAGTTGCAGAGTTGAAAATTTCAACATGCAACGGAATAAACAAATGAATCCAATAGAATCTGCTAATGGCATTAACCATACTGAAAAGCTGTGAATTTGTTTAACTTGCACAATATTTTTTCTTATGACGGATGATCTCAAAAGATTTAAATCAAGTTGGTTGGAAAAAAACTCTAAGATGCAAAATTCTGATTGAGAATTAGATGATTTGAGACTGCAAATATGCCGCAATACAGATATTATGCCGGGACAAAATTTACAGAGTATCAGCTCAGATAAAAAAATGTACTTTTGCGTGCATCATGTGAGATCTTTAAGCAGAATAACTGCATGTAGGTGTAATTAGAACCAAGATATAATAAATAAATAAACAAATTAGAACTTCATCAAGTCATTATTTGAAGATGCTCCTTTTGGTGGCAAACCAAAAGCACATTCATTTTATTTCTACCCCATGGACCATCATTACCTACAACAAACCAATCTATCATAAGAAAATTAATTTTCAGACAATTAGTAGATCTGGATTGTTCTGATACATTAATATGATCACTGGTTTAAAAAAAATTTAATCCGTGTAAAGACCCATACACACACTAGCAGTAGAATTAAAACCCACATGATGTCCGAAACTATGGATAAACAACTGATTCATATTAACAAATCAAGATTAAACTGCAAAATATAACATCACATTACCCATCAGAGCTATAACACAAATAATTATATGTTACTGGGATAAGTAGTCCTTAGAGACCAGGCTTGGCTCATGGTACACAGGATTTTAAAGCTACTGTTTCAGCTAATTTACACAAATTTAATATGGTTTAAGAGATTAATTCAGCTACAAAAGCACAAATCTGAAATGAGAAATGGAAGATTTTAGTATTAAAGAGGAAAGATAAAAATAAAAATTTATGAATCCACCTAAATATATTTCAAAACAAATTTGAACTATCAGAAGGAACAACTTTTAGTTAGTAATGAGAAATTGCAGATCTAAAAAATTCAGAGCAATACTGAATTGAGAGATTAGAAAATGACCAATTTTACCTTTTTATGAGATTCTTCGGGTGAGGGATGTTGGGTCGAAGAAGAGCGATTTGGGAACTTTCCCTTTCTTCTCACTTTGTTATGGAGTAAATTTTTAGTTATAAAAATAAGCAGCTTAGGTTGGGGCCTTTGGGGTTGGTGAGGTGGGTTTGGGACTTGGGTTGGTAGAAATAAAAACCATATCACCAAAACCCAGGAACCGAAACCCATATCTCAAAACCCAGGAACAGTAACAGTTCTGAGAAGCCAAATCTCAAAACCCAAGAATCGAAAGAGAGGAAGCAAAGCGTCAGAAAGCAAGAGAGGAAGAAGAAGAAGAAGAAGAGGATGAGGATAATGCAACTGACCAATTAGCACAGGCCTGAGAGCGAAACAGAAGAAGACGATCAAGACGGAACTCCGTCGGGGCTGAAGGTTCTGGTGGCGGCGATAATTTGGATCCAAATCGGTTCATGCAGCGGAGGTTTCAATTCGGGGCTGAGTTTTGGAAACGCAAGGCAGAAAGAGAGAGCGACGGAAATGGGCGAGTGTACTAAAATAAAGAAGGGAAACAAATAATTGTTTGTGAAATTATTTACTTATTAAATGTCATTTTTTGCAACGGTTATAAATCGTAGCATTTGTATATTTTATGTCACATATTTTATAGGTCGTTGTATTTAGAGTATATTTATGTCACGTTTTTTTGTAAAATCGTTGCCTATTACTAGAATATGCAACGACTAATTTTAACCGTAGCATTAGTGGTAAAAAAATACCACACTTTTTCACACCGTTGTATTAGAGTCATTTTATGCCACGCTTTATAAGACCGTTGCAAAAAAAGCGTTGTAAAAAGTGACTTATGCAGTAGTGTGTGTTCAAATTAAGTTGCTAAGTACTAGAAGATGTCAAGCCAAATTGTAAAGCTTAGCAGCACATCAAGGATGACCATTTGAAACTGTTGAATACAAGAAGAAGTCAAACATCAATGCCAAGATCAGCAGCACCTTGAAGATGATCTCAATCAAGCTGCTAAGTATCAAAAGAAGAAGGCGCTTAAACACTATCTTAGCAGCACATCCAACATCTATCAACAAACAGAAAATCGATTGTCTGAGTGACTTTCGTCCAAGTCTAAGTGACTTGTGTAGGTTTGAGTGACCTAGTCTGAGTGACCAAAATACAGAGTCTAAGTGACTTGTGTAGGTCTTAGTGACTTGGTCTTTGTGACCTATTTGTAAAAGGCTTTAATGACCTGGTCTTTGTGACCTTATCCTTATTGGATATCCTGCTCTTTGGAGAAGAAGAGTGGATTAGGAGTTATTCAGTCTATGAACCACTTAAAACATCTTATGTCATTTACATTATGTCTATATATATTAATATCTATTTTGTGTGTTCCAACCACAAGAATAAATTGAGATTTGAGATTTCCTTAATCTTTAAGGGGGATTTTCTAAAGAATATTCTGTTGTGCATAATAAATACTGATTAACTGATTATTTGGTAATACTTCTTTAATTAATTGAAAAGTTTTGATGAAGAAGCTGAAAAGTTGTGTCTATTGAGAAGGCTTTGGAGCATGAATTTGAAGTAATGATTGAAGGAGGTTTGGCTGAGACTTATACTGAGTCAAAGCCTGAAGAAATTGTTGCTGAAGAAGAAATTTAGAAGAAATGGATGTTGTCCAAGAGCAAGAGGAAATGGTAAAAGAATTGTCTATGAAGGAAACCAATCTAAATCCAAAGAAAGACAAAAAGAAGAGAAAGAAGGTGAAGAAAAGCTAGAATTTGGAGAAGAAGAAAAGAAGGGAATCCAGACAGAAGGAGGAGTCAGATCCATCAGAAGCACCGTAGTCAGTGTTTGACCCAACCATTGTCAAACCTGAATAACCCAAATTTGAGAATGAAAAATCGATAGGCGATGTTGTTCCACCCCCAACAGTTGCATCTACATCCAAAGGAATTCACAGAAGAATAGTACTAGAAGCATTTGAAAACCCAAAGGCTGATAGGCTAGAAAAGTAAATTATGGTGATAAACAGATTAAAGTAGTTACCATGACCACTAAAGATCTTATGAATAATTTTCAAGATATCGAGCTGGATCAAACTACCGTGTTGTATGACTCTAGGAGTGAGTAGTTTTCATTTTGCTACTCGCGAATGCTGGTTGAAAGCCGTTCACCATTGGAAGATATGTAGATGAGGTCTTGTGTGATGTGGTCCCAATGTAAGCGGGTCATATACTACTGGGGAGGCCATGACAATTTGATAGACGTGTGAAACACGATGGATTTACTAATGAATACTCTTTTTACACAATAAACGGAAAGTCACATTGTGTCCTTTATCACCTCAACAGGTGTATGAGGATCAAATTTATTTACAAAAGGACCATGTTCAAAAAAAAAAGAGTGAAGAAAAGAAAAAATAAGAGAAAAAGAAAGAGAGAAAAAGAAAGAGGGAGAAAGAAAAACAAACATATTTGCAAAAAAGAGTGATTTGAGGCGTGCGTTGATTTCTAAACAGCTTGTGATTTTACTTCGGTATAAAGAGGTGCTTTTGAATACCAACATTAATATGTTATTTTCTACTACTTGCCACCCACAAACCGATGGTCAACCTGAAGTAGTAAATAGAACTTTGTCTACGTTGTTACGGGCTATCATTAAAAAGAATATCAGTCATTGGAAAGAATGTTTACCATATGTTGAGTTTGCTTATAATCGTTCAGTTCTTTCTGCTACTAAATTTTCACCATTTGAGATTGTTTATGGTTTTAATCCTTTAACTCCATTGGATTTATCGCCATTATTTGTTTCTGAATTTACTAACATGGATGGAAAGAAAAAGTCTGAATTTGTTAAGCAACTACATGAGAAGACAAAGCTCAACATTGAAAGAAGAACAGAGCAATATGCGAAATAGGCCAACAAGGGTCGACGTCAAGTTATTTTTGAATCGGGAGATTGGGTGTGGTAACATATGAGGAAAGAACGATTTTCGGTTCAAAGACTGTCTAAGTTGCTTCCAATAGGAGATGGTCCATTCCAAGTGCTGGAACGCATTAATGACAATGCCTACAAACTAGATTTATTGGATGAGTATAATGTTAGTGCAACCTTCAATGTTTCTGATCTAAGTCCATTTGATGTAGGTGACGATTTGAGGACAAATCCTTTTCAAGAGGAGAGAAATGATGAGGACATGACTAGCTTGGAATCAAATGGAGGTTGTGGATCGGAACCGGTGCAAGTACTAGTTGGGCCCATGATGATAGGACGAGCTAAGCATTTCAAAGAAGGGCTTAATGCGTTGGTTCAAGCGATGTGGAAGGAGATTGGTACGACGACATGGTCTAGGGAGGTTGATTCAGTGCCTAAATTCCTTCACATGATCCAAGGATACGATTCAGGTCAATCCGTTGCGAACCAGGAAAAACATATTTCATTTGGCATTCTAGGGTTTGTCGCCCCCGCGGGCATTCCCAAGATAAAAACCCCGCCCCAGCGGGTTCTTCTCTGCAAAATGCCACCCCGACGGGTTCTTCTCTGCCAAATGCCGCCCCGACGGGCTTCTTAGGGCAAAAATGCCCGCCCCGACGAGGTAGCCCAAATTTAGTTGGCACGTTTTTCAAGGCAGACGCGTTTTGATAGATTTTGAGTGTGGATTTGTTTCCTAAACTCATTATTTACTATATTTATCAATTTTCTAATATAACTAGGGATGCTAGATTCGATTTTGATTCTAAAAACACTTATTGATTCCTTTTAGGATTCTTAGGGTTTCAATTCCTATTATTTAAGACTTATGGATGTAATTTATTAAGAGACAATTCAATATTATTCAGATTTATTTACTTGTGAGAAGTATTCTCTACTTTTGGTTCTTTGAATAATTCCTAAGTAATTTCTTAGTTTATTCTTTGAGGATTTAATTTGACTTATCATACAACAATTCATAGTTGTGTGTGGCGTCTTCTATCGCATCAATCGTCGATTGTGCCAAGGTTCTTGTTTCAATATAACACGGGGTTTAGGCGACGTTGATGTACATTAAACGCAAATTTCATTGCTTGATCAATTGTACCAAGGTTCTCGTCTCCATATAGACGTTGGGGGTGTCAAGAGAGTTCCATACTATCAACTGTGCTAGAAATGATTCGGGTGACGACCACCTCATGCAAGCGTGCCGTGGAGTCTATCAACATGTTAGCTCAATCAATTCCAATTTTCATCTGTTACATGTCTCAAACACAAACAATCGCTTAAATCTAACAAGTGTTGCTTGGAGTTGCAACAAAATAGACACATAAGCCAGGGTAGTTCAAATTTAATGTCTCCTTTTTCTTTTGTTTGTTTTTTCATGCATATTTTTTGCAAACAAATATGACATTTAATGGAATAGTTTTACCATGAATCACATAGTATTGAATAAGGGACATAACATTAAGGGGTCACTTTTTATTGTTGAGATGGTGAGTAAAACTGAAACTAATGTGTATATATATATATATATATATGGAGTGATCATAGCTATAGTTGTAAGGATAACTATAGCCTTACAACACTACTTCAATATATATTCATATCAACATGTTAGCTCAATCAATCCCAATTTTCATTTGTTACACTACTTCAAATATATATTCCTATCTATAGTGTGTGTAATGGTAGGATTCTCAATGTTTTTATTTTTTTATTTTTGTCTCAAATAGTTATCAAATGACTGGGTATTGAATATTTTAATTATAATTTCTGACATAATCAACGACATGATATTTACTCAACCAATGTTATGATGACATAACATTTGAGACAATTTTTTGAGGGGTAAAATGCAAATATGGCCACTGAACTTTAGGTGTTTTTGGGTATTGAGCCCATTTCTTTTAGTCAACGCAAATCGAACTCCTTTCTATTCAAAAATTTGGATATTGAGCCCCCATGTGCCATATGGCTACGTGGCACACGTGACAGTGCTGATGTCAAAATTTAATCAAATTAATTCCTAAAAAATGTCACTACCCAGGTTTGATCCCGAAACCTCAAGTTTGAGGTTTTAGCCAAGAGACCACCAAAGCAACATAAGCTTAGTTATTAAATTACCCAAAGAATATTAGTATATACTAAATCAATTCATAACAACTAAATAAAACAAACACAGATAAGAGGGAGGGGAATTATATTGATAAATATTTTATTTTGTTTATAAATTATATATTGTTTACTATAATTTAGTTTTATATATTTATTTTTAGTAATGTGATTATTTTGTTATATTTTTATATTAACAATAAAAATAATAATAATAATAACAATAATAAGAATAATAATAATAATAATAACAACAACAACAACAATAATAATATAATAATAATACTAATAATAACAATAATAATTATAATAATAATAATAAATAATAAATAATAACAATAATAATAAATCATAATAATAATAATAATAATAAACAATAACTATAATAATAAAAATAATTATTATTATTATAACATTAATAAAAAATAATAATAATAAGTAATAAATAATATAATAATATTAATAATAATATCAATAATAATATCAATAATAATATCAATAATAAAAAATAAAAAAATAAAAAATAAAAAAATAAAAAAATAAAAATAAATACTACTACTAATAATAATAATAATAAATAATACTAATAATATTAATAAAAAATAATAACAATAATAATTATAATTTTATTTATAATTAGAATAATAATAAAAAAAATTAATATAATAACAATAATAATAAATAATAATGATAATAATAATAATACTGATAATAATAATAATAATAATAATAACAATAATAATAAATAATAAAAATAATAATAACAATAACAATAATAACAATAATAACTAATAATAATAATAATAATAATAATATTAATATTAATAATAACAATAATAAAACATAATAACAATAATAATAATAATAATAATAATAATAATAAATAATAAATAATCATAATAATAATAAATAATCATAATAATTATAATTATAATTATAATTATAATAATATAATAATAAATAATAATAATATAAATAATACTAATAATAATAAATGATAATAATAATAATAATTATTATTATTATTATTATAATAATAAATATTATTATTATTATAATTATAATTATAATAATTATTATTATTATTATTATTATTATAATTATTATTATGATTATTATTTATTATTATTGTTATTATTATAATATATTATTATTTATTTAATATTATTATTGTATATTATTATTATTATTATTATTTATTGTTGTTGTTATTATTATTATTATTATTATTATTATTATTATAACCAATGGATTGATTAGTACAAATCTTATTTCTTGGGATAATCTTGTAGTTAGACGTGTGGTGCTTGGGTGGTTTGTTGATCAAAATTTCAAGTTGGAGGTCTTGAGTTCAATCCTTTGGAGTAACGTAGGCAGGTCAACGCACATGTGACACCTAGGGGCTCGATTTGCATTGACAAAAAAAAAGGGACTCGATATTCAAAAATACTTAAAGTTCAATGGCCACATTTGCATTTTACCCATTTTTTGAGATAAAAAAATTGAGATCCACATCACCCATAAAATTTAGAAACGAGAATTTCTCTATTTTTTTGTGTTTAACTTTTTAGATTTGTATAAGATCTATTAGTTTAAACATAAAGCGTTTGACTAATTATTAAATAGATATACTTGAGCACTATTAACAGACCCTCCTTAAATTACTTAAGCATTATTATACTTCTAGCTTCTACATCTCGAAATGAAAACCTAT
>JAINUT010002243.1:65000-186066 GCA_020205555.1 Panax stipuleanatus | reverse complement strand
CATAGCGGCTTAAATCTTTACTTAAAAATAAGGTAACCCCCTTCTTTCCCTTTAACCACACAGTGTCGGGCCTGCAAATTTTGTCAAAATCTTATCATAATCTGGCCCACTACCTCTATAAGTTGTGTACTGAAAAATTGCAGGGGCCCGTAAGTTGTAATAATCATTTATTGCTTCAATGCTGAAGGATACCATCTTGCCCCTCATAAAAGCGAAAAATGGTTCTTTGTCTTTTGTATATGCATTAAATTCCTTAACAACAACCACCATTGCCGCTTCTGGCTGATCGGTGAACGTATCCTTACATTGTTCATTGATTTGGTGGCCCATTTCACTATCAAATTCATCGGGCCTAAGTTCGCGTTTAGGGGTAAGTGCCTTCTTTGCCAAATAATCGAATCTATTTGCGGCGGCTGCACTTACAAATTTTTAATTATCAAATTATCTTACGGGGGTGGACGAACCTTCACCCCTTTGTCTTTTTAGTGCTTTCGGTGCCATGGTATACACTAGGCAATTCCCAAATGAAGTGTGTCCACTAAAGTTCAACTGCCTACTAGTTCCTACAACCTCGTGTTGTTCAAGAATTTTCTGAATTATTATCAGAGTAAAGTTTTTCTTGAATCCTGCCATGTTTTATACCTATTTTTCTAAAATAGCTTTGGCACTATAGATATTAATCAGGGTAGGTTATCTAGTTGACTTTAGAAGCTACAAAAGTCAATATACCATTAAGGCATTAGCTTATGGAGAACTTAAATAGTATATCAATTTTTTTTCTCTACTATTAACAGGTCATGTCAGCTTTTATTTCAGTTTCTAAAGTTTGTTATATAATAAATGAAATTCATTTATAGGGTAGATACAGAGGAGGCAAGAAGTCCAACTACCCTGACCATGGAAAACAAGATAAAAAGATCACTTAAAACAGATTTATACTCGCACACAAGGATAAAATATTAGCTTCCCTAGAATGTTTTGAATTTCTTCTAAGCAAAATGGTAAGAAAAAAAATATTTTTTCGATGCATAATGCCTATAATGTTTTAACTTTCTTTTATATAAAACGCCTTCGGATCTTTCTCTATTGTTTAAGAAGTTGGACATTTGCTTAGAACTTCCACATATTTTCAAAATCAAAATGATTGAGAGGCTGAGGGTTTAACCTTTCGTATGGTGCTCCTTAGCTCTTTTTCTTTTCTCCTCCTTTTCCCCAATATAGGTGATCTTGTTCTTCAAACTCTCCTGATAGTTTCCCAGGTAAGTCCATTAAATTCATTATTCACAGTCAATCTCCCTATAGTTTCCCCTTAGATTATTGCATTTAGAAGATCAAGGTTCCCTGAAAATTTGCACCTTGTGTTGTTTCTTATGTTCTTACTTGTCATAGACCTATTGATCTAATGCAACAAAGGATGACTTGTACAACCTTGTTACTGGACTTGTTTTATGAGTCTGTTATAAAACATTTCCTCATTGTCTGGATGATAGGAGTTTATCGAATTAATAATTGGGCTGTTACTGGGTATGTGTATTTCCTTTTTTCTTTCTAGAGTCAGTTTCAAATTATGGGTTTTGGCAATTCCAAAAATTGAAATCTTGTGGAGATGCACCTTGTAACCCATTCCTAGGGGTATCTAGACAGACAGGAAAGCAAAAGTGTTTATATCAATTTCTTTTCCTTTCTATTTGGATATATTTTCTTTCGTTGCTTCTTTTTGGGCTACGGTAATGATTGCGCTATTAGCAGGGTTGATTTTTTGGACATCCACAAAGATTGGAGGATACTTTCCACTAGCTCTTCTATTGTGTTTAGTTTGTTTCTACCATGTAATTTTTTTTTCTAATTAAATTTCCTTTCTATATAGATTTTATAACTTCAATATATTTTCATCACTGATTGCATTTTGTAGCTCTAAAAGTAATAAAAAGTTGAACTTTTATTAGATTACAAGAGAAAAGGTTTTTTTCCTAGAAGTGTACTATCTATAGACATGAATTTAAGCCTAATTTAAGAAAAAATTTATTACTTTCAAGTTACTGAGTTCAAGTTCTTTTTTCTATTATTATTGTATCACAAGAGGATCCTTGTACATTTATTTTGAAAAGAAAATTAAAATACAAAAGGTGAATGGATATCCATGAAACAGCATAGGATTAATAACATAATCTATATAGTATACAGACAGATTGAATATTAAGCACACCTGAAGAAAGATTGGAAGCAATGGTTGAATAACTTTTGGGAGACAAAAGCCAGGTACTGGACATGAATTACCTTTGAGCAGCCTTTGGCAATATATTAGTCTGAATTCATTCAGCACTGATTACCTTTCTTTCCATTGGCAATATATTAGTCTGAATCAATGTCTTTTAATTTAAAGGCAGGCACATATTATATCATGTATTAAAACATGGAGAAAGAAATGATTTCAAATGGATTGCTTCCTCTGCCAGATGAAGGAGGCAGAGTTGCAGAGTTGAAAATTTCAACATGCAACGGAATAAACAAATGAATCCAATAGAATCTGCTAATGGCATTAACCATACTGAAAAGCTGTGAATTTGTTTAACTTGCACAATATTTTTTCTTATGACGGATGATCTCAAAAGATTTAAATCGAGTTGGTTGGAAAAAAACTCTAAGATGCAAAATTCTGATTGAGAATTAGATGATTTGAGACTGCAAATATGCCGCAATACAGATATTATGCCGGGACAAAATTTACAGAGTATCAGCTCAGATAAAAAAATGTACTTTTGCGTGCATCATGTGAGATCTTTAAGCAGAATAACTGCATGTAGGTGTAATTAGAACCAAGATATAATAAATAAATAAACAAATTAGAACTTCATCAAGTCATTATTTGAAGATGCTCCTTTTGGTGGCAAACCAAAAGCACATTCATTTTATTTCTACCCCATGGACCATCATTACCTACAACAAACCAATCTATCATAAGAAAATTAATTTTCAGACAATTAGTAGATCTGGATTGTTCTGATACATTAATATGATCACTGGTTTAAAAAAAAATTAATCCGTGTAAAGACCCATACACACACTAGCAGTAGAATTAAAACCCACATGATGTCCGAAACTATGGATAAACAACTGATTCATATTAACAAATCAAGATTAAACTGCAAAATATAACATCACATTACCCATCAGAGCTATAACACAAATAATTATATGTTACTGGGATAAGTAGTCCTTAGAGACCAGGCTTGGCTCATGGTACACAGGATTTTAAAGCTATTGTTTCAGCTAATTTACACAAATTTAATATGGTTTAAGAGATTAATTCAGCTACAAAAGCACAAATCTGAAATGAGAAATGGAAGATTTTAGTATTAAAGAGGAAAGATAAAAATAAAAATTTATGAATCCACCTAAATATATTTCAAAACAAATTTGAACTATCAGAAGGAACAACTTTTAGTTAGTAATGAGAAATTGCAGATCTAAAAAATTCAGAGCAATACTGAATCGAGAGATTAGAAAATGACCAATTTTACCTTTTTATGAGATTCTTCGGGTGAGGGATGTTGGGTCGAAGAAGAGCCGTTTGGGAACTTTCCCTTTCTTCTCACTTTGTTATGGAGTAAATTTTTAGTTATAAAAATAAGCAGCTTAGGTTGGGGCCTTTGGGGTTGGTGAGGTGGGTTTGGGACTTGGGTTGGTAGAAATAAAAACCATATCACCAAAACCCAGGAACCGAAACCCATATCTCAAAACCCAGGAACAGTAACAGTTCTGAGAAGCCAAATCTCAAAACCCAAGAATCGAAAGAGAGGAAGCAAAGCGTCAGAAAGCAAGAGAGGAAGAAGAAGAAGAAGAGGATGAGGATAATGCAACTGACCAATTAGCACAGGCCTGAGAGCGAAACAGAAGAAGACGATCAAGACGGAACTCCGTCGGGGCTGAAGGTTCTGGTGGCGGCGATAATTTGGATCCAAATCGGTTCATGCAGCGGAGGTTTCAATTCGGGGCTGAGTTTTGGAAACGCAAGGCAGAAAGAGAGAGCGACGGAAATGGGCGAGTGTACTAAAATAAAAGAAGGGAAACAAATAATTGTTTGTGAAATTATTTACTTATTAAATGTCATTTTTTGCAACGGTTATAAATCGTAGCATTTGTATATTTTATGTCACATATTTTATGGGTCGTTGTATTTAGAGTATATTTATGTCACGTTTTTTTGTAAAATCGTTGCCTATTACTAGAATATGCAACGACTAATTTTAACCGTAGCATTAGTGGTAAAAAAATACCACACTTTTTCACACCGTTGTATTAGAGTCATTTTATGCCACGCTTTATAAGACCGTTGCAAAAAAAGCGTTGTAAAAAGTGACTTATGCAGTAGTGTGTGTTCAAATTAAGTTGCTAAGTACTAGAAGATGTCAAGCCAAATTGTAAAGCTTAGCAGCACATCAAGGATGACCATTTGAAACTGTTGAATACAAGAAGAAGTCAAACATCAATGCCAAGATCAGCAGCACCTTGAAGATGATCTCAATCAAGCTGCTAAGTATCAAAAGAAGAAGGCGCTTAAACACTATCTTAGCAGCACATCCAACATCTATCAACAAACAGAAAATCGATTGTCTGAGTGACTTTCGTCCAAGTCTAAGTGACTTGTGTAGGTTTGAGTGACCTAGTCTGAGTGACCAAAATACAGAGTCTAAGTGACTTGTGTAGGTCTTAGTGACTTGGTCTTTGTGACCTATTTGTAAAAGGCTTTAATGACCTGGTCTTTGTGACCTTATCCTTATTGGATATCCTGCTCTTTGGAGAAGAAGAGTGGATTAGGAGTTATTCAGTCTATGAACCACTTAAAACATCTTATGTCATTTACATTATGTCTATATATATTAATATCTATTTTGTGTGTTCCAACCACAAGAATAAATTGAGATTTGAGATTTCCTTAATCTTTAAGGGGGATTTTCTAAAGAATATTCTGTTGTGCATAATAAATACTGATTAACTGATTATTTGGTAATACTTCTTTAATTAATTGAAAAGTTTTGATGAAGAAGCTGAAAAGTTGTGTCTATTGAGAAGGCTTTGGAGCATGAATTTGAAGTAATGATTGAAGGAGGTTTGGCTGAGACTTATACTGAGTCAAAGCCTGAAGAAATTGTTGCTGAAGAAGAAATTTAGAAGAAATGGATGTTGTCCAAGAGCAAGAGGAAATGGTAAAAGAATTGTCTATGAAGGAAACCAATCTAAATCCAAAGAAAGACAAAAAGAAGAGAAAGAAGGTGAAGAAAAGCTAGAATTTGGAGAAGAAGAAAAGAAGGGAATCCAGACAGAAGGAGGAGTCAGATCCATCAGAAGCACCGTAGTCAGTGTTTGACCCAACCATTGTCAAACCTGAATAACCCAAATTTGAGAATGAAAAATCGATAGGTGATGTTGTTCCACCCCCAACAGTTGCATCTACATCCAAAGGAATTCACAGAAGAATAGTACTAGAAGCATTTGAAAACCCAAAGGCTGATAGGCTAGAAAAGTAGATTATGGTGATAAACAGATTAAAGTAGTTACCATGACCACTAAAGATCTTATGAATAATTTTCAAGATATCGAGCTGGATCAAACTACCGTGTTGTATGACTCTAGGAGTGAGTAGTTTTCATTTTGCTACTCGCGAATGCTAGTTGAAAGCCGTTCACCATTGGAAGATATGTAGATGAGGTCTTGTGTGATGTGGTCCCAATGTAAGCGGGTCATATACTACTGGGGAGGCCATGACAATTTGATAAACGTGTGAAAAACGATGGATTTACTAATGAATACTCTTTTTACACAATAAACGGAAAGTCACATTGTGTCCTTTATCACCTCAACAGGTGTATGAGGATCAAATTTATTTACAAAAGGACCATGTTCAAAAAAAAGAGAGTGAAGAAAAGAAAAAATAAGAGAAAAAGAAAGAGAGAAAAAGAAAGAGGGAGAAAGAAAAACAAACATATTTGCAAAAAAGAGTGATTTGAGGCGTGCGTTGATTTCTAAACAGCTTGTGATTTTACTTCGGTATAAAGAGGTGCTTTTGAATACCAACATTAATATGTTATTTTCTACTACTTGTCACCCACAAACCGATGGTCAACCTGAAGTAGTAAATAGAACTTTGTCTACGTTGTTACGGGCTATCATTAAAAAGAATATCAGTCATTGGAAAGAATGTTTACCATATGTTGAGTTTGCTTATAATCGTTCAGTTCTTTCTGCTACTAAATTTTCACCATTTGAGATTGTTTATGGTTTTAATCCTTTAACTCCATTTGATTTATCGCCATTATTTGTTTCTGAATTTACTAACATGGATGGAAAGAAAAAGTCTGAATTTGTTAAGCAACTACATGAGAAGACAAAGCTCAACATTGAAAGAAGAACAGAGCAATATGCGAAATAGGCCAACAAGGGTCGACGTCAAGTTATTTTTGAATCGGGAGATTGGGTGTGGTTACATATGAGGAAAGAACGATTTTCGGTTCAAAGACTGTCTAAGTTGCTTCCAATAGGAGATGGTCCATTCCAAGTGCTGGAACGCATTAATGACAATGCCTACAAACTAGATTTATTGGATGAGTATAATGTTAGTGCAACCTTCAATGTTTCTGATCTAAGTCCATTTGATGTAGGTGACGATTTGAGGACAAATCCTTTTCAAGAGGAGAGAAATGATGAGGACATGACTAGCTTGGAATCAAATGGAGGTTGTGGATCGGATCCGGTGCAAGTACTAGTTGGGCCCATGATGATAGGACGAGCTAAGCATTTCAAAGAAGGGCTTAATGCGTTGGTTCAAGCGATGTGTAAGGAGATTGGTACGACGACTTGGTCTAGGGAGGTTGATTCAGTGCCTAAATTCCTTCACATGATCCAAGGATACGATTCAGGTCAATCCGTTGCGAACCAGGAAAAACATATTTCATTTGGCATTCTAGGGTTTGTCGCCCCCGCGGGCATTCCCAAGATAAAAACCCCGCCCCAGCGGGTTCTTCTCTGCAAAATGCCACCCCGACGGGTTCTTCTCTGCCAAATGCCGCCCCGACGGGCTTCTTAGGGCAAAAATGCCCGCCCCGACGAGGTAGCCCAAATTTAGTTGGCACGTTTTTCAAGGCAGACGCGTTTTGATAGATTTTGAGTGTGGATTTGTTTCCTAAACTCATTATTTACTATATTTATCAATTTTCTAATATAACTAGGGATGCTAGATTCGATTTTGATTCTAAAAACACTTATTGATTCCTTTTAGGATTCTTAGGGTTTCAATTCCTATTATTTAAGACTTATGGATGTAATTTATTAAGAGACAATTCAATATTATTCAGATTTATTTACTTGTGAGAAGTATTCTCTACTTTTGGTTCTTTGAATAATTCCTAAGTAATTTCTTAGTTTATTCTTTGAGGATTTAATTTTGACTTATCATACAACAATTCATAGTTGTGTGTGGCGTCTTCTATCGCATCAATCGTCGATTGTGCCAAGGTTCTTGTTTCAATATAACACGGGGTTTAGGCGACGTTGATGTACATTAAACGCAAATTTCATTGCTTGATCAATTGTACCAAGGTTCTCGTCTCCATATAGACGTTGGGGGTGTCAAGAGAGTTCCATACTATCAACTGTGCTAGAAATGATTCGGGTGACGACCACCTCATGCAAGCGTGCCGTGGAGTCTATCAACATGTTAGCTCAATCAATTCCAATTTTCATCTATTACATGTCTCAAACACAAACAATCGCTTAAATCTAACAAGTGTTGCTTGGAGTTGCAACAAAATAGACACATAAGCCAGGGTAGTTCAAATTTAATGTCTCCTTTTTCTTTTGTTTGTTTTTTCATGCATATTTTTTGCAAACAAATATGACATTTAATGGAATAGTTTTACCATGAATCACATAGTATTGAATAAGGGACATAACATTAAGGGGTCACTTTTTATTGTTGAGATGGTGAGTAAAAACTGAAACTAATGTGTGTATATATATATATATATATGGAGTGATCCATAGCTATAGTTGTAAGGATAACTATAGCCTTACAACACTACTTCAAATATATATTCATATCAACATGTTAGCTCAATCAATCCCAATTTTCATTTGTTACACTACTTCAAATATATATTCCTATCATATAGTGTGTGTAATGGTAGGATTCTCAATGTTTTTATTTTTTTATTTTTGTCTCAAATAGTTATCAAATGACTGGGTATTGAATATTTTAATTATAATTTCTGACATAATCAACGACATGATATTTACTCAACCAATGTTATGATGACATAACATTTGAGACAATTTTTTGAGGGGTAAAATGCAAATATGGCCACTGAACTTTAGGTGTTTTTGGGTATTGAGCCCATTTCTTTTAGTCAACGCAAATCGAACTCCTTTCTATTCAAAAATTTGGATATTGAGCCCCCATGTGCCATATGGCTACGTGGCACACGTGACAGTGCTGATGTCAAAATTTAATCAAATTAATTCCTAAAAAATGTCACTACCCAGGTTTGATCCCGAAACCTCAAGTTTGAGGTTTTAGCCAAGAGACCACCAAAGCAACATAAGCTTAGTTATTAAATTACCCAAAGAATATTAGTATATACTAAATCAATTCATAACAACTAAATAAAACAAACACAGATAAGAGGGAGGGGAATTATATTGATAAATATTTTATTTTGTTTATAAATTATATATTGTTTACTATAATTTAGTTTTATATATTTATTTTTAGTAATGTGATTATTTTTTTTATATTTTTATATTAACAATAAAAATAATAATAATAATAACAATAATAAGAAATAATAATAATAATAATAACAACAACAACAACAATAATAATAATAATAATAATACTAATAATAACAATAATAATTATAATAATAATAATAAATAATAAATAATAACAATAATAATAAATCATAATAATAATAATAATAATAAACAATAACTATAATAATAAAAATAATTATTATTATTATAACATTAATAAAAAATAATAATAATAAGTAATAAATAATAATAATAATATTAATAATAATATCAATAATAATATCAATAATAATATCAATAATAAAAAATAAAAAAATAAAAAATAAAAAAATAAAAAATAAAATAAATACTACTACTAATAATAATAATAATAATAATACTAATAATATTAATAAAAAATAATAACAATAATAATTATAATTTTATTTATAATTAGAATAATAATAAAAAAATTAATAATAATAACAATAATAATAAATAATAATGATAATAATAATAATACTGATAATAATAATAATAATAATAATAACAATAATAATAAATAATAAAAATAATAATAACAATAACAATAATAACAATAATAACTAATAATAATAATAATAATAATAATATTAATATTAATAATAACAATAATAAAAAATAATAACAATAATAATAATAATAATAATAATAATAATAAATAATAAATAATCATAATAATAATAAATAATCATAATAATTATAATTATAATTATAATTATAATAATATAATAATAATAATAATATAATAATAATAATAATAATAAATGATAATAATAATAATATTATTATTATTATTATAATAATAAATATTATTATTATTATAATTATAATTATAATAATTATTATTATTATTATTATTATTATAATTATTATTATGATTATTATTTATTATTATTGTTATTATTATTAATATTATTATTATTTATTAATATTATTATTGTTATTATTATTATTATTATTATTTATTATTGTTGTTGTTATTATTATTATTATTATTATTATTATTATAACCAATGGATTGATTTAGTACAAATCTTATTTCTTGGGATAATCTTGTAGTTAGACGTGTGGTGCTTGGGTGGTTTGTTGATCAAAATTTCAAGTTGGAGGTCTTGAGTTCAATCCTTTGGAGTAACGTAGGTAGGTCAACGCACATGTGACACCTAGGGGCTCGATTTGCATTGACCAAAAAAAAGGGACTCGATATCCAAAAATACCTAAAGTTCAATGGCCACATTTGCATTTTACCCGTTTTTTGAGATAAAAAAATTGAGATCCACATCACCCATAAAATTTAGAAACGAGAATTTCTCTATTTTTTTGTGTTTAACTTTTTAGATTTGTATAAGATCTATTAGTTTAAACATAAAGCGTTTGACTAATTATTAAATAGATATACTTGAGCACTATTAACAGACCCTCCTTAAATTACTTAAGCATTATTATACTTTCTAGCTTCTACATCTCGAAATGAAAACCTATTTTTCTGTTTTTTTTTCCTGAATATAATGGTCGCCTCCGACACACTTAGATAATTTTCAACATTTTTAAATTTTAAATTTATTTAATTTATTTTTAATGAATAATAAATCCACAATTAGTAATATATTAAAGATAGTTTTTACTGTAGTCATAATTTTAATGAATAATGACAATCTATTCTAAATTTGAAAATACCATAAATCTATATCAAAATATGGGTAAAATACAAAGTTGACCACTGAACTTTAGTGATTTTTGGGTATTGAGTCCTCCTTTTGTTGGTCAACCCAAATTGAGCCCTTTTCTATTAAAAAAATTGGATTTTGAGCCCCCAGGCTCTCGCCACATGTGCGTTGACTTGCATACGATGGCGCCTACGTGGCAGATCATACGTGGGCACTTTTAAAATTTATCCAAAAAATAAGCTACTCCACCGATTCAAACACAAAACCTCTCGTTTGAAACTTTGGTCTAATGACCACCCGAGCAGTAGCACAACGTGCCTAGCTGTTATTATTTCGCAAAGATTAATCTTTATAACGAAACAATTCATTTCCCCCAAATTAAAAGACAAAATCCATTCTCAGATTAGCCAAGTTCATTTCGTTCTTTCTTCGTCCCCCTCTCTCGTCTAAATGACCACCTGAGCCCAAATTAGCTAGGGTTTGGTAGATAGAGAAAAGAAAATATACTATTTTCTGCATTCAAACTCAAAATTATTCTCTCCAAAAGAAGCCTCAACACCCAAATCAACATAATCCTCCGCTTCTCCTTCTGTGCTCGCCACTAAAATTCTTTCACCAAAAAGACCCTTTTCTTTTTTCGAATAACTAACTGAGTCCGACCCAACAGAGCCCGTGTTCATAGGCCTCAATCTCGAACCCGTATTAGGGTTAGGGTTTATTGGACAACGATTGGGTTCTGGGTTTTCCCTGCAACTCTCTTTAGCACCTGATTTTGGTTGATTTTGGTGGTTTAATAGAATCGTTTGGCTTTTCAAGCCTTCGACTGCGAAGCTGAAGGTAAGATAAATCATTAGCAGGTGGGTTTGGTGCTGGGTTTGTAGCTTGCAGTCTCTGTAAAGCTAGGGTTTTGGCTCTTGTACAAACACCGATAGAGAATTGTGGAATCTCCATAACTGCAACATCACTTGTAATTTTAGCTTTTCTCATGTATTTCCCCATAACTCAGTTTCTGTGAGGAAAAAAAGACTCTATTTTTGTTAAGGTTTCATAGGGTTCCAAATGGGGGAGAGTGGAGGAGAGAGACAAGGGAAAGGAGGAGTTATTTGTATATGAGGGGTGGGTAAAGTTAGGGTTGGGTTAGGGGAACAGTAACTTTAATACGGGGTAGTGATTGGGTAAACTTTAATTTATTATGCTTTGTCTTTTAATTTATTTGGGGGAAATGAATTGTTTTGTTATATAGTTTAATTCTTGCGAAATATTAATAGTTAGGCTTGTGGTGCTTGGGTGGTTATGTGACCAAAATTTTAAATTAGGGGTTTTGAGTTTGAATGCTGCAACTGATCATATTTTTGAAAGGGGCTCAATTTGCGTTGACCAACAAAAGGGGACTCAATACCCAAAACACTAAAGTTCAGTGGTCGACTTTACATTTTACCCATCAAAATATTATGAGACAAATACTGAGTTATTTTAGTTGTTCCCTAGTCAACTCCATCAGGCTGCCAAGAGTACAGGGCCTTATATTTTTGTTAAGATCCTAACCTAATTAATAAAACTCTAAGCCTAAAAATTTATTTTTTTTAACCTCATCCAAAGAGCCTCAACCTCAAAAAAGTAAGTTGCTTATTTAAATTTAAGTCACAAACATTAAAATAAAAAATGCAAGTCACAAAACACAAAATAATAATGTTATACTATATCTGTTCATCTCATGCAATAAAGTTTTATTCAACATAAAGAGTAATATTATAATTTTATTATCATGCTGTTATTATTAAATTGTTATGCCGTATATGATAAGAAAGGGCAACATGAAAGGAAATATATTTTAAAATTTATAAAATTTACAAATAAGGTTCTTTTTGTAATCTGTAAGAAGTATTGAAATGGATGTAAGCAAAACAGGGATTATGATCCATAATATTCATCACAAGTATTTGTATTGTTAAGTGGAATGGTTTAAAATGAAGGATAGATGTAATAGAAGAAATTAGGATTCCCTCCATTATATTTGTCATCTAATTTCTGTCAATACACAATATTATACTCTCTATTTAGAAATAAAATAAAATTCGTTTTAAACAATCAGCGATGCAATAAAATCGGTTACAAAAACAGTTTCTTTCTGGATTCTTATACGAAGGTTTTGTAAATGCGTCTTTTAGTATTCCATGATCATTTCCTCCAAGAGAAGGATTTCATCTACTTGTATGAATTTTTCTAGAATATTTTTTCTTGAATACCATTAAAAAAAAATTGAATTGCCTAGTGTTAACGCCAAGATTCGTCCACGCGCTCCAATCACCAAGCGCGTCCAATCCTGCACAAAACGGGTAAACACCAAAGCTTGACGGCTTGGGCCGCCGGGGGATAGCTCCGGTGTGAGAGTAAGTACAGGCTGACAAGGTTTAACAATGGAGGGATAAATTACTCTATTGCTGGAATAATAAAGTGTTGTTTACCTTATGAGGGTCAAGCCATATATTTATAGGTTCTCACATCCCTGCTTGAATCCACTTCCACCTAGGATTAGGGTTCCCCCGTATATCCTTTTCATAATAGGATAATACCAAATCTCCCAAGATATAGGAAGTCCAATCAATGCATAATTCTTCCTCCCATAAATAGAATCTCCATATAATTAGGAGTGTCCCTCAACATGGACAAACCGGACCCCTCATGGCCCAACCATAGCCTTAACCGAGGCCTAGCCCACCTCGGGTCTTGGGTCTTCAAATATTCGGGCCCCAACATTGCCCCCCAGTCTTTCATTAAATGGAACATTTGATGGAAGAGTATATAGCCCTACCATGCAAACTGTCCAACCCACCGGCTAAGATTTGGTACTCTTTGTCCAAGCCCAACAAACCCAAGGACTGATACTCTCTGACCGAGCCCAGCCCATGAGACCAAATTAATCATCACCGGCCTACCTTACACAGGCCAGCATCCTTTAATCTGTCCACGCAAGGAACCGGAACACCCAAACAGCCCCCCTGTCTCCAACCCTTCACCTCCTCACGTGCCTCATCATTTTGTTCCATCAATACGCCGCCTCTTGGGTTTCGAAAGCAGCCGTCAAAAGGTCATAATAAAACTCACCCAACACTATTCCGTTTATACCTTTAATATTTAAAAATTTCCCATTTCTCCCTTAACTCTCCTTCTCCGGCCAACCACACCCTACATTTTCTAAGCTACTTAAATACACAGCAATGGCATCCTCCAGTAACCCTTCTGGTTCCCTCCCCGGCACTACTGACCCTATCCCTGCTGTTCCTTTGTCATCCATTTCAGCACCTGCCACCACCATTACCTCAACTCCAATCACCTCTCCCACTACCATCTCCACCAATGCAACCATTACGACCACCACTATCAAAAATACTCCCCCACCAGAAACACCAACGAAAAGTGACCATGAAAAGGCCCAACGCGAATACTCTGATGCGTCCCAATTCCCCCAAATTAACACTATCTCCTGACTAACTGACGAAGCAATGGACACCATTCGTACCAGCTATCAGATCCCCGCCTACTACGAACTGAAAGCCCCAAATGCCAGTGACCGGATGTATCACACCACAGACGGCTGGACCGCCGTTCCTCTGATCCTAATAGAGAAAGGGATCCGTTTTCCCCTTCACCCATTCATTCCAACCCTCCTCGGATTCATCGGCGTCGGCTTCAGCCAGCTAGGTCCCGAACTCATACATCCATATCGCCGCCTTTATCGCCTTCTGTCACGAGGCAGAAGTGCAACCCTCTGTTGACTTCTTCTTTAATCTGTTTAGCCTCGCAGGGACCCTCACTCCAGGCCTCAAAGTCTTCAGCAAAATCGCCATCAAGCCAAACACCCCCCCTGAGAGGTTCCGAAGACCACTGATGAACGCCCCTTCCAGTAACAAAAATTGGTATAAGGACTGGTTCTTCGTTCGAGGACCAGAAACACTTCGGCTGCCGAACTGGGCTTCCCATAAATTAGCCAACGTTCCCCTCGGAGATATGCAGCCAGAACGCTTCAGAGAAATCACTAAACTGGTCAAAAAGTTACCCCCGACCGAGTGGAGTTTTACCTTCTGACCAAGCAAGCCTGGCTTTTCAACCACAAACGTAAGCCTAAGAACCACTTCCATTTTCCACGTCGCACTATTGCATAATTTTGATTATTATTTCAATCCTTTTTTATTATGCAGTATCCCTCATCCGACCAACCACCACCGAAGTGCGTGATCTGGAAGAATATATGGCAGGCAAACAACCTATCGAAGCCAACACCACAGCAGAGGTGGCCGAACTCACCACTAGACCGCCTACCGAGGCTCAAACAACAATCACAAGCGTCGCGGAGCCGACCGAAGAGGACATCCCAGAAGTCTCTCTGAGAGTCAGGCACAAAAGAAGAGCCTCGAAAAGGCCGCAGAGCAATCTCAACCAACCCCTACCCACTCCACGGAATCTAATCGACCTTCCGGCAAACGAGCGAGTACAAATCCTCCGAGCAAAGAAGAGACGCACCAAGATCAAACCTTTGACAGCCGAGGAGCTACACGTCCCTTCCTCCAAAGTGCCGACCCCACCTGCCAAGGCCAACATTACTCAGAAACGCAAAACCATCGAGGATTCGTCCTCAGAACCGGTAACCAAAAGACCTCATATGGAAGAGCCTTCCTCCACACAACCAATTCCACCCAATCCATCCAAAGAGGGCCCCTCCACCAGATCATTTTATTCTGAAGACGCCCAGAGCTATCCTATTGACGCTCTCAGCCATTTCAACCTCCCAGCCGACGACCCCCATTATATGGGCATGTCCTTCGACGCCCTTGTACTAAACGGCCTGGTGCAACAATGCAAGGTGACAATCTCTCCATTTTGTATTTTGATAATGTCTTTCATCCCTTGTACTTTTTCTTTAACCACTACTGAACTCCCCAGGCCAATGCTACATGGAGCCGGGTGCTCAAAAGATGGGAGGAGCGAGATGCCGAAGGCACCCAGCTCGGCCAGGAGATAGAGAACCTTCGTGCTGCCCTCTCAACAGAATAGACTGCGCGGGCTGAGGCCAACCTTCTCAACGAACAGCTGCAGAATGAACTGTCTAGCCTACGCAATGAAAACACCAGCCTGAAAGAACACGCAGATCGTATGAACGCAGAAGGTCAACTTCTCCGAGAAAAAGCCGATGCAGATAAAGCCAAAATCTATCAACAAAAGTATGACAATACCGAGCTCCAAGAACAGATATTTGTCTTGACCAAACAAGAAGAAGACGCCCGGCGATCAAATACGATTTTGGAACAGCAATTAACTGAGCTTAGAGCCGCCGAGCCAACCTTTACCGAAAAGGCCAAACTTCGAGCTATTAATGAGTATAAGGAATCGGCAGAACTGAATGAGAAAATCATGCAGATGTACACCGAGGGTTATGAGGCCTGCCGTTCTCATGGTAAGGCCAGAATGGTCGAACGCTGTCTCAACCCTGCCCTGCTGGATTCCTCCGACTCCGAGAAAAATGTAAACGAAGATCCCTTAGACTCGGAGTAGGGTTTTTATAATTATTTTCTTTTCCTGTAAACAAACCTGAATCAATGGAAAAATATTCATCTTTTCGTCCTCATCAAACATTTATATTCATCATCGAAATAATCGCAAGTAATTAAAACATGAAAAGTTTGCTTTGCCCCCCAAGGGCGAAGTAAATCCAACCTTAAACCTCTGAAGTTCCTTTCTCCGAGAGCCGAAGGAACATCATGAGAATCATTCACATTGCTCCAGAGAATCCCACCTTAATCACTCCGATGTACCCTCTCTCCGAGAGCCGAAGATATATCGGGAAAATCTGCTTCTAAGAGAAGCCCACCATAGTCCCTCCGATGTGCCTTCTCTCCGAGAGCTGAACGCACAACAGGAAAAATATTGCTTACACATGAAGCCCAGCCTTAGCCCCACCGATGACCTTCTCTCCGAGAGCCGAAGGCACATCAGGAATGTTCCAAGACTCTCCGAAGAGGTGCTGGAACCCAACCTTTAGACACTCCGATGTACCCTCTCTCCGAGAGCCGAGGGTACACCAGGAAAAGTTGCTTCTATCACGAAGCCCACCATAGCCCCACTGATGACCTTCTCTCCGAGAACCGAAGATACATCAGGAATAATTCTTCACTTCGCTACAAAGAGACGAAGGAATTCCGCCGTGGATCCTCTAATGACCTTCTCTCCGAGAGCCGAAGGTACACTGGGAAAAATAAAAACTCCGCTCAAAAGAGACGAAGGGTCTTCCACCATAGCACCAATGATCGATCCGCTGATCGGTTTAAGCAGGTTAAGCAGGTTTTGGTCCGTTGATGGACGAACATGAACGCAGAATAAGTTTGATGGAGAAAAAATGTTTTTTTTTTATTGATGAATCCCTGGCACTATTACAGACGCTTGACTCTGACTCCGGGACAACCGAATACTCTATGATACGGAGGATTCTTCTTACTGATAATATTTCCTAAGTCTGCCGGCATGCCAGGTATTCTGAATATCGGTGTCATCCAGTGCCCGAAGACGGTAGGTGCCAGGCTTTGGTACCCCTGCTGATCTCATAAGGCCCTTCCCAGCTTGGCATTAATTTTCCTTGATTTTGGGGCATAGAGGCCTCTACCTCCCGTAGAACAAAGTCCCCGACTTCGAACCTTCTCAATTTCACTCCTCTGTTATAGTGTTTAGCCACCCTGCGTTAATAAGCAGTGAGTTTCATCAAGGCAGCCTCTCTGACTTCCTCAAGTAGATCCAGATTAGCCCGAAGTCCGTCTTCATTATATACGTCTTTATACTGGCTAACCCGAAGGGAAGTGGAACCGATCTCTACCGGTACTAAAGCATCTGTCCCATAGGCAAGCCTAAAGGGGGATTCACCAGTGGTGGACCGAGGAGTAGTCCGATAGGCCCACAAAACACTGAGCAGTTCTTCCGGCCATCTTCCCTTCGCTTCATCGAGTCTTCATTTGATTCCATTCAGTAAGGTTCTGTTAGTGACCTCGACCTGCCCGTTAGACTGAGGATGTGCCACTGAGGTCTTTCTATGCTGTATACCGAGTTCGGCCAAAAATGACTCGAATTTAGACCCCACGAACTGTCAGCCATTGTCTGAAACTACCGCCATAGGTATACCGAACCGGAACACAACACACTCCTTTAAAAATTTCAGGCACTCTTGTTCCGTGATCAACTTGAGTGGTTTAGCCTCTACCCATTTTGTCCTATAGTCAATAGCCACAATGACGAAGCTTACTTGCCCTTTTGCTTTTGGTAATGGTCCCAATATATCAACCCCCCATACGGCGAAAGAAATGGGTGATAGTACTAAATACAACTCTTCAGGCGGTTGATGTGTGATAGGGCTATTCAGCTGACACTTCGGGCACTTCTTTACGTATTCAGAAGATTCCTTGAAAATTGTGGGCCAATAATAGACCTGCCGAAGTACTTTGTAGGCTAAGGACTTGGCTGCCATGTGGTCCCCGCATATCCCCTCATGAACTTCCCGAAGGGCGTATTCTGCTTCGGAAGGCATCAGACACTTCAGTAATGGGGATGAGTAAGCCCTTCTGTACAAATCTCCGCCTATTAGTACAAAATTTGCACTTCTGTGTTTTATCTTTTTGGCCAGCAACCGATCCAAGGGCAGTACACCATCTGCGAGATAGTCCAGGTATGGAGCTATCCAGCTTGTTGAGCGCTCTATACACATCACCTCAGTATGCTGAACACTTGGTATATTCAGGGTTTCCAGGTAGACCGAACCGCTGAAGGTGCTGGCTTCGGTTGTGGCCAATCTGGCCAATGCATCGGCTATGGTATTGTCTGTCCGATCTACCCCCTGGAACTCAAAGAACTCGAACCTCTGTAACCAATCCTTTGTTTCTACCAAATATTTCACCATTCTGGATCCTCGGGCCTCATACTCGCCAGATATCTATTTGACGATCAATTGAGAATCGCTGAAGATAACCAGCCTCTGCACCTCCAGGCTTTTTGCCAGCCGAAGCCCCGCCAGAACTGCTTCATATTCAGCTTCATTATTCGTTGCTTTGAACCCGAATCGGATCGCCTGTTGGACTTTGAACCCCTCGGGGCTGGTCAAGATGATCCCAGCTCCGCTAACGTCCGAAGTCTTTGATCCATCCGTATACAAGGTCCAAGTATTCTGCCTTGGTAGAATGATGGCAACCGTCTTTTCAGTCTCCTCAGCTTTCCTTGTGCTATCGTCTGCTTCCGAGAAAGAACATTTCACCACAAAATCTGCTAAGGCCTGTCCTTTGATGGCTGTCCGAGGATGGTATTCTAGTATGAATTGAGACAACTCCATAGTCCAAGCTGCGAGTCTTCCCGAGACCTCTGGTCGACCCAAAACTTTCTTCAAAGGCTGATCCGTATAAACTACTATCAACCGTCCCTGGAAATACTGTCGAAGCTTCCTGCTTGCTATCACTAAGGCATATGCAAACTTTTCCAGGTTCGGATACCTTGTTTCTGCATCCCTAAGGGAGTGGTTTATATAATAAACCGGGTGCTGCTTACCCCCGATCTCCCGCACCAAGACAGCTCCTACTGCCAACGAGCTTGCCGCCAAATACAAGTATAAGGGCTCTGTAGGAACCAGTTTCACCAGCAAGGGTGCCGAAGACAGATACCTTTTTATCTCTTGAAACGCATCTTCACATTCTGTTGTCCACTGAAAACTCTTTGCGTTCTTCGGCCCCTTCAAAGTATCAAAGAACGGCAGACATCTCTCTGCTGATTTGGACATGAATCGCCTCATAGCTGCTATCCTCCCGGTTAGACGCTGAACGTCTTTATACGACTGTGGGGACTTCATATCAAGTATGGCCCTGATTTTTTCGGGATTGGCTTCTATCCCTCTTTGACTGATCATGTACCCCAAGAATTTTCCTGCTCCCAGACCAAAAGTACACTTTGTAGGGTTCAATCTCAGGTTGTAATGCCGAACCGTCTGGAAGCAATTCTCCAAGTCATCCAAGTGCCCTAGGACCGACATACTTTTCACGATCATGTCATCTACGTAGACCTCCATGCTCTTTCCCAGCTGGCTCCGGAAGACATAGTTCATCATTCTTTGGTAAGTGGCTCCTGCGTTTAATAAGCCGAAGGTCATCTTCTTATAAGCATATACCGATCGATGGGTTATAAAGGCCGTCTTCGGTATATCTTCCTTGCACATTGAGATCTGGTGATAGCCCGAGAATGCGTCCATGAAACTAAGCAGTGCGTACCCCGAAGTGGCATCGATTAGTTGGTCGATATGTGGCAGAGGATAGAAGTCTTTTGGGCATGCTTTGTTTAAATCAGTGTAGTCGATGCAAACCCGCCATTTGCCATTCTGCTTCTGAACCAAGACTACGTTCGCCATCCATTCTGGGTAGTCTATTTCAAATATGAAATCTGCCGCTAATAGTTTCGTTATTTCCTCATCAATTATCCTCTGTCTCTCGGGGGCGAAGATTCTTCTCTTTTGTCGAACTGGTTTCTTTGCCGGGTCTACATGAAGTTTATGTTCGGCCACTTTTAAATCCACCCCCGGCACATCGCTGGGGACCCATGCGAAGATGTCAGCATAGCTCTGCAATAACTCTATTAGATGGGTCCGAAAAGGTTCGGGTAGCCCCATCCCGATTTTTACTATTTTGTCTGGCTTTCCTGGTACCAGCTATATATCCTCGGTCTCTCCGGCCGGTGTGACTAATGGCTCCTGACTGCTTTCGGTAAAGGGCTCGATCTCTATTGCCATAGTCTGCTTCTGCTTGCTGACCCCTACGCCCGAGGTGATCAGCGAATTTCGGTAGCACCTTTTTGCCAGATCAAGGTCCCCCGCTACTTCTCCAATCCCATGCTGGGTAGGGAACTTTATTTTGTAATGGGGTATGGAAGTTACCGCCTGGAGGGCCGTCAGTGTGGGTCTTCCCAAGATGGCGTTGTAAGCCGAGTCAACATGTACCACATAGAATCGGCACATGATTTCCACCTGTCGAGGGGCTGTACCGAAGATAACTGGCAACTCAATGGTCCCTGCCACTTTAACTGGTTCATTGCTAAAGCCGTAGAGGGGAGATTCTTGCCCGATCTCCATCTTCCTTCCATCCAGACTCATCCTCTGGTAGGCATGAGCGTACAAAATGTCCACTGATGATCCATTGTCTACCATCATTCTTTTCATATCCACCGACCCTACCTGTGCCGTGATCACCAAGGCTCCTTCATGCGGTTCGATCGGCTCGGTAGGGAAGTCCTCGTCTGTGAAGGATATGACCGAGCCTGGGAAAGGCTTCTCCCGTATCGCGGGTTGGTCTGCCACCGACATCACCGTATCTAGATAATTGCGCTGCTTTTGTCCCGAAAGTTTCCCTATTATGCCTCCCGTGATGACATCTACCACATGGCGAGCCCCCTGTGTTGGGTTCGGCTGGGGCTGCTGATCGGCCTGAGTTGGGGTAGTTGACTTTCGAGTCTGTTCCCCTCTTCCTAAAACGAATCGCATCAGGCCTCCGTGCTGTACGTTCGTCTCAATCAGATCTTTTAACGCCCAACAATCTTCGGTGTAATGTCCCATGCACTCGTGGTAATCACAGTACCTTAGGCTTGTAGCCGTCATCTGGCTTCTGGTAACCCGGCTGTTTCTTCAAGTGCTCTAGGATGTCGGGTCGGGGGGTGTTGAGTAGAGTGTAGACCCTACCTTCTTGATCTTTTAGGCTGAGGGGGATGGCTTTCCCCTCGACCCTTTGTTGTTGTCATACCGCTTTTGGTAGCCACCCGATCTATCGCCCCCATATCGCCTTGAATTTCCCTCGGTTTTGCTCTTCTCCTTTTCTTTGGGCCTTTCTATAGAGCCTCGTTTCAGACTTTCCATGGCTTCTTCCATAGTTATGAAGCTTTCTGCTTTTTCAAAGGCTTCGGCTAAACTCCTCGGGTGGTTGAACATCAGTTTTTTCATTAGTTTTTCGGACCTGACCAGATCCAATCCGTTCTGAAAGAGTCCTACGGCCTGCAGATCATTGAGGTCAGGTAACCTGCCAGACCGCTTCCCTGAATCTCTTTACGTACTGACCGAGCGTCTCGTTTGAATGCTGTCTGACTTGGGCCAACGACCCAGTAGGCTTCCCTCTCTTTCTGTTGCTCCCAAATCGAGCATGGAATTTATCACACAGTTCTTCCCATGAGGAGACTGAGTTTGGGGCCAGCGTGTTCATCCATTGCCGGGCCTCTCGCCTTAGAGAGGTGATGAAGGTGTTACATTTTGCCGCATCGGTGTAGTCGTAGTAATCTAACAGCCTGTCATATGTCTGGCTGTACTCATAGGGATTGCCCGTCCCGTCATAACTCTCGATGTATGGAAGTCTTTTATTGAGGTCACCCTTTTCCCGAAGGATCTCTTCGGAGAATGGGGAGGCTTTCTTCCCCGAAGTCACTTTTTCCTGCTGGCTCGCTATCAACTGTTTCTGCATATCCTCTAGCTTCCTTGTCAACACTTCTACGGCCACCAGAGCTGGGTCCGAACTCTTCTTTGGGGTTAACTTTTCTCTCAGATCTTTCGGGTTCCAAGGGCTTCTGCAGTCTCTGTCTTGATTACGCCTGAGGACTGCCTTGGGGACCATCCTTCGGATGGTGCATTGATGGTTGGGCCTCCGGATGAGACCGCTTCCCACGGGGGCTATCATGTCTCTGATCTTTGTGATGACCTGCTTGAGACCTCCGATTGCTGCGACGAGGACTGTAGGAGCAGTGTGCTCGCGAACGTCCCCCAGTTCGACAATCTCCAGATCTGCTTCTTTCCCGGGAGCGACTCCGAAGCCTTTTCTCGGTGTCCTCGGTGTGGTTGTCGTGCCCTTGGGATCCTCGGCCTGGAGACCTCCCCCTCCCCGAATGTTTAGGGTGGCTGGAAGCCTCATCTTCAACTATATGCAACACCTGTCTGGCGAGCTCTTCTTTTTGAACCAGGAGGACCTTTAGGGCCTGTTCTGTGTCCTCTATCTCTTTCATCTTTCTGGTTATGGCCGCTACACGATCTTCCAAGGGGTGGGTTCGAGGCTGGGCGCCTTCCATCTGTTTTCGGTCTCTCTTTTCCGGGCTGGTGGTGCGGAACAGTCTTCGTTGGGCAGCGGGATGGCCCTCTACTTGGGAGCCAACCGAATTGGTCTGAGGGCCGAGACGTGAGTGGATGCTGGATGGCCCCAACCTATCTTTCACCGAGCCTCTTTGTGTTGACGCTGTCGCTGGCGGCTGTTTTCTACCAAAAACTTCTCTGCTATTCACTATGTTTTCTGGTGATCAGTTTTGTTGTGATTGAGTCCCTCCTTCTAGCGCCAATGTTAACGCCAAGATTCGTCCACGCGCTCCAATCACCAAGCGCGTCCAATCCTACACAAAACGGATAAACACCAAAGCTTGACGGCTTGGGCCGCCGGGGGATAGCTCCGGTGTGAGAGTAAGTACAGGCTGACAAGGTTTAACAATGGAGGGATAAATTACTCTATTGCTGGAATAATAAAGTGTTGTTTACCTTATAAGGGTCAAGCCATATATTTATAGGTTCTCACATCCCTGCTTCAATCCACTTCCACCTAGGATTAGGGTTCCCCCGTATATCCTTTTCATAATAGGATAATACCAAATCTCCCAAGATATAGGAAGTCCAATCAATGCATGATTCTTCCTCCCATAAATAGAATCTCCATATAATTAGGAGTGTCCCTCAACATGGACAAACCGGACCCCTCATGGCCCAACCATAGCCTTAACCGAGGCCTAGCCCACCTCGGGTCTTGGGTCTTCAAATATTCGGGCCCCAACACCTAGTATTCCACCAATTAGTAACTAAATTGTGCTATTAAAAGCGTATAAACTAAAATTAATATTTATGTTATTAAATATATATATTAAAAAAATTAGAGAATATATAAAATGGAAGGTATCATAATCCTTACAATAATAATCGAATAGTTAAATTTATTAATTAACTAGTAGTATGTCATAAGAAGAAAGGGCAAAATGGGGAGCCAATCTACTGTGTAAAGTGTATTGAACATCCAGTTTCTTTTTTCTAACTCTCTGTTTATGTGTATCTTTTTCAAATTTCTATACAACAACAAAGAAATCAGCAGCATATCTCTGGCAATATGTTGATTTTCCTTCATCTTTGGAGGCAACAGCAGCAGAATTTGGGATATGCAAAGATTGATAGACAAATCAGTACACACCAACAAAACAAAACCTATCAACATAATTATAGTGTTACTTACATTCTAAGCTCATAGCTTTCTTTATAGCTGCCCTTTTCTATATAGTATCCCAAAATTGATAAATATTTCAGATTTAGCCCTGCTACTTTATCGATTTCAAAATTAAAGATACGTTTGACCTTCTGAATTTAGTTGATTAATTAGTAAAATCCTAAAATACAAAATTGTTATGAATCCGCTTAATTTTAACAACATATTATACCAAGATGATGTTGCAAATGAAACTGAAACTTAGTTGAAGAAAAGATATAAATCAACTATACAACATAGAAGAGCTTACAACTAGACTAGATTCTATACAACATGGAAGAGCTTACAATTGTTTGAAAAAGTTGCCAAGTCATTAAAGTGATGAGCAGCAAAAAGCATTTAGATTCTCAATTAGAATATAAATATATAAGCGAAAATAATAGTAATAAGATGGTGGTGGTGGGTGTGGAATCAAATCCATCCACATATGAGGTGCATACTTCATTTTTTGTTAACACTCACACCCCCCAAACAAAAACCTAGATACCAAAATTTAGTTCAATTAACACCAAGAAATGGATAATCTCATTAAATATAAATGAGATAAGATATGTTTCCTAAGATGGAAAGAATGAGATAGTGATTATAGACAGAAAACAAAACTTGCTCTTATAATGCTTGGGGTACTGTTTATCCCACATCGGGTACCAATCAAACATATTTAGTCTTTACAATACTTGAAATTTTCATCCCACATCGACAATTGATGATGATTATTTGCTTTGTACCAGATTTTTAAATTTATTTAGATTTTAAAAGCAATAAATACGGTACTCCCTCTTTTCACAATAAATAAATAATTGTATTTTGACTTTTTAACAATATTTTGTAACTAGTGGTACTTTGGTAGTTTAGAATCTTACAATTTTTAAATGGTAAAATGGGTAATACCTTATTGTGGTTGTGACCTGTTAAGCATTACACTACTAAACTTTAAAAATATAAAATGGGCACACTGAACTTTTTAAAATTTATTAATTGGACCATTCCGTTAGATTTATTGGACACACATCAAATCTCTTCTCCTATTTTCATATGTGGCTTTAAAAAAAAGTAAAAGACATGTAAATGTTGAAGCGGTTGATCTTCAACTTTCAGCCGGGTCAACTCAACCCACACACATATTTAACGGGTTAAAAGTCATAACTCTCTTATTTTAATTCCAAATAATACAAATAATATATCAAAGATTGATAGACAAATTAGTACACACCAACAAAACAAAACCTATCTACATAATTATAGTGTTAGTTACATTATAATTAACCTCATAGCTTTCTTTATAGCTGCCCTTTTCTATATATTATCCCTAGAACTAATAAATATTTTAGATTTAGCCTACTACTTTATAAATTTCAAAATTAGAGATACGTTTGACCTTCTTAATTTAGTCGATTAATTAGCAAAATCCTAAAATACAAAATTGATATGAATCCGCTTAATTTTAACAACATATTATACCTAGATGATGCTGCAAATGAAGCTGAAACTTAGGTGAAGAAAAGATATAAGTCAACTATACAGCATAGAAGAGCTTACAACTAGACTAGCTTCTATACAACATGGAAGAGCTTAAAATTGTTGAAAAAGTTGCCAAGTCATTAAAGTGACGAGCAGCAAAAGCATTTAGATTCTCAATTAGAATGTAAATATATAAAAGAAAATAATAGTAATAAGATGGTGGTGGTGGGTGTGGAATCAAATCAACCCGCATATGTGGTGCATGCTTCATTTTTTGTTAACTCTTACACCCCCAAACAAAACCTAGATACCAAAATTTTAGTTCAATTAACACCATGAAATGGATAGTCTCAAATAATATGAATGAGATAAGATATGTTTCATAAGATGGGAAGAATGAGAAAGTGATGATAGACAGAAAACAAAACTTGCTCTTATAATGCTTGGGTACTGTTTATCCCACATCGGGTACAATCAAACATATTTAGGCTTTATAAGTCAGGACCAAAGTAAGGAGATTGATTTGGTCTTGTAACGCAGGCATGTAACGCAGGCATAAAACACGATGATTGAGGGATTTATGATGGTTGAAGGTTGGCTTCTTCTGCATAGAGCGGAGAGCATGATGGGCCTGCTCTAAATCTTGTAACTACCTTTTTTTGTTTTTTTCTAGACTCTATTACTCTATTATTTTTCTAAGTAACAACAACATTTTATAACTAATTATAAAAAATTCAATCAAAGTTGCCCATTGTAGCATATCACCTAGGCTAAGTTTATTTGTAAAAATGATGGGGTGAGATAATGACTATTTGTAGTAAATCTGCTTTGGACTATTTTATTGTATTTATTATCATCTTAACCCAAACCCCCCCCCCCCCCCCCAATACATTATTTGTTATCATTTTTAAGGTTATTTGATACCTCATAAGGGGAATATAATACTATTGTTCTACTTGGGACTATGATCCACAATATTAAAAATGACAAGGTAACTTGACTTATGGTTCCATGAGGTCAGACTTCGATTCTTTGGGTATGTGGGTGTGTGAGTGTGGTGTGCGTGCGCAGAAATTAGAAAAAAATGACAAAATATAGTTCATGACATTAAATAAGGAATTAATTACGTGATAAAATAGTTTGATAATAATAAATTAATAAGTAGACAAACATAGCCCTAAGTATAATTTTGATAATTGTTTATATAAGATAATATATGCTACATAAGATGGAAGAATGATCAAAGAGAATAAGAAAGCAAGCAAAACTTGAGTGCTTGGTCACTCAAGATTTTATAAGTTAGAATCGAATGACAGATTTAATGATTGGAGTTAGGTCGTAACTAGTAATAAGATAGTCATATGAGAACCATTGGCTAGATTGAATCCTTTTTTCAGTAAAATTAATGTTTATTGAGTATTTTGATTTGAGGTTTTACAATACTTGAAATTTTCCTCCCACATCGACACTTGATGACTTTTATTTGCTTTATTCCAGATTCTTAAATTTATTTATATTTTAAAAGCAATAAATACGATACTCCCTCTTTTCACAATAAATAAATAATAAAATAATTATATTTTGACTTTTTAAAGTGTAAAATCGTACAATTTATTTTTTACAAACAATATTTTGTAACTAGTGGTACTCTGGTAGTTTAGAATCTCACATTTTTAAATGGCAAAATGTGTAATACCTTATTGTGGCTAATACTGTTAAGCATTACACTACTAAACTTTAAAAATATAAAATGGGCACACTGACCTTTTTAAAATTTATTAATTGGACCATTCCGTTAGATTTATTGGACACACATCAAATCTCTTCTCCTATTTTCATATGTGGCTTTAAAAAAAGAAGTAAAAGACATGTAAATGTTGAAACGGTTGATCTTCAACTTTCAGCCGGGTCAACTCAACCCACGCACATATTAAACAGGTTAAAAGTCATAACTCTTTTATTTTAATTCCAAATAATAAAAATAATATATCAAAGATTGATAGACAAATCAGTACACACCAACAAAACAACAGACAATATATATAAACTTCCAACTAAGTTTTATATATCCCAACACATGCACAATAATAGTAACATCCATCCATATACCGACATAAACACCAAAATAGTATAAACTAAATAAACATTAAAAAATCAATATGAAGTGAAGAAATATATACAAATCTAATCTTTAAGTAAACATACAGTCATCCAAAGAATGAATATAAAAGTACAAGGCTCATAAATAGCTATAAAACAAGACTAGGTCGGTCGTCATGCATCATCGTCCAAAATAGTTTCTCGTTGATCACCATGTAATTAACAAAATAATAAAACAAGTTACATATATATATAGTATATATGTTGATACTGGTATTACGACAATATACAACAAATTAAACAAAACAATACATGTGTGTGTGTGTGTGTATATATATATATATATATATATAAGTGACAACAAATATTTGTGTGGCTGGTTTCGGCCAATTAACATGTACAAAAAATTAGGGACTTTGTGTGTGCTGAAAGTACACAGTGCCAAGAAGTTCCAGTCCAAACATGGACTCAATCCGAGGGTAATAAAAAGTTAGAAAATGTAATTTTTGTGACTTATTTGCAATAAAAATGGATAAACAAGACTAAGGGAGGGTAATATGGTCATTCCTATATTAATATTATAATTTGATAATATATATAGGATATGCAATGAAGAATGATGTACAAGGAATATTAGGCGATGAAAGAAGTTACGCAATGGATGTTCGATGAACGTTTTGGGATAAGCAAAAGTAGAGGCAAGTTCTTTTAGTAACTTATTGAATTATTTGAATATGTCGATATGCATGATTTGGTTGCTCAATTATGTGTTAATTTTCACTTTTATGTGAATTACATGTGAGCATGATTAAAAATGTGCACATTGTGCGTGTGGAACTTGAAATTCTGTAAATATACATTATTAAATATTGAAGCATATAAGAATGCATATCATGAGATGTATGAAACATATGTAGACGCATTGCATAAGATTTATGATACATGTATAAAATGCATAGTATGAGGAATATGGTGCATGAATAAAACGCAAGTATGTATGTTATGTGAAACATGAAATGTGAAAATTGTTAGACTTTTTGGGTCGTCGTGCTCAACCTTGCAAATAATTTGCAGATGAAAGTTGATTTTATCAGAGGACCATAACAGTGAAGATATGAAATGCGGCACGATTAGAAAAGGTGTATCGCTTGATTAAGTTAAGCATTTGTTAAATCACGACGACTTGTTGTATTGAAATTCGATTGACTTGTATCTATTTTGAAAGATTCAATAAGCAATGAATGGTTATTGTAAACTTGAAGTGTAACTTTGTAGTTACTTTATAAATTAACATAAGACGATGTAAAGATTATACGAGAATAATATATATTGAGTATTGAGTTTTTGGTTACTCATAATTAATCTGTTAAAATGAATCATATATATATATACATGATTTTGAAGTAAGGTAAATCGTAAAGGTTGCGATTCCGGTAATTAAAGAAAGTTATAAAAAGTTTAAATTATCCGCATTTTATTAAGTATAACATCGATTAATGATATAAAGTTAGAATGTGAATGTATTGCAAACGACCAAAGTTGGGAGAGGATTGTTTTGATTTTGGGGTCGTTCAGGAACCTTAGTGGTTCAGTTTTTAAATGGTCTGCTGGGCCTATATCCTTAGTAGATATCCTACTCGTTGAGTAGAATAGTGGAGTAGGAGTTGTTTAGTCTCCGAACCACTTAAAACCTACTGAGTCTTTTACTTTACGTCATTTATATTATGCAAATTATAACTGTCATATCTGCTATGTGTTTATCTATTCATAGAACTTATTTTAAGAACTGAGATTTCTTAGTAAATCTTCAAGGGAAGTTTTCAAACCTATATTCCGTTGTGCAGAGATAATCTTGATTAACTAATTATTTGGTAATACTCAATAAAGTAATTGAAGAAGTTTTAAATATCTATTCAACCCCCCCCCCCCCCCCCCCCTTCAAGATCTCTATTGTGCCTCTAGGAAATAACAACTATGTTACTAAATATAGTTTTTGATTTAGATTGATAAATATTCAAAGTTGGTTTCCCGTAGGAAAATTAAATGGTCAAACCAAAAAAACAAAAGACAAACCAAATTGTCTATTTAATTATAGTGTGTGTGTGTAAATATATATATATATATATATATATATATATATATTAATAACCGAATTAATATATATTATGTAATATGATCTTATTATTTGATTGTGTCCTTATAAAATTATACTAATAATTCTTGTTTCCTTATAAAATTACGATACTAATTTCAGTTTCTAATTTAGATTGATAAATAATTTAGGTTGACTTAAAGTAAGAAAAAGTCAAAAGTGAAACCAAAAAAAGGAGGATGAACTAAATTGTCTATTTAATTATAGTATAGATAGATAGATAGTAGATAGATTAAATAATTAAATTTTTTTAACAATTTAGAAATATTAACAAATTTAGACACATAACACGATGAATAATAGCATCTTCACCCATGCAAAACACGTTGTTTTACTATAAAGTTATGATATTGTAATTTTTTTTTTATAAATATATTATTAGATTTATTAGATAAAATAGTTCTAATAACTAAATAATTTCTTTCGAAAATTATATTGTTTATACTTGAATATAAGTACACTTATATTTAATAACGAGTAACAAATTCAAGTTAGATAAGACGATTTATGTGAAAATTATTTTCCTTTTAAACCATATTATCTAAGTTGTAACAAAATTTTATTTAATAATGGTAACAAATTAATATTAGGTAACATGATTTTATGATTATTTTATAGTAAACTATATTACTAAGTTATATTTTAACACGATTGAACTGAACGAAGAGTCTTTAAAAAGAAGAAGAAGAATCAAATTGTCTATTTAATTATAGTATATAGAAGTATAAATAGATAAATAAAAAGATAGATAGATAGATAGATATATTACATATTGAGCAAAATCGTTTGATTAGAACTGAGTTGACTCATTGACTCTATTAAAATATATTCTCTCTATTCCATAATAGACTTTTTAGAGAAAATTTTTTTTGTTTCAGTTTTTTTGTCGTATACAAATTTTTAGAAAAAAAATTATTTACTTTTTTATATCACCCTAACTTCTCTTATTGTCCCAAGAGATTCTCTCTTGTATTAGTAGTTTTTAACTTTCCATAAAATGGATAGTAATGAAATTTTACATAAATTTTAATTGTTAAATGATAGTATTAAATAATTTTTTTAATCCATGTGCAGTGTTAAATAGTTATATCTATATATATTTTTAACTAAATTCGAAAGATCAAAATTATTAAATTTAGCCAATATAAACTTGTTCTTTTTGTCTTATTTATAATATAAAACAGAACGATTTCAACATTCAACGATCTCAATTAAAACTTCATCATCTAACGATTAATAATATATTTGATCTCATACAAAACAAATCCCGCCCACTCCAAAAAAAAATCCCGCCCAGTTAGAGGAGAGAGAAAATGGGGAGAAGATAGAATCATAGAATCAAAGATGTCAAGATTCGATTACCCGAGACTCCCTCGCCACGAAATCGTCTCTTCCTCTCATCTGCCTCTCCTTCGAGCCCTCACACCAGCCCTCTCCCTCTCCTCTCCTCTCACTCATATCCCTCTTCCTCCTCAGCCGTCTCCTCTTTCTTTCCCCTCTATCTCTTCTTTCACTTTATCCCTAATTTTGAAATAAAGCCCTAACTTTCGGAGGTGGCATTGTTTTCCGGCGATGGCGACGGTTGATTTGTCCACCTTCTCCTCCATTGGGGTCTTACATTACATCTAATTAAAGGTTAGTCTTCAATTTGAGTATTTAAAGCTACCAATTTGAGTATTTATCCAACGGTTCCAGGTTGGATAAATATTCTTACTCTCTGTTTATTATGCAAATCATTTAGGATCTCATGATACTCATCCGAACATTTTCAGTTTACTACCAATATAACCTTGAAAAGGTAATTTACTTTTCAGGATATTAGGGAGGAAGGGAGGTTTGATGGGTATTACCACAATCAGTTCCTTGTGGTGAATGAGTTCATTTTTGTGCCTAAGAAGAGTACTATTAGATCTGTCTAACAAGCTTTGTTTTACAGAAGATAGAGGCAAAAGTTACAGGTATTCTTTAACTTTAAGCTCATGTCTAAAGTTTGATAAAAAAAATTACTGGTTAGTTTTGTCTTTGGTAATTCAATTTTCAAAATTGGTTGGATGGTTAAGAATTAGCACTAGATGGAGCATTGTGGTATTCACATTAAAATGAAATTTTTTGTATAAGGGCACATGACTGTATTGCTTTGATGCAGAATATGGTATCCAGGAGCATATTTGTGTACTGGACTCAAAATGCACAACTACAATTTAAGATTAGAGGGGTACTATTGGCGAGGAAGGAAAAGGAAGAAGGAAAGCAGCAGCAGGGGGAAGAGGGAATGCGAGTGGGGAAAAATGAATTGGGAAGGACTCTTGGTGAAGGTAATTTTGGTAAGGTCAAATACGCTAAGGACGCCTATTCGGGTCACCCTTTTGCCGTTAAAATTTTGGAGAAAACTCGAATTGTTGATCTCAGGATCACTGATCAGGTAATCCCTCCAATCTATTATGTTATGTATGATCTTCAAACCTTAAATTTCGCATGCAATGGGGTTGTGGATTTTGGATAAAACTCGAATTTTCTTTGTGGATTCTGTATCCTTTATTTCTTAGAACTACTTTCTTTCCTTTCTGCTATTGATCATTTGTATGCTTCTTGAATTTGGAAAAAGGATCTTACCAAATTGTTTGGAGCTTGCAGATAAAGAGGGAAATTGGCACCTTGAAGCTCCTCAAACTTCCTAATGTGGTCCAGTTACACGAGGTAACTTTCTCTCCCTCCAATTAAATCATCCCACATGAATGTTGCAAGAGCTAAATTGTTACAGTTTTACTTTACTAATTCTTTATTGATTTCTTCTAAATTATTATTATTATTCATGGAGGATTAGTTCTATAGCAGAATTTCTGAAGTTTTATGTCCAGAATTTTAGCTTTAAATATTGTACGATGAAAACTTTCTATAATGATGGCTTGGTCATTGACTATTTCTTTAAACACTCAATTAGACAAATATGATAATCTTATTCCAGTTAATAACTATTAGTATAATATTTTAATGAAGAAAGTTAAGAATGGATGGAGAGAACTGATTCTTTGCTCCAGATACCTTGGCAAATTGGTAATTTGTTCTGTCTACTTCAATTGATTGACCTATACTCCCATGTCATTTATATTTTTAGGTAATCTATAATATAAAACAGAGCGGCTTCAACATCCAACGGCCTCAATTAAAACTTCATCATCCAACTGTTAAGATTCTTCCAATTTTAATCTAATGGATCACATCTCATCTCACACAAATAAAATTCTCGCCGTCAAAAAAAACCCGCCTAGTTTTCCCTGCTTCCTCCTATCTGTCTCTCCCTCTCCTATTCTTATTCATCTTCATCTGCAATACCTCACCTTTGCATTTTTCAAAGCCGCGTTTTTTACTCTCTGTAAGTATCTCTTCTCTCTCTTTCTCTCTCTATATCTAGATGTATATACTGGTACATATGTAAATGAGGTATGATTGCTCACCTGCAGGTATATAGATTTCGACTTCCTCTCTTTCGATTTGCTCGAAAGCTTTCGCGCTCGAATAAAAGCTTAGTAATCTCACTACAAGAAAATAGGGATGTAGCGAAGGAAATTTTGTCTCGCATGAAGAGTTTTCTAGCGAAGGAACAGTGAAGGAAAAAAATATGGTGACAATATAATTATTAGCGAAAGAAGCATCCTTCGCAATTTATACTTTTTTTCTCGCAAAACTGAGGTGATAGAAATATTTTTGGTGCCAAATTATGATGAAATTTTGCGAGAAAAAAATCTATTAGTGAAGGAATTATTACTCGCTGAATATTATTGTTCATAAGTCTTTTGCGAGAGATAAAATTGGTCGCTATTTTGTTCTAAATAATATTTTTATAATTAATTGTGGTTAATATAAATACATTAAATTTTTTACAGTAATAAATTTACTTATAATAATTACACTTTTTAAGTAACTTGCAATATTACTTAATATTACTTTAAGAGAATTTTTTTTTAAAAAAATGTTATCAACTTTTTCTGTTTTTTTTGGAACAAATCAATATTCTTACATGTGTGGAACAAATCAGATATCAATTGGGTCTCTTCCTTTGCCAAAATTGAATGTTTCAATCAGATCATAGATGGGCTAGCAAGATACCAATTTGGGTTTTGCCCGTCTTCCTTTGCCATTGTTTAGGCTTTACGGTCGCTACCAATTTGGTGTAATGTTTTTTCGTAGAAAACGTTGTAGTTGAAAAAACACGGAGGCTTTGATACGGAGGTTTTTAAGAAAAACAAAGAAGGACGATCCAAAAGAACTCTCTCAGCAAAATAGAACTCTCCCTTCTCCCCAAACTCATCTTCATCAGTCATCCCTAACCTAGCTCTCTTGTCGTCTCGCTCAACCCAGACCTGAAAGCACGAAACTATGGGGAAATCAAGCTAAAATCCATCTCAATTCATCTATTGGAGATCGAAAATCAGTGGGCTTTACTCATTGGAAATTCCGAGCAGGTTAGGCTAAGATTCGCCCTCAAACAACACCAAAAAAGGTTCAAATCGTTACTGAAAATATTTGTGAGGCTCTGATTTCAGCAACATTAAGACTGATTTTTGATCAAACCAACCACCATTTGACGTATTAATGCATTCTACTAGCTTTGTTTTAGTTCATTATTACCATTTCTATCATTATTTGAAGATCTAGTTCAAATATAACGGATTTTGATCTTCAAAGATTCAAAATATCTAAAAAGTTGATAATTCTTTTATGGATCTTTTGTGGATAATTAACTAGTCTGGGTTTTGTTACTGATGTTAGGTATTTGATAAATTGCTTCTGAGAAGCAAAGCGTGAAGTAGTTACTTTTTAAGTTACTCGAATACTTGTGTACAAGTTTAGGTAATCTAAGTATATAATAGACTTTGTTTTCAGTGAGAAATTGTTAAACTATATCCTATATTTTGTGCGTTACTTTTCTTAGAAGAGACTGGAAAGAGAGTATTGGTAATAATTAGTTATATGTGTTATTTGATTTATCTCTACAGGTGTGTTTAATTGAATTTTGATCATGCATTGTGTAATAATTTTGAAAAAATGTAGCCATAAGATCCTGCAATCATTTTATCTTTAGATTGCGAGAAGAAATATAAAGAGGATGAGCCCAAACCAGAGTTTAAGGATCCTAGTTTGTACCATTATGCAATATTTTCGGATAATGTGATTGCAGTATCGGTTGTGGTGAATTCAGCAGTACAGAATGCAGATGAGTCATCGAAGCATGTTTTCCATGTTGCTACAGATAGAATGAATGTTGCGGCTATGAAGGTTTGCTTTAAGATGAGGCCAGTAAGAGGGGATGCACATGTTGAGGTGAAAGCCGTGGAGGATTATACATTCTTGAATTCCTCTTACGTACCGGTATTTAAGCAATTGGAATCTGCGAAATTGCACAGGTTTTATTTTGAGAACAGGGCCAAAAATGCAATTAAAGACTGTGAACATGAAATTCAAGAACCCCAAGGACTTGTCGATGTTGAATCACCTTCGGTTTTACTTGCCTGAGATGTACATGATGTTGTAGTTCAAAAGGATTTGACGCCATTGTGGAGAATTGATATGGATGGAAAGTGAATGGGGCTGTGGATACCTACTTTGGGTCCTATCTCCGTTATGCTCAATATTTGAACTTCTCTCACCCGCTCATTAGGGGGAGGTTCAATCCCAAGGCCTGTACTTGGGCTTACGGCATGAATATTTTTGATCTTGATGCGTGGAGACGTGAAAAATTGACAGAGGAGTACCATTATTGACAGACCCTTGTAAGTCGTGTAATCTTGCTTCAGTGCTAGCCTTTTCCTTTTTAAGTATTTTGGTATATATGGATCTGTTCTAGCTGTAGGTCACTAGTGCTACATGGAGTTAGATGGTGGAATCTATTAACTTTTTTTGATTCATCAGAACGAGGACAGAACTGTATGGAAATCGGGGACGCTCCCACCCGGACTGATTACTTTCTACTCCACAACAAAGTCACTGAACAAATATTGGCATATGCTTGGGCTTGGATATAATCCAAGTATTAGCATGGACAAGATCAAAAGTGCTGTTGTGATTCATTTCAACGGTAACATGAAACCTTGGCTTGACATTGCTATGAACCAATTTAAACATCTCTGGACGAAATATGTTGATAGTGAGATGGAGTTTGTGCAGATGTGAAATTTTGGCCTCTAGATGAATACCGTTAGAGCATCATCATTGAGGTAACACAGACATTGAGGCAACAATATTTACTGTCCATTTTGGGTTACTCATAGCCTTCAGGTATCTCTTTCATTATAGTTGTTACAAATAAATAAAATTTATTATAGATGTATCTTTTAGTGCATGGGAAGCTCCATTTTGTCATTCTTTTTTGCAATGTAACGTTTTTGTTAGTTATGAATGAAAACCAACATGGTTGGGGATCTATACACACTGAAATGATTCTTTTGTATTAGACCTTCTCTAATAATGGATTTAGCGACTAACATGTACACTTTTTACCCAGTTACCTGAACGTTGGAGTCTTTTCAGAAAGCTCGAGTTTAGTAGAGAGATATTATACTGTAATCTTAAACTGCAGAAATTGAAGCAAAGTAAAGCTCAGAATGAGTTGGTGGAAGCAGGAAGAATTTGATTGGGCCAGGGAAGTAGAGACTTACAGCCGTCTGCTGCGTCTTAAAGTATTTCTTTTTCCGGTTATAATAATACAAAGTAAAGTAAAACCAACCATGCTGAAACCGAATATCCATAACACAAAAAAATATTTATTTTCAACAGATGGATGACCACGGTGACTGAGGACTTGGCATATGTACGATCCTTTTGTGAAGAAGGATAGACATGATTTAAGTTCTTTATTTGAGAGGGGTATTACTAATGTGTTGTGTGTTTTGAGTATATTGTTTTGTGGAGTAATCTTTCCTTTTTTAGACTCTTAAATATCTAAAATGAAATTACAATTGAGATTATAATTGAGCGTTAGGTGACCCATATTTTCTCTGTTTTTTCTTTTCATCTTTCGTTGTCTTTAATCCTTTGTTACAACTTTCCCATGAATTAATGTCATCCTGGGCTCCATTTTGAAATAAAATTACAAACATTATGTACCTGTTATAATTTATGAATGAGAATTTAAGAACAGCCTCCTTATTAATAATCCTCACTACTACAAAATAGGTGGAGAATTCAACCTTTTATATGTGGATGATACTGAAGTTTTTAAGGTACTTGCTGGAGGTATATTTGCCATTATACAGATGTTGGGTTCTTTCTAATGACTCCTAATTGCTTGTCAATGTACTTCGATAATTAACAATTTACAATTCCTTATTTCAGGTGCTACTCAAAATTCAATCAGAGTTGCTCAGGTGTGTTAAACTTGTATTTGCTATTAGCAACAAATTTATCTGGTTACTAGAGGAGTAACCTGAGCTTCTCTATTGCAGTGGATGCTTCAAATTCCTGGGGCAACCAGTTACATTGGATGCATTGGAAAGGACAAGTTTGGCGAGGAAATGAAAGAAAATGCAAAAATTGCTGGTGTTAAATGTATGATGTCCTTTCTCATTTTCCCCCTTGAGCATCATGATCATCTTCATTGTCCTTATTTATTTATTTCTTAATATTTTTGTTTGTCACGTCTCATCTTTTATAAAGCACTGAACCTTGAGTGGTAATATTCTATGCTATCATATATGTGCTGACTTCAGGTTCACTACTATGAGGATGAGTCTGCACCCACGGGTACTTGTGCTGTTTGTGTAGGAGGTGGTGAAAGGTCAGCTAAAATAGTCTTGTTTCAAGGTCCTATATGTGCCTGCCAAATTGCTATTATACACATTCATCTCTTATCACCTTCTGTCTACCTTGGCCAATAAAAATTCGTGTGAACTATATATGCAGGTCTCTTGTTGCCAATTGTTAGCTACCAATTGCTACAAATCTGAACATTTGAAGAAACCAGAAAATTGGGCATTGGGTACCATGTTTGTACTGATTTTCTTTATTTGTTTAGTTTTACATTTTTTGGATCTAACTTGATTATATTTTGGCAGTTGAGAAGGCCAAGTACTTCTACATTGCTGGGTTTTTTCTCACTGTTTCATCCTGAGTCCATTCTTCTAGTTGCTGAACATGCAGCTGCAAAGAACAAGGTTTGTCATTGTGGCAGGAGGTTTCAATAATCAAATCCAGTTCATCCCTCCGTTCATTTAAAATAATCCCTTTGCTAGTAGGTTATGAATGATACAGCAGCTAATATGTTTTCACATGTATGATTGACATTTTAAATGGAATATCTCATTGGCATTTAATATGTGGATGATACTTAAATTTTTAAGGTACGGAAGTTTTCGATGACACTGTTATCTACAAGAATGCTTTATTTTTTAATATGTGATTATGCTTGACTGATTAATCTCTCTCCCCCTATTAATTTAAGTTCATCAAGTTGATTTTTTCTTATTCCTCTTAATAAAATTAAATTTTGGTGTTTCTTTTGCAGTATGAAATTTACATATCCAACCTTGATTTCCTTGAAGAAATGATGATGAAGTGGACATAACATGATGTACGCTTCATTCCTTCCAGTTTGTTGTTATTCTTTCAGTTTTTTTATGTTAGTTATTAAATATTGTAAGTACTAATGGTCCTTGGGAGATCAAGATACAATAACAAATTTTGTATTTATCATGATTTGAGCATTATCTATTTATATATGGAGTATTAGTCTTAATTATTTGCTCTTTTTGCATTAGTTTATAAATTAGTTTGAAACAAGTATGACATTTATATTAACTTGAAATATTGAATTTAATATTTATTATAGTAATTAATAAAAATTATAGTAATAATAATAAATATGAAATCACTGATTTGAAAATTAATTATAATTTGCAATGAATTTTGTTTATTTATTAATTAATTTATAATTTGTGAAGGATTATTTCCCTCACTAAATTGAAGATACATTCTCGATTTATAATTAGTGAAGGAAAATATTCTCTCGTTAAATAAATTTGTTATTCACAATATATTATTTGTGAGGGAATAAAGTTATTCACTAATTTCTAATAGTCCTTCTTAAAATATTATTTGTGAAGAAAATCATTCTTTCACTAAATAACAATATTCCAATACCAAATATAATTTGTGAATAAAAAGTTATTCACAATATATCCTTCACAAAAAATATTTAGTCACTACTTAGTGAAGGATACCCTATTGCGTGGAGGTCTTATGCGAACACTCGTGTGAAGGAAATATTTTTTCGCAATAAATTTATTGCGAGTGATATATTATGTCTTGTGAAGGATTTGTCCTTTACTAGAGGTCATTTTTGGTGTATTGTCTCCAGATTACCAAATCTTTACTTAGAATAATTATAAACCCTAATTTATATACAATTTCGAATTCGATCTATATTTCTGTCAATTCGGTGATGTAAATTTAAGTATTTAAATTTTGAGCTTAAAGAAATCTATAATATAAAACAGAGCGGCTTCAACATCCAACGGCCTCAATTAAAACTTCATCATCCAACGGTTAAGATTCTTCCAATTTTAATCTAATGGATCACATCTCATCTCATCTCACACAAATAAAATTCTCGCTCAGTCAAAAAAAATCCCGCCCAGTTTTCCCTTGCTTCCTCCTATCTGTCTCTCCCTTTCCTATTCTTATTCATCTTCATCTGTAATACCTCACCTTCGCATTTTTCAAAGCCGTGTTTTTTACTCTTTGTAAGTATCTCTTCTCTCTCTTTCTCTCTCTATATCTAGATGTATATACTGGTACATATGTAAATGAGGTATGATTGCTCACCCGTAGGTATATAGATTTCGACTTCCTCTCTTTCGATCTGCTCGAAAGCTTTCGCGCTCGAATAAAAGCTCAGTAATCTCCAGATTACCAAATTTTTACTTAGAATCAGTATAAACCCTAATTTATATACAATTTTGAATTCGATCTATATTTCTGTCAATTCGGTGATGTAAATTTAAGTATTTAAATTTTGAGCTTAAAGAAATAGACAGATAAAGCAAACCCTAATTTTGGGAAGCAGATGGATGCGAAGGATATTTGGGGCTGCCGAAAACTCCACTGCCTTTACCACTAGAAAAGAAATCCAGGCCTCAAAAAAGATTCTCAAAGAAAACCTGATGGCATTTCGCACGAGGTATTTTCGTCTCTAAGTATATGGCTTGCTCTCACATGAAGAACAGGAACAGTGGAAAAGTCTCAGCCAAATGGATTCCCATTTTCTCCATCTCTTTCTTTTTCGTTGGAGTGCTCTTGACAAACAGGTCTGTCACTTTGATTCTTGATTTTTTTAAAAATTTTGGGTTTTGGGGCTATTGTTTTCTGTGATCCGTTTATGGGTTTAGCTTTAATTTATTTCTAAAGCTAAATTTGTACGAAATTTAGCTCAATTTTTGTGTGTAATTTTTGGGTTTATCCATTTATTGTTTATAATGAAGCTGTGATTTCTGGGTCTAATTGGGATTTTGATCTTCGTTACAGATTGTGGGCTCCGCCCGAATCAAACGGTCAGTCATGTCAAGGCAACGACGTGAACAAGAGCTGCAGATCATCTCTGAGGACTGCGATACTAAGAAGAAAGTATGTAAAAGATTAATGCAATTTTTATTGTCAATATTCAGTTTTTATTACCTAGGCATACTCATATTTTAAGTCGATGTTCAATTTTTTGAGTATTTTTTTATCTGGGTTTGTATGCCAACAAGTATAAATGCTGAATCTTTGATTGTTTTTTATGTATTAGAAATTTGAAGAAAATAAGGATGTGATGGTGGAAGTTCACAAAACCCATGAAGCAATACAGTGAGTTCTGAGTCCTTCGTGTTGTAATTTTGATGGGTTATTTTGTGGTTGTAGTCAGAAATGTGTTTGTGAATTTATTGAGATTTGTATTGATTATTTGGTTAACTTTTTGGGTCAATTTTGGGAGGCCTGACAAATCACTGGACAAGTCTATTTCGATGCTTCAAATGGAGTTGGCAGCAACAAGAAGTACACAAGATATTGGGAAGTCTGATGGAATATCTGCTTCTTCTCATGAGGGGCAGCCAAAAAAGAAGGCTTTCGTAGTTATTGGAATTAATACTGCTTTTAGTAGTAGAAAGAGGCGCGATTCCTGTTCGACAGACTTGGATGCCTCAAGGTAATACTTATTTACTGTTTCCGAATGTTGGTTGCAGATCTTAATTAGCGGTGTAGTAAATTAATGATTTTATTTTTATTTTTATATTAAGTTTGGTCTTTGGTGTTATTAGTGGTATGAGTTTTATGACATTTATTTTCTATATTGTTTTGCTCAATAATTAATGTTACGGGTGTTATTACATTTTCTATATTTTCTATAACATTTATAAATGTTATGGGTGTTATTACATGTGTTGGTATTAGGTAGTAATTAGCTTAGTTTGACCAGTTTTTATTGGCTAATGGAAGAAAGTAAGTTTTGATACTTGAGTTTAATTTGTTTTGTACTACATTGTTTTTGGACATTTGGACTTATTAGCGGTGTAGTAAATTATGATTTTATTTTTTATTTTTATATTAAGTTTGGTCTTTGGTGTTATTAGTGTCATGTGTTTTATGACATTTAGTTATTTTTATTATTATGATTATGATTTCTGGGTTGTTAGTAGCTTTACATACGGAGGTCGAGCTGTATTAAATATAAACATCACATTCTGCTCTGTTGGAAAACTCGTAGTGTTACTTATACTTGCAGGGAAAGAGTTTAATCTTATAGGCCTATATACATGTAGAGAGGATTAAGAAAAGAAGATAAAAACTAGAGAGAACCATTATAGTATAGAACATCTTCTACAAAGAGGTTGCAGACATTGAGAGTTATGGGCCATTAACTACTGCTCTTTAAAGTTAAACTGCTTATACGACTTAGAAGGAGGAAGAACTTGCTTCTTGACAAAGTAAATAACTTGATTAAATTGCATCTTTTGATTGGAAAATGAGATAATGAAGTAAAAATGGAGTAAATTTTGTTCGTCATTGATGCTGTTGCCACTTGCCCCTAGATCTGAGACCATTTAGGAATATTAACTTCTGAAGCATAGATAAATTGCCCAACTGATTAGATATCTCTGTTTTAGGTGTCCTTCGTAGAATCTCTATACTTTGTTGTTTCCTTATAAAATGATCATGTGTCTATTATTCCCTCTGAATTCATGGAATCCTAAAGTTGCTGTCTGAATGTTAAGTTGTATTTCCTTGGGTTTCGCAGGTCTGTGGAAAAAGTATTTCCATAAGTTGGCCATACCTAAAAAAATACCATTCTCAGTATAAGAGATGTCATCTACTCTTTGTCATGCTGAATTACGGATACTGCTTAAACTTTAATTGTTATTGTGTTTTAATTGATTTCTTGTGGTACTGTAGCTTGACGACTAAATCGGAGGATCTTTTAATTGTTTATATTTTTTAAAATGAGGATTTAATTGTTGGATATACAGTTTTTTTTTTGGTTTGTTGGGGCGCAGGATACATTTTTTTGTATCCAGCATTTTTTTATACTCCAGGTGTACCAGGGCGGGACCCCTTCATTTGGTCCCTTGGAATAATGATTTAGTTATAAAAATTGAAATTAATGGTTGTTTTTAAAATACATGATGTAGTTAGACTAAAATATTTTGATTTTTCTTATTTATGTCTCTTGCCATTTTACACTTAGTTAGGACATGCTGTGCATGTCACTTGCCAAACAAAAAGGGAAAATGTCCGACATGTGAATTTGGTTGCTTAAGGATGCAACTCAGTTTTGTACCAAGTCCACATTGTAAGCTAACGGTAATGATTAATTATCTAATCCGAAATCATCATTAGAGTCCGACCCATTTGGTTTCTTCATATCGGCTTTTATTGATTAGGTGTTGACATCATCACAATCTTTCTGCCTTAAGTTTATTCTTGTAATGTGTCATTTAGATGAACATATCATTTCATATTTATGGTGCAGAATTACGGTATCGTTTGTGATATGGAGGGTTGAGGTATTGTTTGTCAATCACCCGGAACTTCTTGAGGGACTAAACCAATTCTTGCCAACAGGATATAAGACATCTGTCCCCTTTTCAAGCAAGTCTGGTTTTGATTTTGAAGAGGCAATGGGATTTGTTAACAGAGTCAAGTTACATTGTCAAAAGCAATTGAACTGATTAATTTTGGATATCTAAGCTTCTATGTCAGTTCATTAACGTTGCAACTGCAGGAAGCGTTCCCACATGACAAAGTGTGCTATGCCTCCTTTCTGAAACTTCTCAATTGACATCACAACGCTAACACGAATATTGCGGAGTTTGACCGGAAAGGTTGTTGCTGCTACTGATCTCAATGTTTCCCTTTTGTTATTCATCAGAATATAAAAGATAAATTATAAAAAAGAAAAAAAAAGGAGCCAAGAGAAAAAAGGAGCCAAGAGAGGGGGGTCTGTTATGTTCTGGGAGTTGGGAGGAAGTTCTTTTACTGTTTTTTTTTTCTTGTGAAACTGGGGGTAGAGTTAGGTTAGCTAAAAAGAGGGAATGTACACTTTCAAGATTCAACAATCCATTAACCTAATATCATATAAGGGGAGAGCTTCCATAGTATAGGTAATTATATATGTAAAAGATTCATAATTCATAAAGGAGTGCCATTAGTTTGTTTAAGATATAATACTTCAATTGCCCGCCAACAGTAGTGACGCATAATTGGATTTAACACCTTCTTGTGGGTATTAGAATGTGTACTGACTTCTCTTTTGGGTTTTGACCTATATATGTTGGATTTAAAAATAAGGATATCATAGTTGTATCATTATTGTGTGAATGAATGTGCATTTCCAACTCTAATGTCTCTTCCACTCCATTATTATTTATGGGTTTCTTATTTTCTTCTGTTGTAGATAAGCGGCGTTCATCAAAATAGGAAATATTTACTCGAGGATTTCTCTTACTTCCTACCTACCTACCTACCTACCTACCTAAGTCAGAGCAGAGCAGAGCGGTCGATGAACCAAAATATAGTTAGCAATGCAACACATGATGAAATTAGCAGAAACATGCAGTTTGCCTGGTCAGTCCTGGTAATGGGGATTGTGTTTAGAGTTCATTCCACCAAGAACTGAGGAGGATTCCAACTGAAGCATAATATATTATTATTGAGCTACTAATTACTATACTATACTCCTTGATTCGTATAGTTGGTCGTTTTTGGTGATGGAGTTTATGTTTTTTATCTTTGTTACTTTTTTATCTCACTTGACTGCTTACCCTTTTTCCTAGCGCCTGCTCAAATATGCTTTAGTAGTATACTTATAATTAATTAATTAAGACTCCATTAATTCGAATATATAGAATCAATTTTGCCTTTTGAAATCAATTAAAAATATAATATTCTCAAGATTTGCTATGAATTAATTTTAAAAATTGTATAGATTTTAAAAAGTACTACTAATTATAAAATTTGTTCCTTTGAAAAAAATAAATAAATATCATATGTTGGCTAAACAAGTGCAACAGAATGTGATGTTAATATTTAATCTGGGTTATTTAATGATGTAGATATGATTTCTGGGGGTTGTTAGTATCAAATTGATTTTCGTCCAAACTTGGGGTATTGGTGGTTTGGATATGTAAAATTAGTATTGACCTTCTAAAGTTAATTAAATTCATTTTAATATTCAAAATTGATATAAATTTTTTGATTTGGGGCTATAAAATCATAAAATTAGTAATAGTTTTATAAGTTAATTTAGTATTTTTTTGATCGTCAAAAAACTGAAAATAACATGTTCAAAAAAAATAAAATTGATAGCACAATTTCCTGCATGTTCATCCCTTCAAACTTACCATAACCTCACAATACAAAATATTAGCGCAATCCTAATTTTTTTTCAATCAATTAAAAATCAACCAAATAACTTGAATTGAGGCATCATATCTTCAAAATTATGTCAATTGTCATTCATCAAGCCAAAATTTATGCATCCCGTTTTTGCATGATTAATGCTTTCTAACAGTATATATAACTCATGCAGCCTCCACCTCAAAACACAAGAGTCTTAAACCACAAACATTAAGTATCATCATCATGTCAACAGCCCCAGTAAGTTGGACATGGGAAGAGAACAAAGCTTTTGAGAACGGCATTGCGCTGTATTTGAAGAAAGAATCGGAAGACGAATTTCAGCGGATTGCGGCGATGGTTCCAAGCAAAACGCTGGAGCAAGTGAAATATCACTACAAGATTCTTGTAGAGGATTTAAGTGTTGGATCCGAGGAATCTGATGATAATTCAATGGAAGATCACGAAGTCAATTCTTCTTCTCCCTCTTCTTCACCCAACTCCCTTTTTTCTTATTCTACTGCTTCGCCCTCCGGCAAGCTGGCCGCTGGCGATTCATTGAGTGATATGTCCTCCCTCCTTCAACAACTCCCTTTCAAGTAAGCCGCCGGCCCCGTATATAATTAATTTGTTTTAGAGACGTACAAACTAACTAATAAGTGGATATATAGGAAAATGATCCTTATAACTTGTATATTAATTTGTTTTTTGGTTACTTACTTTTCAGGAGAGGATTGTCAAAGCACTTCCAAGGGAAATCACAATCCTTCACTTGTTTATCAAACGTGAGGTGTTTGGAGGATTTGGCCAAGCCAGAAAACCCTTACAATAAGAAACTCAAGTCGTGCAAAAGCTATGTGGGATTTTCTGCAGAAACCCAAAACAGATCATCCAATGATCATCAGAAGCTTCTTCCTAAAAGCACTTCCTCAAGGCAGATCTCGAAGAAAACTTCAAGGGGTTCTTGATCTTCCCTCGTTAATTATGCAAAGAGGAGTAACAATTGTATCCGCGGTAGTTTACTTGGGCATAGGGATAGGCCCCCAATCCATCCTCTTAGATCTACTAATAGCACAACCAACATTTCTAATTAAACCCATACCCATACCCATACCCATACCCATACCCCTTTGGGATAACTCTTTTTATAATCTGATTTAAGAAACGGAAAATATTTGATAAATTTATTTTATAATTGTTTATAATCATTGTAAATACTGGTAAGTTTCAATTTTGAAATTTGTTTGATCAAGTATATTATTATTTTTTTAATAAATTTTTTTTTTATTTTTAAAATTATCTTTTTTGATAATTTACATTTGAAATAAGTAGTTAATTATCTGTCTAGGTTCCAGAATATAGAAGCTGGAATTGTTCCGTTTCCAGATTATATTGACGCGGAGCAATCTGACAGGTTGGATCGTCTAGTATCAAAAAAAGATTCATTTTTTTTATGCTCTTTACTTTTGTGCATGCTGGAAATAAGTTCTGAATAAAATTTAATGGAATGAATTATGTGTAATTATCTCTCTTCTTTTCTTCTTATCTCCCTCCCTCTCCTATGTTAGTGAAAATTTATTGAAGTCATGAATAAAATTTTATGGGATGAATCACATGCAATCTCTCTCTCACTCTCGTCCTTTTATGTTAGTTAAAATGTTTTTGAACTTGAAAATTTGAGGGAAAATAAAGAAAAATAAAATAACGTGTTTCAAATTATAAATATATTATTGATTTTTGAAAGTTAATTTGAGATATTGTTAAACTCTAAATTAAGTAGATTCGATAAGAACTATAAAATTTATTATTGACTTTTGAAAGCTAGTTAGCTTGAAATATTAATTTTTAAACTCAAAATTAAGTTGATTTGATAAGAATTGTCAAATAGTAAATTTTACACTTAATAGTAAATTTTTGATAATGTACAGTATTTATGATTATATTGACTACAATTAAACTAATATTTATCATATTTGATTTTGAAAATTTCTCATATTGGCTTCAAAAAGTCAACAATGATTTTAAATTTTGGAATTGAGAGAATATAAAAATTCAAAATTTTATTCAAGTTCTTATTTCACCATTCGTTACCCCTTTTTTTTTTTAAAAAAATTATTTGTGATTTTAGGTTTTATAGAAATTGTTTTCATTTAGATAGTATTTTTTATTTTTATTTGGATGTCATACACTGATTTTGAGTTTAAAACTAACATAATAGAAAAGAAATTTGAAAATTTAAACTTTTAGGCAATTTCTTTTGTTTGTGAGTACTTTAAATTTTAAAATGAATGGAAAAGAAAAGAAATGGACCGAAACTTTAGTTTTTGTCCAATTCTTTTGTTACCAAGTTTTTTAATGAATGGAAAAGTAAGAAATGTACAGAAAACTTAACCACTTTTCTTATCAAATTTTTTCGCCCAAAAGTGAACGAATTTGGATTGAAAGCCAAATAACATAAGATTATCTTTTATAATCTCTATTATACCCTCAAGATTATAAACATAATAAAACTAATATAAGGGAAAATAAGTAATGTGAAACTTGAGTTTTTTTTCTTTTTCCTTATAAACTCAGTAACAGCCTAACAGGAAAGAAAACATACAAATTTCTAGCTTTTTTTCACAAAAAAAATTAAGTTTTCATGAATATTTGTAGAGCATATATTTTACAAAAAATATTTCCAAAATTAAAAAAAATCAAATCAATGTATATATTTTCTACATGATACATGCATAAAGATCAAATAATTGTATATATTTTCTACATACATGCATGTAGGTTTATGGAAATGATACAAATACAGAATACGAAAAGTTTACCACGGATATGAACAGAATATTACATTGCATGCATTAATATAATGGAGAGTTTTGAAAGATTTTAAATGACGAATTTGGGACATACAAATTGCAAAATTAAGATTTAGTAATTGACGCGGTGTTATATTTAGTAATTGATGGGTTGGATAAAGATTAGTCTTACAATTCCGGGAGTTACCTTTCCAATGCATAAGTTTGAGACTTTGATTGGCAAGGTGGAATTGGACGAATTGGCCTAAAGAGTAGTTTAGTTTGGCTAATGACTTCAACTTTCCATTCCACCATATAAACCATCCATCTGGACGTGACTTCCATGTCACCATTATATTAGAGGCAAAATGTTCAATCATTATCCATTATTATAATGTTTAGTGGTTAAGACCGTGATATTTAGATTTTAAAAAAATAAATTTTCATTTTTTCCCCATCCAAAACTCAGATTTACTGATTGTTAACGCCAAATTTTGTACGTCTGACGAAATCACCAAAACAGCACGTCAAAACAGCGGCAACAATTGATTGTATTGTTGTGAAATCAAACTCACGAAATACACACAGATAAACATGCACACATTATTGTAACAGATAAAAAATATGAACACAGAATTTACATAGAACCCCGATTGGGAAAAACCATGGAGAGAGAGAAGAAATCCAATATAAAATAATCATAGGTGTACAAATTGTTTATTTGTGTCATATCATATCTCTTATTGTCCTATTGCTTATTGTTGTATTTATAGCTGTCATGTCCACCCAAATCCAATTAGGAGTAGAAGTCCTTTTTAGAATCGTCTTATAACTACAATTAATGATTGATCGATTTTTTCTCAAATTAGATCTCTTTATCACACCAAATAAGGAAATACACAATCTTACTTTAATAAGGACTCTCCCACCATTCGAGCAAGCTGTCAAAATAAATGTATATGGGCTATCACCAGATCTTTTTATGTTAGTTAAAATGTTTTGGAATTTGAAAACCTGAGTGAAAATAAAGAAAAATTAAATAATGTGTTTCAAATTATAAAATTATTATTGACTTTTGAAAGTTAATTTGAGATATTATTAAACTCTAAATTAAGTAGATTCGATAAGAACTATAAAATTTATTATTGACATTTGAAAGCCCGTTTGAAATATTAATTTTTAAACTCAAAATTACGTTGATTTGATAAGAATTGTCAAATAATAAATTTTACAGTTAATAGTAAAATTTTGATAATTTACAGTATTTATGATTATATTGACTACAATTAGACTAATATTTATCATATTTGATTTTGAAAATTTCTCATATTGGCTTCAAAAAGTCAACAATGATTTTAAATTTTGGAATTGAGAGAATATAAAAATTCAAAATTTTATTCAAGTTCTTATTTCACCATTTGTTACCCTTTTTTTTTTATAAAAAAAGTATTCGTGATTTTAGGTTTTATAGAAATTGTTTTCATTTAGATAGTATTTTTTTCCTTTTATTTTTATTTGGGTGTCATACATTGTGATTTTGAGTTTAAAACTAATATAATAGAAAAGAAATTTGAAAATTTAAACTTTTAGGCAATTTCTTTTGTTTGTGAGTACTTTAACACTCTATTTCTGAGTTTTGGACGGAAAAGAAAAGAATAAAAAATTTAAATTAGAACAGAAAAGAAAAGAATAGAAAATTTGATGTTTTCTTTTGTGTTGTTTTTGAGTTATTAATATTAAATAATAGAAAATTTAAAAATTTTCTTTTCTTGCATTTTTGAGTTCCAATGAAAAAAAAAGAAAATTATAATTTTTACAAATTTATCCTTCTATTAATTATAATCATTGAACCATGAATAAAAATATGCAAAATAAATTTAATCAAATTTTTTTCCCATAATTAATTACAAATATCCAAATAAATGTTAAACAAAAACTACTTCTATAAAGTCATTGTCATACCATACCCAAAAGTCATCAAACATAATCTGTATTAATAATACTAACAGAGATTATTCATCAAATTCTTCAAAAAATTCAATCTCCTCTCAAATGATAACTCAAACAATGTTCATGCATTGTCTTGATTTTTTAGTAGTCATAAATAGGCCTCATTGATTTTTTCCTCATCGAAATTCATTTCAGTTAGTCCTTTAAATATATCATTGGCAGAATAGACTCGCACATATGAATTGATAAATACTTCTCCCTGTTTTTCAAATGTCTCCCCTTGCTTTCCCAATATGGTAGCTAATCTATATATCTAACACATTAGTTAATTTACCTTAATCATAAGAATGTTTTGCCTTTTTCTTTTTTTCTTTTGAATTACTTACACTTTCCATCACAACATTTCATAGAAGAACGATTAAGGCAAGTTTCCTGAACTAACTCTGATTTATTTGAGCGAGTTTCTTACTTCATTTGATTCTATTCTTATGAAGTCTATGTGGTGTTTTAAAATAAAATGAACACAATTCTTCTATGATTGTGTGAATTCCATGCTTATGCAAATCTTTCAGTACTTGTCTAAATATTTTAGCGATGTTTTGACATAATTTGTTTAAGGAAGCGTTGATGTCATTTATTTCGGATAGACAACTGGTTAAGTATTTTATCGATTTGATATTAAAATTTTGAAATATTATTGATGTTAAGTAGCGTTGTCCAAACCAAATTATTTTGGTGTGAATTCAAAGGTAAATTTGAAATTAAACAAATAAATATTTTTAGTCAAGTTTTCGACTAACACGCATGGTGTCAAAATTTAAATGTAAACACATGTCACGGACGAGTGTTGATCAACATAGGGTATTATAGTCTAATCCCCTAAATGTACTCGTAAGTGATATCGGATTAGTGGTTTTAATAATTGGGTAGTCCTTTTCAATTAAAATGAAGGAAAGTTCTTGATCCTATGACCATTTTATTACAAATGACTTTTAAGTTGTTTCAAAAATGTTTTAGATATATGAAAAGTTTTATTCTGGTTTATATAATGTTTTATTCCAGTTTATTTGAAATAATTCACGACTATTATTCAGTTGTTGAATGAAATCATATTATTCTTGATTTTGTTGTTGAAATGTTATACTTACTGAGAAATTTAACGCTTATCTTTGCTTAAACTATATGATTTTATCTAAGGACGAACGTATCGAAAAATCTAGTATGATAAGGAAGGATAAAGAGGAAGAACTAGAAGATCTGGTAGTAGCTTAATATTCCTATGTAATATGTAATATTATGATATGATGAACACGTAATGGTTACAGAATCTGGGATTAAACGGATATGATGTAATAAATATAAATTACATTCGTGTCATTAAGCTTATATAGCTAGAGTAGTACCATGTAGCACCGGACTCACGTTTAAAGGCACTCGAAATTGGGGGCGTCACAAAAATCGCCTCTTACAAAGAAATCCGCAAAAACCTCTCCCAGTACCGCATTCGCTCTGTCGTTCCTCCTCCCCACGGCGTTGACTCATCTTCATCCTCAATTTCTCCCCCGAGAAACGTGATCCCTAGAAAACGAAGAATCAAACACCACAGAATTCCCCAAATCAAGAAAACTCACTTTTGAAGCTATTCGTTGTTTATGGTTTGTAAGAAGAAAATAACATTTTTCTGAGAAAACGCTAAAACACTATTTATATAATGCAAAAAATGCTAATCAACTTTCTTTTTCAAAAATTTTGAATTTCGCCATAGCGTTTATTTGAGAAGGAGAGAGATGAAATCTCTAATAAAAGTTTTTTCAGAAAAAGATGTAAAATCACTATTCACGTTAAAAATGCCTTTTCGTTTTTTACAAAATTTTGAATTACGACATAGCGTTTATTTGGGAAATGGGGACGGAAAGTGAAATAATTTTTTTTACGAAAAGTGAAAGTTGGTTTTGCGACTAATCAAGTGGGTTACAAGACGTAACCGAAAAAGTTAGATAATCCAACTAGGAAAAAAATGACTAATTAAATATAGATGGGCTAACTAATTAAAGGCTTGGTTAAGGTTTGAATGGCTTGGCTAAGATTGAGCCAAGTTGAGCCTAGGGTTAATGTGGTTTGGCTAGGGTTGGAGTTGTAACGATCGAGATCGTAGAATATCTTTATAATAAGATTTTTAATATTTATTAAATAAAATAAATATTTTGATAGAATAAATTGTGTGTTATGAGTTTTAGGTTGATTAATGACTTAGTTTGCCTGTTACATGACTATGTATGAGTGTTGGGAGTTTTGGGGAGAAAATAATTTTTTTTGAGAAAAACGCAAAAACACTATTCAATAAACGCATAAAACGTTAATAAACGTTTATTTTCAAAATTTCAAATTACGTTATAACGTTTATTTGAGAAGGAGAAATGAAATCTCCAACAAAAAAAATTTCGGGAAAAAACCGTAAAAACATTATTCACGCTAAAAATGCATATTCGTTTTTTTGACTTTTTTAAGAGAGACATAACGTTTATTCGGGATCGGGGGAACGGTGGAGAAATCTGATATTTGAAAATCGAAAGTCAATTTTTTAGCTAACCGAACGAGTTAAGAAAACGTTTTCAAAAAAGTTAAAAAATCTAACTAAAAAGGAAATAGAAATCAAATTAATTTTGGTCTGACACAATCTAGGTTTGAATGGCTTGGTCAGGAATTGAAAAGGGCTTGGCTAGGGTTGAGCTTAGGGTTTGAAGTGGCTTGGCTAGGGTTGAGCCAAGGGTTGAACTTAGGGTTAAACCCTAGTTTCTTGGAGCCAAAGTGTAGCAGCCATGGCTTAGACTTTGAGCCAAAGAATGGCTTGTCTTAGAGCTAAAGAATAACTAATCTTGGAGCCAAAGTTTTGAGAGGGTCATGTGTTGGGTATTTGGCACATGGGATAAAGGAGAGCCAAAGCTAAATGAGTGAGTCATTAGGGGGGAGTATCCGACCATGGGCTTGGAGAGATAAGGATGGATGGAAAATTTCCATTTATGGAAATTTTAGTGCAAGAGGGGACAAGCCCTTTAATGTTTGTCTCCTCCACCAAATTTGTTTCAACCAAACATGGCCTTAAGAAATCATTTAATCCTTTACCCTACACGAGTTAGCTTAACCTTAGAGGATGGTTAGGTTAGTTGGTGGGAGATAAGCTAGATTAAGTATCCCACACTTAGCCATTTCTTCATTCTTCATTGTAGATCAAGAGAGAAAAGTAAGAGCTTGAGAGAGAAAAGAGAAGATAAGAACTTGAGAGTTCCTTGAGAAAGGGAGAGAAGATCCTAACTAAGTAAAAGAGAAGGAGGATAGCTAGCTTTGATCATCATTCAAGCTTTAGCAAAGAAGTAGAAGCAATAACATCAAAGGTAAAAATCTAGAAACCTATCTACTTCAACCTTTTCTTTTAAAAGCTTTCTAGTATACTAAAAAGTGCATTGTTAGTGGATGTTATTATTTGATGGGAGATCATTAAAAGATCTTGGAATGATAAGGCTATTAGTTGTTTTATCTTGTTAAACTACTTGTTAATATGTATAAAAGTGAAAACGAAAACTAAAATCTTAAGCTTAAGCATGAGGATGAAAACGAACTTTGTAGATGACCTAAATTGGACTCGTAGAAGCGTTTTTTGTGGATTTGTTTGTGAAATACGAGTATAAGGATTTTTACATAAGGAAGTTATGGAAAATTTCCAAGTGGAACGGAGGAAACATACGCCATAACGAAGCTGTGACGAAATTTTCTGTAAAAGATGTCAAACATGAAAAATCCTAACTTGGTACCCTTTTCGGGCCAAGTTACAAGTTGTTAATGCTTTCGAAAAATTATTTCTTTATGATAGTTTTGTAGTTGGTAGAAAACGTGAGTCGTATACTCAAGAATGAGCTCAATCCAGCTTCGGATGAGTAAGTTGTGACGTTTAGATAATTTGTTATTAAAACGACTTTCGGCGAAAAATGGCTCCCGTGGGGTTTTCTGAGCCGATTTCCCGTTAAGTTAGAAAGTCGTGAAAATGATTCTTCCTGGGGATTTAAAGAGGATGTTACAAAGAAGAAATAGACATAAGAACGAGCTTATTCCGATATTGGACGAGTAAGTTATGAAGGTACAAAGTAGGTGTGATGAAAATAATGAAACAATCAAAATTGACAAAATGGGCACCTTAGATGCTACGTGCTGGGCGCGGGGCGCACCACTGTAAGGTTATTTGGGCTCGGGGCGCACCGGAGTAGCAGACCGCAGGACAACTTTGACATCCTTTAGCAAATTAGACATAAATTTTTCGTATGAACTATGATTGAGGTTATTCAAGATGATCCGGAAAGCTAAGAAGTAGACCTAAAACTTTCATTCAATAAGAATTGAGAAATAAGTTCAAAATAAGTTTTTAAATTTAGCCTTTTGAGGACTGTTGTGTAATTGGGGGCAAGGAGTGCTGGTTTCTTCGGAATGTCGTGACGCCAAGCCATGTTTGGCTAGTATTTCCGAGTTCTAAACACTGGAATTTGAAAATATAGTTTAGAGGAATGTAAACTAAGGAATGGTAATGGTATTGGACGTATCAATCGTACACAATGGCATGTCGGTTAGGCGTTTCGATTAGGCAAGTCGGGCGTGCGACGTACGAACGTCGAAATGCCGAGTTGAATATTAATGAACTTAAATAGTGTTCCGATTCTTATGAAACGAACATTATAAAACTTGAAATAAAGTTAATGTAAACCATAAGTGACACTTATATGTGGATAATTGGTATGTTTATGTGCACTGAATATGTAAGACTTTCAAAGGGTGATTAACGCTAAAGTATAGAAGACGTTTGAGGCAAGTATCTTAACTCCATTCAATTTTCTATATTAAATGCCATTTTTGAATCTTGTATAGTTATTTTTATGTGTAAGTTTACATTCATATGAACTATATTCTTATGAATATTCGTATGTTGACTCAAGTTACACAATAGTCATATATTGTGTGAATTCTAGACTTGTACAAACTCGTTGTACTTGAATAAGTGTTCAGCTATGCTATAATGCATAAATTGTTCAAAACTTTGTTATAACGCATGAATTATTCAAGTTTTAAAGTTCGATAGTGCATGAACTATTTTTGTATGTCAATGCCATTTGTTCTGGCAAGACGAAGATTTGGGATATTTTATCGGTTTAAAAATAAACCTTTCAAATATTATTGATGTTAGGTTGAGCTATCCAGCCCAAATTATTTCGGTGCGGATTCAGATTCAAATATGAGATGAAAAACCTTAATATTGGGGTATTTTACATCGAAAAAATCCCAACAGACCCCTAAGGTAGTCAAACAAACGCATATAGTCGTTTAGTCAGAATGTTGTACAACATAGGGTACAATGGGCTGATCACCCAACGTGCCCGTGAGTCAGACAGTTCATAGTTGAATTAATGTTGAACCTTTAAGAAATTAAAATGTTCAAGGTCTTTTGACCGCTCAGTATGGAGTTTCAAAATGTTTAAATAAAAGGAATTTATTATTATTATTCCTATTTATTCGAAATGCTTTCACAACTTTTATTTAGTTGTAGAAATAGTAACATGATTCATGATTTTGTTGTTCATTCAACTGTTTATACTTGCTGAGCTTTGTAGCTCATCCTTATTTTAAAATAAATGTCTTTAGTGAAACCAGAGCGGACCGAAGGTTCCGGTAAGGATAAAAGAAAGGAGAAGATGAACGAGTAGATGTTGTGTACTATTTGTAATAATTTAGTATGAATGTAATATTATGTAATAATATTAGTTTTTGAAGATGTTATTAAAGGTCTGAGAACCTAGGAATTAGAGTGAGATATATTATAATAATTAGTAATTACATTTATGGCATTATTAGTATGTTAGATAAGTAGAGTATCGCGGAGCACCATATTCAGGGTTTAAAGGTACCCGTATTTGGGGGCGTCATAGGAGCCGTGGGTAAGCCTAGGGTTATACCCTAGATACTTGGAGCCAAAGTATAAGGGGACAAAATGCAAGTGAAATGAACATGAAATGGTAGGGGAAATTAAATGAGGGGACAAGGGATAAGTCACTTACTTAATGGTTAAGTAAAGGGGACAAAAGAGGATGAAAACTTTCCATTTTTGGTAAGTTTTGAGCCAAAGGGAGCAAGTCATTTAATGTTTGTTCCCTCCATCAAATTAATTTAGCCAAGCAAGGCCTTAAGTAATAATTTGGTCTAGCTTAAGTTAGTTTAATTGAAGTTCTATCAAATTAACTAGATCATGGTTAGGTTAGTTGTAGGAAAATTCATTTAATAATCCAACACTTAATAACTTTTATTTCATTTCATTTCATAAGTCTTTAGTAAGTCATTTAAGAGAAAAGAAATCAAGAGAGAGAATAGAGAGAATGATATATAGAGTACATGGGTGAAAGAAGAACAAGGAAGAGAAGAAGGATCAACCTTTGATCACCATCTAGAAAGCCTTAATCAAGTAGAAGAAAGAACAAGAAAATGTAACAACAAACCCTAACTTCTTCATCTATTTCTTTTTAAAAGTTTTATAGTTTGATTGAAGTGCTTTGTTGGTGGTTGGTTTATGGAAGATCATGAAGGATCTTGAAGTTAAAAGGTGGTGATTGATGATATATATGCTAAACTATTGATAAATAACATGAAAGTGGAACCAAAAATGAAAATACAAATATATGCGTAAAGAAAGGAAAATGACTAATAGTGGACTGTTAAAAGGGGGCTATTTTGGAGCCATTTTGTTGTGGTGTCATAAATTTGAAAATAACGTTCTAGGGGTGTTATGTTATGCTCTTATGAGTTATGAATATCACCCAATTGGAACAAAGGAAAAAACTTTTGTAACGAAGTCATGGAGAATTTTTTCGTAAAACTAGTCAAAAAAGCTAAAAACCTTAGTTGACCATTGACTTTTGGAACGTTTTTCTGAGCTGTTGGAATTTCTATAAAATTCAAATTTTCTAAGGATCTTATAGTACGTAGAATAAGGAAGTCGTGGACGTAAGAATGACCTCATTCTAAGTTTGGAGGAGAAAGTTATGCCCTTCGGAAGAAGGCTTGTCGAATTTGCCAAAGAAGAAAGTTAGGCGTCAAAGGTTTTTGGGGCCACTATTTTGGCCTAATAATGGGTCTGGAAAACTTTTCCACCCGTGGGGATTTGAAGAGGATGTTACAAGGAAGAAAATGACGTGAACACAGACTTATTCTGACCTAAAAGGATCAAGTTAATTATGAGGTTCGGAAGGAGGGGGGTCAGAGCAAACAAGCAGAGGCTGACCAGAGCACACGCTGGGGGTACGATGGGGAGCTGGGGCATCGTTGCTGGAAATTGAGGCGTTGTTGAGTTGTTGCGTCTGTCTGAGCGTGCTGTTGTGCACGGGTGTATCATGAACTATTTTTGGACGCCGAGCGACGTGATGCACATCGGGGCGTGTTGTGCGACGCCGAGTGACGTGGTGCACGTCGGGGCGTGTTGGGCAACGCTGAGCAGCGTTGTGCATGTCGGGTGTGCCACAGGCGTGCCACCGTGCCGTTTCGCAGCGACATGCTATATTTTTGACATTGTTCTAAAATATTCTAACTTATAAGAAATGAGTACTACAAAATAAATAATAGTGAATATAAACCATCATAGGGAGTCGATAAGTGTAATAACCGAGAATTTTATGTGTTGTAATAAAGAATTATACGAATTTTTTTTAGCTTATATTTGATGTGAATTATGCAATTTAATTAATTTATTTATTTTAAGTTGACTAAGGAATGAAAAGGAGGCCAAGATGAATAAACAGTTAAGTTGATTAAGGAAAAGCAAGATAAGCTTATGTTATGAATTAACATAGCTTGAATACTGACCTTGAATGATAATGGAAAAATTAATGATCATTAAGTGAATAATTAGTATTACTAATATAAAGTTCTTGTATGAATATGGTTAGACATGTGTAAAAATTTATCGATCGAATGATAAGAGTTTTCAAGCCAATTAGGGCTAATTGAGTTAATGAATTGGTGGAAGAAAAAGTAAATCCAAGAAATAAGAATTTATTGAGTTAAGCTTATATTACTAATTAACTAATCTTGAGATAATAGCCTTGTGATATATTTATAAATATTGTAGGCATGAGTATTAAATAAACTAAGTGTTATATTTATTTAAGAGTCCAAGTATTTAGTTATATACTAGTGGACTAGCTAAGAGATTTAATTTTATATCTCCACCTATTTTATAGCAAATCTAATTGGGTTATATTATTAAACAAATGTGGGTAATTAAGTCCAAATTAGGTGGACTAGTAGCCCTAATTAAATAAAAAGGGTAAGGTATTTAATGTGTTGAGCATGTGTTAGTTTATGTGGCCCAAATAATTTAAATAGTAGCCCAAATAAATAAATGAATTGGCCCAAACCTAGCCCAAATGCTATGGAATTTCTAGAAGATAAAATGAGCAATTAAATCATTAAATGAAAAATCAAATTTGGGGAAACAGGAGGGAGAGTGGCCGGGCTATATGAGAGGGTCACATGGGAACATTATTTCATTTCTTCTCATTTTTGTCAAAGTTGCTCACCAACTTCCTAGCCTTTGTTCCCTAGCTAGGTTAGCTTATTAAATGGAAATCCTTTAAAATGTGGCAAGGCAAAGAAAATGAGAAGATATGGGATGATTATGTTTGTGTGTGTGTCTATATATATATATATGTATACAATTCCAAGGCTATAAATAGAACCTCTCTCAAGGGGTAAAATGCAAAGTCGACCACAGAACTTTAGTGGTTTTTGGGTATTGAGCCCCCTTTTGTTGGTCAACATAAATAATTGAGCCACTTTCTATTAAAAAATTTGGATTTTGAGCCCCAGGGCGCCACATGGGCGTTGACCGCCTAAGTGGCACCAGCTAGCACCGATGACGTGTAATTTTGTATAATTTTGCTGAATTAATTGTCATAAACTTGTTCTTACCAAGATTCGAACCCAAAATCTAAAGTTTGAAATTTTGACCATTATACCACTTGAGCACTATGAACCTAATTGTTAAATTATCCCTAGAATTAAGTTTTGTATTAAATCAATTTACTTTCCCTAAGAGCGTATTAAAAGACAATTGTACCCATCAGTATATACTCAAAGAATATATATATATATATATATATATATATATATATCAAATTAATTTATAGCATTATTGTTATAATATAAATGTTAATAAAATAAGATATAAATTTTTAAATACTCAAATATATAATATATATTATTAAAATACAAAGTCCTTTCGGTCCTTCTTCCTCACATCCACTCGTTCAGATCCAACTCTATTAACCACCAGCATTCCATCCAAATCCTTTTAAACAAACAAACCAAATTCCGATAACGAATCATAACTAATCTCCTTCCCATAAGCTACTGAATCCGAAACAATCATCCTGTGCACAACTGAAAACCCCAAAATTCGACTGAGTAATGCAAATGTATCATTCAATTTCTCCCCCACCACCAAACACTCGCTCAAATTTAACCTCAAATCTCACTCGAAAGCCTTTTCTGATGGCATAAAAATTGTAAAAGCTAGATCTTCAGGCAACATTTCAACCATCATTTCCCCAAATTTCCCTATCCTATCAACATTAAATTTTCTAGGTCGAATTGGAGTCGATGATATATCTGGAAGCCTAAGTATCGAAACAATTATAACAGAAAGGCAAGAAACAGTAGCAAGTACACAGACAAAGACTATTAAATTTCTAAAAAAGGAGCTTCTCCTCATAATGTTTTAGATTAGTTAGTAGCCAAGTCGAGCCCGTCATGTAAGCATTCCCAGATGCTATTTGGGCCGAAATTACTGCTCCAAGACCCACCCATGGTGGTCTCGTTCCACCTTTCAAGGTCCCTATCGATGGATGTATAAAAACCCAGGAGATTTCACGAGTAAAGAAAATTGGGACAAATTCTTCAGCATCAGAGGCACTGATGACTCCTTCGAGTGGTACGCCGAGTGGCCTCAGCTTCGTGGCCCCCTTCTCTCTCACTTTTCCGACAAGGAGACACCATCGCCGCCACAGGACGCCTCCACTAGCTGCACCGCCACCACCGGAGCACAGATTTTGGTTCCCGACTGTGGCAATTCCCCACTAGCCATGGTTCACGATTCATGAAAATCAAAATTGAAACCCTAGGCTTGAGGAGAGAGAATCCTGCTCGAATTATTTCTTTGGACAAAAGTTATAATAAATTGATTTCAAACTAACAAAAGTTATAATAAATTATAATAAAATTTAATATAAATTAATTTTTTAGTAAAAAATTAATAAATTTTAAAAATTAATTAATAAATTAAGTTAATATAAATTGAATTATAATAAATTGATTTAGTACAAACGTTAATTCTTTGGACAATCTAACAATTAAGCTAGTTGTGCTCGGGTGGTCTCAAGCCCAAAATTTCAAACTAGAGGTTCTAGGTTCAATTCTTGAAAGCACCATATTTTTAAGAATTAATTTTGAAAAAGTCCACGTCATCGGTGCGTCATCGGTGTCAGCTGGTGCCACGTAGGCAGTCAATGCCCATGTGGCGCCCTGTGGATCAAAATCCAAAATTTTTAATAGAAAGGGGCTCAATTTGCATTGACCAACAAAAGAGGGCTCAATACCCAAAAACCACTAAAGTTCAGTGGTCGACTCATATATATGTATATATATATATACATACACACACACACACATAATCATCCCAAGGCTATAAATAGAACCTCTCTCAAGTGTTAGAACTCTCATCTTATTTCTTAAGTTCTAAGGAGCTAGAGAGCAAACATTTGAGAGAGAAAGGAGGGGGCTGTCGAGCAATATAGGGAGGAGAGGAGTGTTCGTGTGTGTCTTCAAGCTACACCACATACGCTGGAAGGAGAAGAAAGTGTGCACCCAAAGCTCACAGGTTTAAAAGTTTTCTATCTTAAACCCTAATTAGTTTATGGTTTATTTATATGGTTGATTTGGAATCAAATGAAGATTTAATGTTTTTAATCTATATGATAGTAGATATATATGTTAGATGATGTTTTATGGTTAGATGTAGTTATGTTATGTGTTAATGAGCTTTGATGGTAAAGGAAATCAAAAAACTATTTTTACCCGAAAAACTCTAGAATTTTAGTCCACTTTGGACAACCACCATTTTTGAACCATAAATTATTTTTGAGATCTGTTAAAGCCGTGATTTAGATCTATGAGCTATCTAAATAACCTCACTACAATCACTAAAAAATATTAAATGAGCCGTTCGTAGCGTGATTTCTACCAAAATAGTTTTCTGCTAGAAAACCCTAGAAACCCCCTGGCCAGATTTTTCTGTGGACTATTTCGGCTAGTTAGAGAGCTTTAAAAATTCTGGTATTTTGTGATATGTTAAAATATGAAGTTATCTAGTTTTTGTCCAAAAATGAGCTTATTTCAACTTCATGAGACTGAGTTATGGTCCGTCAAAGAAGATACGATTTTTAAAACAAACTATTAGAACTGGAGATCTATAACTTAGAAAATTATGAAATTTTTACTCGAGTCATTGTTTGATGATATGAGGCTACTGTGTAAAGTTTGGAATTTTTGGATAAAAGGATAATGTTTAATAAATGTTGTTGTTTTGGACAGAAATGGCCTATTTAAAAATAGGAAATGAACTTGGAAAATTACAAGAAAATTATTTTATAACTAAAATATTATATATTAAATTTTTCCAGAAGATATAAAAATAATAAGTTAAGTAGGTATTTTGAATGCCTATGAATAATTTAAGAATAATTGAAGAAATTAAGTTATATTAAGTCATGAAATTTGTTAATGTGATTTTATTGGCTAATGATAATTAAAATGATGTATAAAGAACATATGAGGGTAATTTGGTCATTTTTAATAAAATGTTATAAGAATGGCATGTTATGTTTGTTAAATAAATTAAATAATAAGAGATAAACAATTAAATTAAATTGTTTATAATTGATTAAAATATTATTAAATGATTAATAATATTAGTAAATAATTAAAATATTATTAAAGAATTAATAATATTAGTAAGGGATTAAAATATTATTAAATGATTAATAATATTAGAAAGTGAATAAAATATTATTAAATGATTAATAATATTAGACGAGAGTTTAAGATGATTATTAAGTGATTGAAATATTATCAAATGATGATAATATTATAAATGGTTTAAGGTATTATCTAATATTTACTTATGTGACTAAATGTTAGATAATTTGTTATAGAGTAGTAGTATTATGAGTTAAGATGTGTTATGCTAATTGAAAGATCAATCTTATTAATAATATGTCTTTTCATAAGAGGTTAAATTAGATTATTTTGCGGTTATAACCAGAACATGCAAGTTTTCTAACTCAAATTTGAGTTATAATTTTTGTAAGTATATTAGTGGATTAATTATTGTCAATTATTCCATATCTATGATAATTATTGATATTCGCACCTAGTGTAAGTTTCTTGAACTTTCTTATATATTATTATGTGCAAATTTCCTAACCTGTACAAATTATTACTTTGTGCAAGTTTCTATCTCTTGTATAAAATTTATGATATGCGAGTTTCTTAACTTCCTTTGATTTTATAACCTTGTACAATGATTATTGAGTACAAATTCATATGTTCTTTTGGCTTTGTTTTTATGATTGATTCATCATGTTTGAAATTCTAAATTGCTTAATATTCTTACATTGAGTAAATCCTAAAACTTATACCAATCTTTTATATTTGTACAAGTGTTCAAGCAATCTTTAAAATTCAATTATGCCTGAATTGTTTAAGCACTATGTCGATGCCACTTGTCTCGGCTAGACTAATATTAAATTGTTGAAGCATGAAACGTTCTGTTAATTGTGAACTGATTTGTTATTAAAGATCTATGCCACTTGTTTCGACTAGACTACTATTAAATTGTTGAAGCATGAAACGTTCTATTAATTATGAACTGATTTGTTATTAAAGATCTATGCCACTTGTTTCGGCTAGACTAATATTAAATTGTTGAAGCATGAAACGTTCTATTATTTGTGAATTGATTTGTTATTGAAGGTCCATGCCACTTGTTTTGGCTAGACTAATATTAAATTGTTAAAGTATATATGAAACGTTCTATTATTTATGAACTGATTTGTTATAGAAGATCTATTCCACTTGGTTCGGCTAGATCGACATTGATATAATAAGTTGAAATTATAGCATTTCCTTGAAACCAATCCAAACCATATTGTCGTGGTACAGACTCATGATGTAAGACTGAGATGAACAACCCTTATAAAAGGGGAACTTTATTGTCGGACATCCGACCCCGCGCTTTATGTTTGAATATTATGCATAATATAGGATACAATAAGGTTGATCACCTTACGTACTTGCAGAAGAGTATAATTACTCCTTGTGATTAGCTTATACTCTTGGGGTATTCAGTTTTATTAACTGATAATTCCTCTAGAAGTTCACGATCTATAGAGATCACTCAACATTTAATATGGGAATAACCCTCTTTATTGAATGTTATTACAGTATTGCTAGTTCTTCATACTCAAGTGTATATTGTTGAACCAGACCTTGAAAGAATTTAACTCCTTTATTCCTGATATATTATTTTTTGCATGCTTTAAACTTGCTGAGCAAATTAGTTGCTCACTCTTGCTTAAAATAAAAATTTTCAGCGAAAGCCGAGGTAGCTGAAAGTTCTAGGAAGGACAAAGGCAAATAGAAGGCGATCGAATAGTGTCATGTGTGTACTGTTTATTATGATATATATATATATATATATATTGACTTAATTTTTTTGTATTATTAGACTTTGTATCGTAAAGGTTAGTTAGACTTGGGATAATGATATGTTTCGTATTAAGGTATTGTAATGAATGATGTAAGTCATAAAGAATGGGTAGATAAATGAGATGTGTATGTTTTATCGTGAGCACCGAATATGAGGTTCAAGGGACCTGGATTTGGGATCGTCACAATAAGAGAGTTGTGGCGTTCCCAAACGCCGCAATGCCATAAGACATTTTTGAAAGGTTGTCACGCTATTTAATTTATAAAACGCGAATAACATAAAATGAATAATAATGTGACGTAAACCAATATATGTAGTCTTTATGTGACTAATTAGTGTATTATTATTAATTAAATATGTAGGACATTGAATGCCATTTTTAAAGTAAATTGTTAAAGAACGAGGAAGGCAAGTTTCCTAAACTTTCTCAGATATTATTCTGTGCAAGTTTCCTAAACTTTCTCAGATACTATTACGTGCAAGTTTTCTAAGCTGTGCAAACTTTATATATTTGTGCTAGTTTCCTATATTATGCAAGTCTTCTAACTCCATTCAATTTTGTATATTGAATGCCAATAACTTTTAATCTTTTGTAATATTTTTGTGTACAAGCTCCGATGTTCGTTGGATTATAGTCATTTAACTATGTTCATATGACCATTTCATATATATGATTCGTATGTTTGGTTTTGCCTATGCAATACTTATATATCGTGTGAATCTCTAATACTTATATATTGTGTGAATCTCTAACTTATATATTGTGTGAATCTCTAACTTATATATTTCATATATATGATTCGTATGTTTATTCAGCTGTTTATACTTGCTGAACTTTATACCTCGTTCTTGTTTTGAATTTAATGTTTTCAGCGAATCCCGAATGTATCGAATGTTCCTATAAGAACAAAATGGAAAGAAAAGATGAACGAATAAAAACAGTGTGAACTATTTGTAATATTTAGAAGTATTATAATAATTAGTAAATACATTATCATGTGTTGAAGCTTTAAAGGTCAGCGAACTTGGGATTTAGAGTAAGACATATTTTAATAATTAGTATATACATTATCATGTGTTGAAGATTTACAGGTCAGAGAACTTAGGATTTAGAGTAAGACATATTTTAATAATTAGTAATTACATTTATTGTAACACCCCCAAAATAAGGAATATTTTTAATTCCTATCTTGTGTGTCAAATACTATGTCGTTCTAGATTTACATCATTCATCAATATTATAATTGATAAAATGTGGATAAATTTAAAACATTTATAACCTTCTTCTATTTCCTGAATCGCAACCTTTACAATTTGTCTTATTTCAAAATCATATATATATTATGATTTATTTCAACAGATTATATATGAGCATATCAAACTCAAGTTTCCATACTTCAACATATTATTTTATTTAATATTTCCTAGTTTAATACAACTTCATTCATATTTAAAATAATATTTATGAATAATCACAATTTACAATCTAACATTAACATCTCTTGAATACATTTATATCATCTGATCCAGTGAACTTATAATGTACAAGTTATCTAATACAACGAAAAACTTTACTTAACCATATTAAGCTTCTAGTATCAATACAAAAAACAACAATTTAGTGTCTTGTAATTTTCCTTACTATCTATTTGCCTGTCAAATGACCTACACAATTACGTTTACATACACATGCCAATTAGGCACATACTTGACGTCAAATATTAGTTTACATTAACTCTACTTATTACTTCTCATGTTCGTATCATTAAACTTAGATTACTTCTCATGATTATTATTACTTGTCATAGCGTTTTGGCGTTCGTTCGTCGTACGCCCATCATAACCTTCATGAACGCCCAAGCTTTATGTCTTTGCATATGCTTAGCACAATCCTATAATCTTTCATAACACTCTTTGATTTAGGTTAAATGGATTACATTTACTGATGTTCGTCTATTATAGCTTAGAATAATGTTTTAAGTCGTCAAAGACATTGCACGATTACGAATCCGAATACCCGACCTCAAATACCCGGACGCCCAATCAACAAGTCTTTCGTATGACTGACACGTCCAATTCATCTACTATTGCTTGTTTTACATTCTCCTAGACCATATTTTCCAATGACTAGAACTCTGAACTATTAGTCCAACATGGGTTGGCACCACGGCGTTCTGAAGAAACCACCACGGTTTGCCCACTATTACATAACAGTCCTAAAGATGCTCATTTTGATCCCGACCTCAAATCTCAAAACATAAAGAATGCAAATTGTAGGTCTACTTCTTATCTTACTAGATCATCTTAAATCATCCAAATCGGAGTTCGAACGAAAAATTTATGCCTAATTTACTAAGGGACGTCCAAACTGTCTAGCTTTCTGCTGCCCCAGAGCGGGGGGCGCCCTACTTAAACCTTGGTTGGCGAGGGGCGCGCCTAACCCGATAGTGTGCTTGGTGCCTATTATTTGTATTATTTGGAATTAAAATAAGAGAGCTATGACTTTTAACCCGTTTAATACGTGTGTGGGTTGAGTTGACTCGACTGAAAATTGAAGATCAACCGCTTCAACATTTACATGTCTTTTACTCTTTTTTTTAAAGCCACGTATGAAAATAGGAGAAGAGACTTGATGTGCGTCCAATAAATCTAACAGAATGGTCCAATTAATAAATTTTAAAAAGTTCAGTGTGCCAATTTTATAATTTTAAAGTTTAGTAGTGTAATGCTTAACAGTCACAACCACAATATGGTATTACCCATTTTGCCATTTAAAAATTGTGAGATTCTAAACTACTAGAGTACCACTAGTTACAAAATATTATTTGTAAAAGATAAATTGTACAATTTTACACTTTAAAGTCACAATACAATTATTTATTTATTGTGAAAAGAGGGAGTACCGTATTTATTGCTTTTAAAATCTAAATAAATTTAAGAATCTGGTATATAGAGTATTATTATGGTGGTTGATTAGTTTTTGAGTAGGTGAGTATTATGGTGGTTGATTCTTTTCGAGCAGGTGAGTATTACCATGTTATATAATGTTTGCTCTGATTCTAGGAAAATTAAAAGGATATTTGATGTAAGACCCCAACTTTTATGAATAAAGATTTAATTTTATTTATATATTATTATGAAATAGTAAGAGATTGATTTGATAAATGTGGTAAGTTATGGGTAATATGTGCAAAGTTTATAAAATAAGCAAGTGGTCATAAAATATTCATTGTGTCGGAGAATATTCTTGTTATCGGAGAATATTCGTACGACGACGTAGTCATTTGTGGGCCCCATAACGGAAAACTATCGGATGAAAAAAACTACAAGAATAAGTTTTCTAAAAAATAAACGCAAAACTGTTACCGTTAAACTGTTGAAATACCCGGTGGTTAAAATAAAGTAATACGCGTTGTTACACAGTAGCACACGGTATTGCACAGTATTTTATATTATTGTTGATTTAATAATTGTCACTGCACAGTATTTTACATTATCAAATCAATAATTCATATTATTTGAATAATATTATTAGACAACATTATTGACAATGTCTAGAAAATTCTGTCGAGAAAAGGGGTTGGGTTATTTAATTGCGTGCCAGTAAGGAGAAATCCTTATCGGAAAGCTCCTTCTTTCCTGGGAATAATCTGGTTATTAATATTGTGATTCTATCATATTATTTGTGAATAATAATTGATTATTGATAAAAATGATAAGTAAAGATTTATTCAATTTGGATATAAATGGAGGAATTTTTAGCAAAAGAGACAAATGTTGAAAATTAATATTTTGTCTTTTTAGATAAAATAATTCATTCAAATATATTATTATAATATTACATAATAATAGTATAATGTGATAATATAATAGTATAATTTTATAATTTAAATGGTAATATTTTTATAATAAATTCATGATATATGAATAAAATGAGGAGGAAGATAGCAAATTGGATCTGAATGGTTTTTGGTGTTATAAATGTTTTTGAAAACAAAACATGCAAAACATGTTTTGGTGGGCCCCACTTGTCCTTTTTTTTAGGCTGATGGTTTTTGTCAAAATACATATCCTTGAAAATTTATTTTTTCAGCTTTGGTTTGCTAGCATTTTTCTATAAATAGGGTGCTTAGTTAGAAATAAAAATCACACCAGAATCAGAAATTCCTTTCTCTATAATATTGAGCGTATTTTTGTGGGTATCAAGGATAGTTTGAGTGTTGATAACAGTGCAAGTTTTTCTCACCATAATATCCAATATTCTAGTCAGATCGAGTATTCTACTGAGGTAAGGGATGTTATTTTTCTTGTAAGGGATATTATTTTTTCCATAAATGATGTTACTTTCTTTCAATATTCGTAAAGAATATTATTTTCTTTCATATTCCATATTATTAAAGTGATAATATTTCATTTCATATTCCTAAATTTAAACTTACTACGGTAAGTATTGCTTCTTTAATTCCTGAAATAATCAGAAATTCCTTGAGTTTTGCATTTCATCTAATATCATTTCACCGGAAATGTTGGTATAAACTTTCTTATGAAATTTTTACTTTTTCATGTCGGGGATACTATTCACAAATACGATACTATTCATAAATATGATACTATTCACGAATACGGTACTATTCCTGAGTACTATTCACGATAAAAATTAAATTTTTTTTTTTGTCCAAGTTGTCTATTATGGTTTCTATCTTTGATTGGATCCATGTTTTGAACTTCATTCTTGAATTTTGCTCTACAATTGATTATTATGGAGTATTCTTGAACTTGGATAAATTAAATTACGAATCCCTAATATTTATCCTTTATCTCACTGGATTCGTTCTTTATATTATTTTTCATCATCCTCAGTCTTAAACGGTGATACAAATGAATATCTCCGGCCTGTAGTACAAAGATGATTGATTACTTGATGAATATCTTTGGCCTATACTGCAAAGATGAATGATTACTTGATGAATATCTTTGGCCCGTAGTGCAAAGATGGACAGGTGTTGATATGATCATGACCACTGGTGATATAAATGAATATCTTTGGCCCATAGTACAAAGATGAATATTTGATTTGAGATATATATTTATTGATGTTATAGGGATAACATATTGATGATAGACTTTTAAAACATAGAAGATAGTAGACATTATTCTCTACGTAGCTCTTCTAATGAATTGTTATTTTCGCTGCAGTTGTTGATCTAAAACTTGTTGTCCATAATATTTTATCTGATTTGTTGAAGACTAACAATAATTTATTCTTCATTATCTTAGTCATAATATTCTTTACTAGGCTAGTTGAGCTCACCCTTTTCTTCCATTGTTCTCTTCAGGATATGAGAATGTCGCAAGGATTAGTCAGAGAACGGAGTGATGGTCAAAGTTAGAGCAGTAATAGTCCTCACTATTTTGTAAAATAGTGTGATAATAATTGTAATTAATGAGGACTGAATTTGAGCATTTATATTTCGCATTATATACGATCTGTATTGAAGCTCACAGTCGTGTGGTCATATTTTGCACGACCGTATAATATAAAAGATGTGTATTTGGAATCTGTACCATGTATTTGGCAACTCAAAATGGGTTGAGTATTGAACCTATTTTGGGGGCGTCATTGTTGGTATCAGAGCTTAGGGATATGGTCTCTGGCGGAGATCTGGGAATAGAACTAGGAGGGGAGAGACGAGTAAATCCTTTGCTAGTGTGTCTTACCTAAGCTTATTTGTTATTTAATTGGTCAGTCGGAACATAGGGTTAATATGTGATATGTCAATTTGTTTAATTAACCCTTGTTTTATGGCAGTATTTGAGAATGACATCTGAAAATCAAGAGATGAACTCATATAGAGTTTTAAGTGATGAATTGAGAAGATGTATTTAAAGAATAAATATTGGAGATGTTTATTAGGGAGTACTAATTAAGTTATTGAACTTGATTGTAGGATGTCAGGCGAAGGAGAAATTAGAGATATCCATGTAGTGAGTGAAAAACTAATAGTTACACCTAAGCTAGTCGTAGAGGTAGCAGCTGAGAGTGAGGAAGAAGAGGACCCTGAGGAGGATTTATTAGGAGAATTTTATGATCGAAATGAAGAACTGCAGAATCGTATTCGTGAGTTAGAAGAGCAGGGTGAAGAACGACAGACAGCCGTGGAACAAATGGATACAGCAATTCAAGATTTTGCTACTTGATATGCGAGGCTTGAACAGAAGCTCTCTCTGGCAGAGCATATGATATTAGAGCTGGAATCTAAAAATGCAAGTGTCAACGATCAGTTGAAAGAAGAAACAACTGAACGAGTGAGAATTAAAGATGCATGGGTAAAAGCCGCAAGACGCGTTAATAATTTAGAAAGAGACGTCCGATCAAAGAAGGCCAAAATAGACGATATGGATTTCACTTTTTGGACAGCAGTTGGGAGAATCCAACATCGAGTTTGGAATTATCCTGTGCATAGCAATCAACCCCAATTTGATATGGATCGAAAAGTAATGATTTAAATCATGGATCAGGAGTACGACGAAGCAGTTGAGGGTGGAATGTGCTTTATAACGAAGTCAAGTCCAGCTGGGATGGTGACACCAAAGGCTGTCTCGGACAAGTCAAAGTCAGTGGTTCAAGGGAGAGAGTTTGTCGTGACTTCCCAAAATATTAGGAACCCGAACGAAGTTATCACGGGTTAGTTAATCATAAACTCTTACGAAACCTATACCTTATTAGACACCAGTTCTACCCATTCTTTTATTTCACCTACTTGGGCTCAACGTTTGAACTTGACCCTGAGAAATTAGACTTTGACTTATCTGTTGAAACTCCGTTAGGAGAAACCTTCGTTACATCCACGATTTACATATCTTGTTTGATTCATATTGGCACCCTTACATTACCTGTTGATCTTATCTCTTTGAAAATACTCGCATTTGATGTGATTTTTTGAATCGACTGGTTAACCACTTATCATGCCAAAATTGATTATTTTCGTAAGGTTGTTATTTTTCATATTCCTAACCAACCTGTTGTACGAATTCAAACAACCAAACCACTAAAATCAATCAATGTCTTTTCAAGTCATAAACTATTCGTTTATTGAAAAACGGATGTCAAGCTTTCATAGCCCATGTCACTGATTTAAACTAGAATACAGATTTGAATGATATTTCTATTGTTAATAAGTTTCCTGATGTATTTCCAGAAGAACTTCCTGGTCTACCCCCAGAACGTGAAGTTGAATTCTTTATTTACCTTGAACCCAGTACAAAACCCATTTCTAAAAACCCATATCGAATGGCTCCTATTGAACTTTAGGAGTTAAAGGTCCAACTACAGGAGTTATTAGACATCAGCTTTATACGTCCTAGTACATCTCCTTGGGGTGCACCTGTTTTATTCGTAAAAAAGAAAGACGGGAGTATGCGACTTTGTATTAACTATCGGGAGTTGAACCACATCACCATTAAGAATAGGTATCCGTTACCTCGCATTGATGACATGTTCGACCAGTTGCAAGGTGAGCAATTCTTCTCAAAGATCAATCTCCGTTCTTGATATCATCAGTTAAAGATTAGAACTGAGACATTCCAAAGACTGCCTTTAGAACTCGATACGCGCATTACAAATTTGTAGTTATATCTTTCGGATTGACCAATGTCTATGCTGTAATCATGGACATGATGAACTGAATATTTAAGAAATATTTGGATCATTTCGTGGTTGTCATTATTGATGACATCTTAATATACTCCAAAAGTCTCAAATATTTCTTCACCTAGAACGAACTCAATATGCGACAACGACGTTGGCTTGAGTTGTTGAAAGATTATGACCATACCATTCAATACCATCTTGGAAAAGCGAACGTGATAGCTGATGCGTTGAGTAGAAGATCACATATTAAAACGAGTGCGATGCTGTCAACACAAAGGCCCATTTTGTATAACTTACAAAGGACGAAAATAGAGTTCAAGACTCCGGGGACCCACGTGATGATGTCAAGAGTAGAACCAACTTTAATTGATAAAGTTAAAGCTGCTCGAGCTACAGACCCGGAGCTGATGAATGTGAAGAAGAAGGTGTAAGAAGGTGCTATTCCAGAAGCAAGAATCGATGAAGAAGGAATACTTCGAGTCAACTCCAGACTTTGTGTTCCTAATGATTCCAATTTAAAGTATAAAATCATGATGGAGGCACACAACACACCGTTCGCAATCCATCTTGGAAGTACCAAAATATATCGTGATCTTCGACATACATTTTGGTGGAGCAATATGAAGAGAGAAATCGCGGAGTTTATCTCGAGGTGTTTAACGTGTCAACATGTCAAGGCGGAGCATCAAGTGCCAAAGGGTCCATTGCAACCACTTGAGATTCCAAAATGGAAGTGGGAACACAACAACATAGATTTCGTTACAGGTCTTCCCAAGGTTTCTCAAGGCATAGATGCGATTTGGGTTATTGTCGATAGATTAACCAAATCTACTCATTTCCTGCCTATACAAGAGACTTATTCACTTGAACGTATTGCTCGTATGTACGTAAATGAGATTGTGAGATTGCATGGCATGCCAGTACCCATAGTTTCGGATCGTGACCCAAGATTCACTTCACGATTTTGGGTCAGTTTGCAGAAAGCTATGGGCACCGATTTACTATTTAGTTCTGCATATTATCCTCAAACGGACGGGCAATCGGAAAGGACTATTCAAACTCTTGAAGATCTATTGAGACTTTATGTTCTAGACTTCAAAGGGAGTTGGGCTAAGTACTTATCATTGGTGGAATTCTCCTACAATAACAGTTATCAGGCAAGTATAGACATGGCTCCATTCGAGGCGTTCTATGGACGACAGTGTTGTTCTCCAGTATGCTGGGACGAGGTGGGTGAAGCAACATTGTTGGGACCGAAGTTAGTACGTATGACTATGAAAAAGATTCAAATGATCCGGCAACGTATACAAACGGCACAAGATCGACAAAAGAGTTATGCGGATATTCATCGAAGGGACGTGGAATTTAATGGCGGAGACCATGTATTGTTACGTGTTGCTCCATAGAAATGAGTTACGAGATTCAAAAATAGAGAAAAGCTCAATCCACGATTTATTGGTCCATTTGAAATCCTTGATCGATTAGAAACTGTGGCCTATAGACTCGCTTTATCCCCAAGTATGTTTCGTGTTCATATCGTTTTTCACATATCCATACTTCGTAAATATGTGAAAGACCCAAACCATATTATTGAGTTAGAACCAGATGAGATAGCCGAAAATTTAACGTATGAGGAGGTACCTATCAAGATCTTGGATAAAAAGGAACATATCCTACGCTCAAAGGTTATAACACAAGTCAAAGTTTTGTGGAGGAACCATGATATCGAGGAAATGACCTTGGAGTTAGAATAAGAAATGAAAGCGAGGTATCCTCACCTTTCGAAATACCAAGTACGTACGTCAATTTTGAGGACGAAATTTCATAAGAAGGGGAGGCTGTAAGACCCCAACTTTTATGAATAAAGATTTAACTTTCTTTATATATTATTTTGAAATAGTAAGAGGTTGATTTGATAAATGTGGTAAGTTATGGGTAATATGCGCAAAGTTTACAAAATAAGCAAGTGGTCATAAAATATTCATTGTGTCGGGGAATATTCGTTTAGTCGGGGAATATTCATATGACGGCGCAGTCATTTGTAGGCCCCATAACGAAAAACTGTCAGATGAAGAAAACGACAAGAATAATTTTTCTAAAAAATAATGGCAAAACTGTTACCGTTAAACTGTTGAAATACCCAGTGATTAAAAGAAAGTAATACGCGTTGTTGCACAGTAGCACACAGTATTGCACAATATTTTTTATTATTGTTGATTCAATAATTGTCACTGCACAGTATTTTACATCATCTAATCAATAATTCATATTATTTGAATAATATTATTAGACAGCATTATTGGCAATGCCTAGAAAATTCTGTCGAGAAAAGGGGTTAGGTTATTTAATTGCGCGCCAATAAAGAGAAATTCTTACCGGAAAGCCTCCTCTTTCCTGGGAATGATCTGGTAGTTAATATTGTGATTCTGTAATATTATTTGTGAATAATAATTAATTATTGATAAAAATGATAAGTAAAGATTTATTCAATTTGGATATAAATGGAGGAATTTTTAGCAAAAGAGACAATTATTGAAAATTAATATTTTATCTTTTCTGATAAAATAATTTATTCAAATATATTATTATAATACTACATTATAATAGTATAATGTGATAATATAATAGTATAATTTTATAATTTAAATGGTAATATTTTTACAATAAATTCATGATATATGAATAAAATGAGGAGGAAGAGAGCAAATTGGATTTGAATGGTTTTTGGTGTTACAAATGTTTTTGAAAACAAAAACAAGCAAAACATGTTTTGGTGGGCCTCACTTGTCCTTTTTTTTGGCTAATGGTTTTTGTCAAAATACGTATCCGTAAAAATTAATTTTTTCAGCTTTGGTGTGCTAGCATTTTCCTATAAATAGGGTGCTTAGTTAGAAATGAAAATCACACCAGAATCAGAAATTTCTTTCTCTATAATATCGAGCGTATTTTTGTGGGTATTAAGGAGTGTTTGAGTATTGATAACAGTGCAAGTTTTTCTCATCATAATATCCGATATTTTAGTCAGATTGAGTATTCTACTGAGGTAAGGGATGTTATTTTTCTTGTAAGGGATATTATTTTTCCCGTAAATGATGTTACTTTCTTTCAATATTCGTAAAGAATATTATTTTCTTTAATATTCCGTATTATTAAAGTGATAATATTTCATTTCATATTCCTAAATTTAAACTTACTACGGTAAGTATTGCTTCTTTAATTCCTGAAATGATCATAAATTCCTTGAGTTTTGCATTTCATCTAATATCATTTCACCGAAAATGTTGGTATAAACTTTCTTATGAAATTTTTTCTTTTTCATGTCGGGGATACTATTTACAAATACGGTACTATTCACGAATACGGTACTATTCCTGAGTACTATTCACGATAAAAATTAAATTTTCTTTTTTTGTCCAAGTTGTCTATTATGGTTTCTATCTTTGATTGGATCCATGTTTTGAACTTCATTCTTGAATTTTGCTCCACAATTGATTATTATGGAGTATTCTTGAACTTGGATAAATTAAATTACGAATCCCTAATATTTATCCTTTATCTCACTGGATAAATTAAATAACGAAGTTATCACGGGTTAGTTAATCATAAACTCTTACGAAATCTATACCTTATTAGATACCAGTTCTACCCATTCTTTTATTTCACCTACTTGGGCTCAACGTTTGAACTTGACCCTGAGAAATTAGATTTTGACTTATCTGTTGAAACTCCGTTAGGAGAAACCTTCGTTACATCCACGATTTACAAATCTTGTTTGATTCATATTGGCACCCTCACATTACCTGTTGATCTTATCTCTTTGAAAATACTCGCATTTGATGTGATTTTTTGAATCGACTGGTTAACCACTTATCATGCCAAAATTGATTATTTTCGTAAGGTTGTTATTTTTCATATTCCTAACCAACCTGTTGTACGAATTCAAACAACCAAACCACTAAAATCAATCAATGTCTTTTCAAGTCATAAAGCTATTCGTTTATTGAAAAACGGATGTCAAGTTTTCGTAGCCCATGTCACTGATTTAAACTAGAATACAGATTTGAATGATATTTCTATTGTTAATAAGTTTCCTGATGTATTTCCAGAAGAACTTCCTGGTCTACCCCCAGAACGTGAAGTTGAATTCTTTATTGACCTTGAACCCAGTACAAAACCCATTTCTAAAAACCCATATCGAATGGCTCCTATTGAACTTCAGGAGTTAAAGGTCCGACTACAGGAGTTGTTAGACATCAGCTTTATACGTCCTAGTACATCTCCTTGGGGTGCACCTGTTTTATTCGTAAAAAAGAAAGACGGGAGTATGCGACTTTGTATTAACTATCGGGAGTTGAACCACATCACCATTAAGAATAGGTATCCGTTACCTAGCATTGATGACATGTTCGATCAGTTGCAAGGTGAGCAATTCTTCTCAAAGATAAATCTCCGTTCTTGATATCATCAGTTAAAGATTAGAACTGAGACATTCCAAAGACTGCCTTTAGAACTCGATACGCGCATTACAAATTTGTAGTTATATCTTTCAGATTGACCAATGTCTATGCTGCAATCGTGGACATGATGAACTGAATATTTAAGAAATATTTGGATCATTTCGTGGTTGTCATTATTGATGACATCTTAATATACTCCAAAAGTCTCAAATATTTCTTCACCTAGAACGAACTCAATATGCGACAACGACGTTGGCTTGAGTTGTTGAAAGATTATGACCATACCATTCAATACCATCTTGGAAAAGCGAACGTGATAGCTGATGCGTTGAGTAGAAGATCACATATTAAAACGAGTGCGATGCTGTCAACACAAAGGCCCATTTTGTATAACTTACAAAGGACGAAAATAGAGTTCAAGACTCCGGGGACCCACGTGATGATGTCAAGTGTAGAACCAACTTTAATTGATAAAGTTAAAGCTGCGCGAGCTACAGACCCGGAGCTGATGAATATGAAGAAGAAGGTGTAAGAAGGTGCTATTCCAGAAGCAAGAATCGATGAAGAAGGAATACTTCGAGTCAACTCCAGACTTTGTGTTCCTAATGATTCCAATTTAAAGTATAAAATCATGATGGAGGCACACAACACACCGTTCGCAATCCATCTTGGAAGTACCAAAATATATCGTGATCTTCGATATACATTTTGGTGGAGCAATATGAAGAGAGAAATCGCGGAGTTTATCTCGAGGTGTTTAACGTGTAAACATGTCAAGGCGGAGCATCAAGTGCCAAAGGGTCCATTGCAACCACTTGAGATTCCAAAATGGAAGTGGGAACACAACAACATAGATTTCGTTACAGGTCTTCCCAAGGTTTCTCAAGGCATAGATGCGATTTGGGTTATTGTCGATAGATTAACCAAATCTACTCATTTCCTGCCTATACAAGAGACTTATTCACTTGAACGTATTGCTCGTATGTACGTAAATGAGATTGTGAGATTGCATGGCATGCCAGTATCCATAGTTTCGGATCGTGACCCAAGATTCACTTCACGATTTTGGGTCAGTTTGCAGAAAGCTATGGGCACCGATTTACTATTCAGTTCTGCATATTATCCTCAAACGGACGGGCAATCGGAAAGGACTATTCAAACTCTTGAAGATCTATTGAGACTTTGTGTTCTAGACTTCAAAGGGAGTTGGGCTAAGTACTTATCATTGGTGGAATTCTCCTACAATAACAGTTATCAGGCAAGTATAGACATGGCTCCATTCGAGGCGTTCTATGGACGACAGTGTCGTTCTCTAGTATGTTGGGACGAGGTGGGTGAAGCAACATTGTTGGGACCGAAGTTAGTACGTATGACTATGAAAAAGATTCAAATGATCCGGCAACGTATACAAACGGCACAAGATCGACAAAAGAGTTATGCGGATATTCATCGAAGGGACGTGGAATTTAATGGCGGAGACCATGTATTGTTACGTGTTGCTCCATAGAAATGAGTTACGAGATTCAAAAATAGAGAAAAGCTCAATCCACGATTTATTGGTCCATTTGAAATCCTTGATCGATTAGAAATTGTGGCCTATAGACTCGCTTTATCCCCAAGTATGTCTCGTGTTCATATCGTTTTTCACATATCCATACTTCGTAAATATGTGAAAGACCCAAACCATATTATTGAGTTAGAACCAGATGAGATAGCCGAAAATTTAACGTATGAGGAGGTACCTATCAAGATCTTGGATAAAAAGGAACACGTCCTACGCTCAAAGGTTATAACACAAGTCAAAGTTTTGTGGAGGAACCATGATATCGTGGAAATGACCTTGGAGTTAGAATCAGAAATGAAAGCGAGGTATCCTCACCTTTCGAAATACCAAGTACGTACGTCAATTTTGAGGACGAAATTTCATAAGAAGGGGAGGCTGTAAGACCCCAACTTTTATGAATAAAGATTTAACTTTCTTTATATATTATTTTGAAATAGTAAGAGGTTGATTTGATAAATGTGGTAAGTTATGGGTAATATGCGCAAAGTTTACAAAATAAGCAAGTGGTCATAAAATATTCATTGTGTCGGGGAATATTCGTTTAGTCGGGGAATATTCATACGACGGCGCAGTCATTTGTAGGCCCCATAACGAAAAACTGTCAGATGAAGAAAACGACAAGAATAATTTTTCTAAAAAATAATGGCAAAACTGTTACCGTTAAACTGTTGAAATACCCAGTGATTAAAAGAAAGTAATACGCGTTGTTGCACAGTAGCACACAGTATTGCACAATATTTTTTATTATTGTTGATTCAATAATTGTCACTGCACAGTATTTTACATCATCAAATCAATAATTCATATTATTTGAATAATATTATTAGACATCATTATTGGCAATGTCTAGAAAATTCTGTCGAGAAAAGGGGTTAGGTTATTTAATTGCGCGCCAATAAAGAGAAATTCTTACCGGAAAGCCTCCTCTTTCCTGGGAATGATCTGGTAGTTAATATTGTGATTCTGTAATATTATTTGTGAATAATAATTAATTATTGATAAAAATGATAAGTAAAGATTTATTCAATTTGGATATAAATGGAGGAATTTTTAGCAAAAGAGACAATTATTGAAAATTAATATTTTATCTTTTCTGATAAAATAATTTATTCAAATATATTATTATAATACTACATTATAATAGTATAATGTGATAATATAATAGTATAATTTTATAATTTAAATGGTAATATTTTTACAATAAATTCATGATATATGAATAAAATGAGGAGGAAGAGAGCAAATTGGATTTGAATGGTTTTTGGTGTTACAAATGTTTTTGAAAACAAAAACAAGCAAAACATGTTTTGGTGGGCCTCACTTGTCCTTTTTTTTGGCTAATGGTTTTTGTCAAAATACGTATCCGTAAAAATTTATTTTTTCAGCTTTGGTGTGCTAGCATTTTCCTATAAATAGGGTGCTTAGTTAGAAATGAAAATCACACCAGAATCAGAAATTTCTTTCTCTATAATATCGAGCGTATTTTTGTGGGTATTAAGGAGAGTTTGAGTATTGATAACAGTGCAAGTTTTTCTCATCATAATATCCGTTATTTTAGTCAGATTGAGTATTCTACTGAGGTAAAAGATGTTATTTTTCTTGTAAGGGATATTATTTTTCCCGTAAATGATGTTACTTTCTTTCAATATTCGTAAAGAATATTATTTTCTTTAATATTCCGTATTATTAAAGTGATAATATTTCATTTCATATTCTTAAATTTAAACTTACTACGGTAAGTATTGCTTCTTTAATTCTTGAAATGATCATAAATTCCTTGAGTTTTGCATTTCATCTAATATCATTTCACCTAATATCATTTCACCGAAAATGTTGGTATAAACTTTCTTATGAAATTTTTACTTTTTCATGTCGGGGATACTATTTACAAATACGGTACTATTCACGAATACGGTACTATTCCTGAGTACAATGCACGATAAAAATTAAATTTTCTTTTTTTGTCCAAGTTGTCTATTATGGTTTCTATCTTTGATTGGATCCATGTTTTGAACTTCATTCTTGAATTTTGCTCCACAATTGATTATTATGGAGTATTCTTGAACTTGGATAAATTAAATTACGAATCCCTAATATTTATCCTTTATCTCACTGGATTCGTTCTTTATATTATTTTTCATCATCCTCAGTCTTAAACGGTGATACAAATGAATATCTTTGTCTTGTAGTGCAAAAATGATTGATTACTTGATGAATATCTTTGGTCTGTAGTGCAAAGATAAATGATTACCTGATGAATATCTTTGGCCCGTATTGCAAAGATGGACAGGTGTTGATATGATCATGACCACTGGTGATACAAATGAATATCTTTGGCCCGTAGTGCAAAGATGAATATTTGATTTTAGATATATATTGATTGATGTTACAGGGATAAAATATTGATGATGGACTTTTAAATCATAGAAGATAGTAGACATTATTCTCAACGTAACTCTTCTAATGAATTGTTATTTTCGCTGCAGTTGTTGATCTAAAACTTGTTATCCATAATATTTTATCTGATTTGTTGAAGACTAACGATAATTTATTCTTCATTATCTTAGTCATAATATTCTTTACTGGGCTAGTTGAGCTCACCCTTTTCTTCCATTGTTCTCTTTAGGAAATGAGAATGTCGCAGGGACTAGTCAGGGAATGGAGTGATGGTCAGAGTTAGAGCAGTAATAGTCCTCACTATTTTGTAGAATAGTGTGATAATAATTGTAATTAATGAGGACTGAATTTGAGCATTTATATTTCGTATTATATACGATCTTTATTGAAGCTCACAGTCGTGTGGTCGTATTTTTCATGACCGTATGATATAAAAGATGTGTATTTGGATTCTGTATCATGTATTTGGCGACTCAGAATGGGTTGAGTATTGAACCTATTTTGGGGGCGTCACATTTGATAACAACTTAATGGGTCTCAACAACATAAAATATGAATCAGAAAGTCATTCAGATTATTTATTTAGGTATTGTAGGATCTGAATGAGTCTTGATAAATCTGATTAATAAAGGCAAAATATATTATCTACTTATTTAGTATAATTCAAAGGGTTAAAATAATAAAAAACTATTATTCGGTATAATTCAAAGGAAATAGTAAAAATTATTATTCAAATGTTTTAATTATCAAATAAATTTTTTTATTCAATATTTAGATTCGTAAAAAATTATGCTTCATTCATGTTACTTAAACATTTCATTCAGTTTTGTCTAACAGTCTTAAAAACGATTTTTAGTTAATGTATTATTGTTCCTGCAATATAAAGCAAATAAACGTCATCAAGTGTCGACGTGGAATGAAAATTTCAAGTATTGTAAGAGCTCAAATCAAAATACTCAATAAACATTAGTTTTACTGAAAAAGGATTCAATCTAACCAAGGATTCTCTTATGGCTATCTTGTTACAAGTTACGACCTAACTCCAATCATTAAATTTGTCATTCGATTTAGTCAAAATCTAACTTATAAAACTCAATAAACATTAGTTTTGCTTTTTTATTCTCTTGATCATTCTTCCTTCCTATGAAGCATATCTTATCTTATATAAACATTCATTGAGAGATTGCCCATCTCTTTGTGTAAATTGAGCTTTGGAGAGTGGGAAATTTAACAAAATTGAAATGAACTATACCACTACTTTTACTTTGAGTACCTTAAATGTGGTCGGATTTGAATACACTAACAAACCTTTTACTATATATTTTTTATTACCTAAATGAATACTCTTTCCATTCAAAATTTAGGATCATTATTGATTTTAAAAATTAATTTGATATATTTTCAAAGACTAAATTGAGAGGATTTATTAAAAATTATGAATAAATAAATAAATCTTATAATGAGCAGTACTTTTGAGATAGTTTACAATATTTATCGTTATATTGATTAACATTAAATGAATTCGTGCTAATTTTGAGTTTGAAAATATTTTTAGTTGACTTTAAATGATATTTATATTTTGGAATGGAGGGAATATAAATTTGGTTGAATTTGTTGTTTGACACCAAATGTTTATATAAATTATGTGCTTCACATGCATGGTAATCAAACCCGGACTAGACCGCAGGTTCGATTGGTAAAAACCAAAATCGGTCGGTTCTCCAGTCTGGTTCAAACAAAAAAAATGTTTTTAATCAAAACTCGGTCAAACCCGGTGACTCGACGGTTGGACCGGTCAACCCAGCGACCCGGTAATCGGGTCACCAGTTTTACCGGTTCCCTACCTCATTATTTTTTGCTAAGTCTTTGAATTTGATTGAATGAATGTATCATTGATTGAGTTTTGAGTTATGATCATGATTTAATATCTTTCTTTTCATATAGATTTAGTATTTATTTCAATTGTATAAAGTAATCATTGTACAAATAGATTTAGTTTTTTTTACCCAATTCGATTGAATGTATCCTAGAGATGTTTATTATTTGTGTTTGATTTTATCACTCTTGAGTTTTGAGTTATGATCATGATTTAATATCTTTCTTTTTAAATAGATTTAGTATTTATTTGAATTGTATAAAGTAAATATTGTACAAATATGTTTTTTTGGTAGATAAATTGATTAATTTTACATATTTACTAAGTATTATATATAATAATTAATATATTTAATTATTTATTATTTATTACATATTAATAACGTCATCGGGTCAATAACAGTCCGACCACGATTGGACCAGTGACCCATCCACCTGATAGCTTTTCCGGTTCGATGAACGATTCGAGTCTGAAAACATTGTTAACATGCATAGGCAGCAGCCTATGTGATTGTATATAAATTTAATCATGCCCTTCTTTCCATTATTATATTCATATATTGTTGTATATAATTGTGGTGCATCACAAGTTATAAAAATATATCATCAAAATTATTTTATAAGGTAAATAAATTAAACAAGGGAGAGGAGTTTTGTGTGTGCACCAAAAAAAATTAAAATAAATTAGGTGTTCTTTTGTAAAGAATAAAATTGCATAACATAAAAGTTAAAATTTCCCATATTTTCTTTATCATTTTTCCTTATATTTTCTAACCCCCAAAGGCAAAAACTCACAATAAATATGGAGTGGTTTGCATGGAGTTATCATAAAGGGCTGTAAACTTGGTATTAATCACGTTAACTGCAGGTAATTAATAATCAATTATTGTTTGGGTAAAAAAAAATCAAATACTGCCCACTAATTTCCTTTCATATGATTCTGATAATAACAAAACTTGTCAAAACAAACACAACGTTATTTAACGACATGAACTATATTTTGTTAATTTTTTTTTGCTAATTTCTGCATACGCACACCACACTCATAAGGCAAGAGTTACTATTCGGATATAATCCACCGACCCCTACATGGACTGAAGGCCTGGGCCGAGGAGGGTTCCTTGAGCCCAATGGGCCAAAACCAAACTTGGAGTAGCAGTGTTTGGGATCGGGTATCCGAGTCCTTGGGGCCGGAACCCAGGCCCAACTGATGGTATATGGACCGGGCATCCGAGTCTTTCGGACCGGAGCTATGGCCAGTATGATGGTGTTTGGGGTCAGGCTACCGAGCCCTTCAGGCCGTAGTCTAGACTGAATTGGAGAAGATCGGGATCGGACTACTGAGCCCTTCGGGCCGGAGTTCAGACCAGTTTATAAGGTCCATACTGAAGGGTTATTCCTCAGATGGAGTCCGGAGTAATAAGGAGTCCAAATGATTAAGGACTCAAGCCCTAATCATATCTAAATACCAACTCCTATAAGGTAAGTGGTTGGATAACCACCAACTTGCAATTTTAAAGGAGATTGCGTTGGACCCAAACAATGGTAATTCCCATTGTTTAGGAGTCCTAATCCGATTGGGACATGGACTCTAAAGCGGTGAGAATGGCTATAAATACAAGGCTTGACCTAAGTTAACAGGTAATACTCACTTGAGCACCAAATACTAAAGCCTCCATTGTTAAGCCTTGTGACCAGCCTGTACTCATTCTCACACCGGAGCTATCACCTGGCGGCCCAAGCCGTCAAGCTTTGTTTGTGACTCGTTATTGTGCAAATTTAAGCGCGTGGATTCTGTGATTGGACACGCCGACAAAACCAGGCGTTAACATTGGCGCTAGAAGAAGGGGTTTTAGTGCTTTGACAATCACTTTGCACTTTTTCCGGTTGAAAGACATGGCTAGTAAGGACGGTGGTGCTTCAAACCAGGAGAAGGCTAAGACTCACCTGACGACCCTGGTCAGGGCATCGGTCAAGGACCGAATGGGGCCGAGTAATCCAGGAGGGAAATTTGGTGTTGGTCCAGTCGGCACGACGGCAACTGTTCGTTCCCAGTCAGCATACTCCGATTCCCCAGCACATCCACATTGAGGACAACCAATCCCAGGCCTACCAACGACGGGATAAGGATCGGGTGGAGAACAGCTGGGATCAGCGTGAGTTTATTCTTTTGACAAAAATACAGCAGAATAAGGACGCCATGCTGGCCTTGTGCCTCCAACAAGAGGAATTGGAATTACAGATGGCTAAGGTGGCTGGATAACAGGAGGCCTCTTCGAAGAGGCGTAGGCATCGAAGCCGATCCAGATCGCCACGTCGGGATGAGGCTGGAAAGAGCAGGAGCAGACATAGGAGTCATTCTAGGGAAAGGAGGAGACGAAGGAGGAGTCGTTCACTTGAACGGAAAGCTGATCACCTGGGCCGATCAGGGACAGAGGACGAGGATCGGATATTTAGAATATGAGAGGGACAGGCACATGCCATCCCCCCGTAAAGAGGAGTCCGACCCCCTTGCTCGACGAGTTACGGAGTTGGAAAAGCTTCTGACAGCAAAGAGTCAGATGGGAACACCCTCGAGCTGTCATAGTTCACCCTTCTCGCCCAAAATCAATCAGGTCACTGCTGACCCAAAGAAGAAGATGCCCCCGATGGAGACATATGATGGGCTGGGGGACCCTTATGATCATTCAGATGGATATGACAAGCTGATGACATATTACGGGCATTCGGATGTCGCTAAGTGTCACATGTTTGCAACCACCCTGAAGAAGAGTGCCAGAGAATGGATGGGAACTTTGGCATCGGGAACCATCAGTTCGTGGAGCGATCTTCGGGAAACGTTCCATGCTCGGTTCGAGAGTAACAGGAAAAAGGGAAAGATCACTGCTTCTCTCATGCAGGTGAGGCAACGTTCGGATGAGAGCCTCGGCACGTATGTCAAGAGGTTTTGGGAAGCTGTGGGATCGGTGGCAGAGTTAAATTCACCACAGGCCTTGGGATTCTTCATAACAGGTCTGGATATATGAAGATCAAAGAAGCTGATGAAAGACCTGGTGATCAACCCACCCTCGGACCTGACTGAAGCTTTTCATCGGGCTGAAGGGTTCATTGCTATTGAAGAAGCCATAGGAAACTTCAGGCCCCACTCACACGATAAGTCTAAGGACCGAGAAAAGCAGACCCACCAACGGTTCGAGCAATAATCAAGGGAGGTCGGATAATCAGGGGAAGAAGAACTACAATAGCGGGGGATCGGGCAGTGGCCAACCACCCTTCCCAAGTAGAAGTGTCAACAGGGTTTACACCCCCCTCAATACCAATCGAGCCAAGATATTGGACGACATCAGAAACAAGCCCTTTTATGAGCCCTGCACGACACGGCCGAAGCCTGGGAAACTGAGTAGGGATAAATTCTGCCAGTACCATCAGAACTCAGGCCATATGACAGAGGAGTGCCATGACTTGGGTGATCTAATAGAAAAGAACATACAGAATGGGAAGTTGGTTCAGTATGTGGCTGGTAGAGAAAATACCGAGATTCAGCAGAGGGAAGAAGACAGAGTTCAGGCCCGAGACACACAGCCAACTCAGAACCAGCCTGCTCGAGGAGTGATTGACATTATTTTGGGCGGTTCGATGAGGCGTGTGACCAGGAGGAAAAGAAGTGAGCACCTAGATGCAGTCCTATCAGTTGCTGGGTCCTCGACAAAGAAGGACAGAGCCTTCCCGGGGACAGTTATCTCCTTTTCAGACGAAGATTATCCCTCAAATCCCATAGAATTAAATGACGAGGCACTGGTGATAACAGCTCAGGTCAAACCAGTGGATATGAAACGGATGATGATCGACAACGGGTCTTCGATCAACATACTGTACACACATGCCTACCAAAGGATGGATCTAGAGGGGGAGAAGATGGAACTAGGGGGGGAGGACCCTTGTATGGATTCAGTGGCGACCCAGTGTATGTATCGGGCACCATCGAGCTGCCGGTTAGGTTCGGCACAGCACCTCAGCAGGTAGAGGTAATGGTTAGATTTTTTATGGTCTAAGTGTCGGCTTACAATGCGATATTGGGAAGACCGACTCTGGCAGCCTTGCAAGCAGTCACGTCTATACCCCACTTCAAAATTAAGTTTCCAACACTGAACGGGATCGGGGAGGTAAAAGGTGATCTTAACATTGCCCGAAGGTGTTATCGGAATATATTGATCTCTTCGGGGGTCGGGGTGAGCAAGCAGAAGCAGACAATGGCTATCGAGATAGAACCATTTACAGAAGGCAGCACAGAGCCGCTTGCCCTACCAGCCGAGGAAATAGAGGATGTACAGTTGATCCCGGGGAATAAGGAGAAACTGATCAAGATAGGTTCGGGACTGACAAAACCCTTCGGACAGGGTTGATAGACCTGCTTCGGGTGTATACGGATATCTTTGCATGGGTACCTAGTGATATGCTCAGAGTTGACAAGTCAATAGCAGTGCACAGGTTGGAGGTGGATCCAAGTAAGAAGCCAGTTATACAGAAAAGGAGGATTTTTGCCCCAGAACGACAGAAGATCATTGATGACGAAATTGCTAAACTTCTGGAGGTCGATTTTATCTTCGAAATTGACTACCGGGAGTGGCTGGCGAATATGGTACTGGTTCAGAAATAGAATAGGAAATGGAGGATATGCATCGACTACACGAATCTGAATAAAGCCTGCCCGAAAGATTTCTACCCTTTGCCCAACATCGACTAGTTAATTGATGCTACTTCGGGGTACGACATGCTAAGCTTCATGGATGCTTTCTCGGGATATCACCAAATCTCAATGAGGAATGAAGATATCCCGAAGAACAGTTACATCACACATCGGGCCATTTATGCATATCGAAAAATAACTTTCGGACTACTCAATGCTGGGGCCACTTATCAACGGATGATGAACTATGTGTTTACAAAGCAGCTAGGTCGAAGCATGGAGGTCTACGTGGACGACATGATTGTAAAAAGTGTGTCGACCCGAGATCATCTGGCGGACCTGGAAAACTGCTTTAAAACAGTTCGAAAACATAAGTTACGTCTGAATCCCACTAAGTGTACTTTCGGCTTGGGGTCAGGGAAATTTTTGGGTTATCTAATTAGTAAAAGAGGCATCGAGGCTAATCCGGGAAAAATTTAGGCAATATTAGATATGAAATCATCGAAGTCCTACAAGGGCGTGCAGAGGCTGACTGGTCGAATAGCAGCTCTTCGAAGATTTGTGTCGAAATCAGCAGAAAGGTGTTTGCCATTCTTCGACACTCTAAAGGGACCAAAAAATGAGAAGAGTTTCCAATGGACCTCTGAGTGCGAAGACGCCTTCCAGGGAATCAAGCAGTACTTATCTTTGGCACCTCTATTGATGAAATAGATCCCTTCAGAATCGTTATACTTATATCTAGCAGCAAGCTCGATGGCAGTGGGGGCAGCATTGGTACGGGAGAAAGGGGGAAGGCAGTTCCCAGTCTATTATGTCAGCCACGTCCTTCGAGATGCAGAAACCAGATGCCCGAACCTGGAAAAGTTCACCTAAGCTTTGATCATTGCAAGTCGGAAGCTTCGGCACTATTTTCAGGGTCGGTTGATGATAGTATATACGGATCAACCATTGAAGAAAGTACTGCACAGGCCAGAAGTCTCGGGTCGGCTTACCGCATGGGCAATGGAGTTAACTGAATTTACTTTAGAATATCACCCTAGAACGGCAATTAAGGGACATGCCTTGGCAGACTTTGTTGTAGAGTGTTCCTTCTCCGAACCAGATGTAGCTTCGGTCACCGAAGCACAACCACTACAAACTGCATGGACTCTCTACGTGGACGGGTCTTTTACTTCGGACATCAGCGGAGCAGGGGTTATTCTGACAAGTCCCGAGGGTTTTCGAGTTTAACAAGCCATTCGGTTTTGGTTCAAGGCCACCAACAACGAGGCAGAATATGAAGCTATTTTGGCAGGACTTCGGTTGGCCCGAAGCCTGGAGGTTTAGAACTTAGTGGGATACAGTGACTCTCAGCTGGTTGTTAAACAGGTATCGAGGGAATATGAAGCTCGGGGGGCCAGGATGGAGAAATACGTGGCCAAGGTTAAGGATAGACTCGCACACTTTGGTTCGTACAGTTGCCTAGGGATTGATCGATTAGACAACACGGTAGCAAGCTCCCTAGCCCGACTAGCTACAACCGAAGCAAGCTCTTTTACCGGCTCAGTATACTTAGAAGTACTGGACAATCCTAGTGTTCAGAAGGTGGACGTATTAGCCTTGGAACGGCTGGACTGTTGGCTCACACCTTACATCTCATATTTGGCTGATGGGGTTCTGCCTTCAGATCGCATATACACCAGGAAAATCAAGCACAGGAGTTCCAACTTTGTTCTCATTGACGGGGATCTGTACCGAAGGGCATTCACTTCTCCATTACTCAAGTGTTTGACACCTTCGAAAGCCGAGTACACTCTAAGGGAAGTGCATGAAGGAATCTGTGGGGATCACACGGGAGCCAAGTCATTGGCTTACAAAATTCTGAGGCAAGGATACTATTATCCGACCATCTTCCAAGAAGCAAAGGATTATGTCAAAAAATGTCCTAAGTGTCAGTTAAATAGTTCTACCCCTCAACAGCCTCTCGAGGAGCTGTATTCGATCTTATCCCCGATCCCATTTGCTGTGTGGGGTATTGATATCGGGACCATTGCCAAGGCCAAGGGATAAGTCACTTTCGTGATCGTCGCCATAGACTACATGACCAAGTGGGTGGAAGCCAAACCATTACAAAAAATTACCGAACAGGAATGTCTTAAATTCTTCAAGGAGTACGTGGTGTATCGGTTCGGCATTCCTATAGTCCTGGTTCTCGGACAATGGCAGACAGTTCGTGGGGTCAAAATTCAGAGCTTTCTTGAAGGAGCTGGGCATCCAACACAGAAAGATGTCAGTTGCCCACCCTTAGTCAAATGGACAGGTAGAAGTTACCAATCAAATTCTGCTCAATGGGATTAAGAGAAGATTGGATGAACTGAAGGGAGGTTGGCCCGAAGAGCTACTCAGTATCTTATGGGCGTATCGGACTACCCCTAGGACGACAACAGGGGATTCACCATTTAGATTGGCATATGGAACCGATGCATTAATACCTGTTGAGATCGGGTCTCCTACACTTCGGGTCAGTCAGTACAAAGAGTTGTATAATAATGATGGCTTACGACTGAACTTAGATCTGTTGGAAGAGGTTTGGGATTCGGCACTGGTGAGGCTAGCTATCTACCAAAAACGAACTGCCCGACACTACAATCAGAATGTGAAATAAAAGTGGTTTGAGATTGGGGATTTGGTGCTTCAAGAAGCAGAGTCATCTACCCCCCAGAACACGGGCAAGTGAATGCCAAACTGGGAGGGACCTTATGAAGTAACAGAAGTGCCGAAGCCTGGTACCTATCGGCTTCGAGCACTAGATGGCACAGAAATAAAGAATACATGGCATACTGGAAGACTTAGAAAATACTATCAGTAAGAGTTATGTAATTCTTTCTTTCTACTTATGTAAGTTGCTTCATACATCAATAAAACATGGATTTCTCTTCGGAAAATTTTTGGTACTTCATTTATATTCATGAGTTTCTACAAAAACCCATCAGACAAGCGATGAACAGAATCAATCAAAAAAGTTACAAACAACTTCACTGATTAGACAAGTTACACGCAGATCTGATCGGGAAAGTTACAAAAGAAATAAAGAAGATAAAAAATTATAAGTAAAAATCCTAAAAGAAACTAAGAGCCAAGGGCTCCGTCCTCGGCCGGAGGGGCTTCATCATCAGCATCGGGGGCTACGTCCTCGACATCAGCAGCTCCATCATCAGCACCAGACTCTTCATCCGAAGAATCAAGGACAACAACATCTAGTCCTGCAGCAGTCAACTTAGCTTGAGCCCTCTCCCTGTGAGCTCCATAGCCTTCAGCAAACTGGGCCATGATTGCATCATGGAGTTCAGGCAATTCTTCATACTCCTTGACAGCTAGCCGCCTGGCTTCGGCACATTCTGACTCCAGAGCGGCATTCTCTCTCATCAGCACCATCTGTTGGGAGTGCATCTCGGTTATTTTACTCTGGAGGATCAGAAGTGCGTTCTGCTGATCCAAGTCCTTTTCTTTCAGAAGAGCCCTCTCCTCGAGGAGCTGCTTATTATAGTCGTCAAGACCAACGAACTCCCTCTGCAGTTTGTAAAGCTACTTCTGGTGTTCATTGGCCTGACGTTCAGCCTCAGTTACCTTGTTGTGGGTGCCGGCATGCAGATCCCTCTCCTTTGTCAGTTTCGAAGACAGATCCCGAACCTCAGCCCCGAGCATCTCCACCTCAGTCCAAAGTTGAACTTCATTTCTTGTGGCCTTGGCAAGAGGTGGGATAGCTCGTGCCAGGATAGCATTGGCCTACAGAAAAGGGGGAAATAGGTATTACTCATAATACCACAGGATAATCAAAGTACACAAGAAAAGGCTTTCGGGAATACCTGACACTAGGCTTTGATGTAGGCAACCAGGAAGCCCTCAGAAGTATGCCCCTTGAACCGAGCGTCATCTCCAGAAAGCTTAAAATGCTCCATCAGGTCAAAGGGAAAGACTTCTAAAGGGCTCTTCGGCCAAAAAGTCTGAGGAGGAGACCCTCTGGAAGGGCCGGCTTCGGCAGATTAATCGGCCTCGGTAGAGGGCCCAACCTCAGTGGACGGTTGACCCGCAAGAGTCTGGGCTGCAATCGGCTGAACCTCGACCATCTGCAGGTCAGGCTCATCTATGAGTTTCAACTTCTTGGGACGAGGCCTCAGAGTCTCCTCTTTGGTTTCCTCCAGATCCTCAAGAACCTGAACCACGGGAGGAGGTAGAAGAGTCTGCTTCGGGACGGTCGACTTCGGAAGGGATGATTTGGAGGGACCCTTGGAGAGAGCCCTCTTCTTGCCCTTCTTCAGCTGAGCCACCTTCTCAGCTTGGGAAATCTTCAAGGGATTCTTGGTTTCGGCAGGGGAGGAGTCGGCGGAAAGCTCAGAAATTGGTATTGTCTCCCCTTCGACCGCGTCATCCCCGAGTGGAAGGCGGATTGGATCGGACCGAACGGGGAAGCGGGTTAGAGACTCATCAGCACCCTTCGGTTTAAAAATGGTCACTGCAAAAACAAGTACACACATCAGAAAATCACATTTCAAATCAAGAAATTAAGCGAAAGACAAGGGAGATTGGGATAGAACACTTATGTCCATGCTTGTACAGCCAGGCCTCATCAGCTAAGGTATCCAGGCTCCACAAAGTCTTCTTCACCTTTTGATAGAAGGTTCGAAACTCATCCCTTCGGTTCGATGGAAAGGTGGAAACCTTCACGATCGGATCTTCGGGGGAAGCCCAGTTCGGGAGGAGTTGAAGGTCGGCCCCCTTAGCGAAGATCCACTGTTCGTGCCAACCTCTGTTGCTGGAGGGAGTTTTGGCAAAGATGGCCCGACTAGGGACTCGGTTCAACTGTTGGAGGCCAGGTTCTTTGGACCTGCCGACATTGAATAGGACAAAGAAAAAGTCAAGACCAGGGCTGACCCCTAGCTCTTGACAAATGGCGATGAAGCTGACTAAGTGGATATACGAGTTCGGCACAAGTTATGCGAACCCGATCCCCACGAAGCAGAGGAAGGAAATGTTAAACTAGTGGAGGGGGAAGCGGACCCCGTACTTCAGAGCCCAGATCGGGATGGCCACCCACTTGCCTTCGGGGCGCCAGCACATCTTCTTACCAGCCTCGGGCACCCGAAGCTTGTACTCCCTCAAAATATTGAAAAGAGTTCGGATGTCAGAGGTCTAGGAGGGGACCAGGGTGGTTTTGGTATTGACATGGGAGAAGTCCTTCTCGGAGCGATAGGCAACCCGGATCCCAGCCTCAGTACCATCGGCAATATCACCGGTGGGAGCTTCTGGTAAATCGACCGGCACCAAATCGGTGCTGGCGATAGTAACAGTAGTGGCGATATCAGTGCAGATGGGGCTTGCCTCAATGGTGGGAGTCAAATTAGTGGTGGAACAAGCTGGAAGGATGCTAGAATCAGCCATTGAGTATGAAAATAGCTGAAATATGAGCTGTGTGGGGCTGTAAAAGCTTAAATCGGTGAAATGGAGGTGACGGTGGACTGCTCGTCGGGAATCGCACTTGCCAGAAAAATTTACAAAGAAAGGAGAATAGGTAAAGATTCATAAAAAGTAACCGTTGTGGCTGGGAGATGGTATTTATACTGTTGCTTTACGAGTTTCAAGAGGCGGCTAATAATGGTGCTGGGTCGTTCGTTTCTTGGGTAACGTGTACCGCATTGAATAGGTCGGTTGGATTACCCAGGCGTCTCTTCAAATCTCTCATTAAATATCCCCTTAAAGGCTTGTTATAATGAGAGACTGAGGGGCAATGTTCGGATATAATCCACCAACCCCTACATGGACTGAAGGCCTGGGCCGAGGAGGGTTCCTTGAGCCCAATGGGTTGAAACCAAACTTGGAGTAGTAGTGTTTGGGATCAGGTATCCGAGTCCTTGGGGCCGAAACCCAGACCCAACTGATGGTATATGGACCGGGCATCCGAGTCCTTCGGGCCGGAGCTCTGGACAATATGATGGTGTTCAGGGTCGGGCCACCGAGCCCTTCGGACCGGAGTCTAGACTAAATTGGAGAAGATCGGGATCGGACTACCGAGCCCTTCGGGCAGGAGTTTAGACCAGTTTATAAGGTCCATATCAAAGGGTTATTCCTCGAATGGAGTCCGGAGTACTAAGGAGTCTAAATGATTAAGGACTCAAGCCCTAATCATATCTAAATACCAACTCCTATAAGGTAAGTGGTTGGATAACCACTAACTTGCACTTTTAAAGGAGATTGCGTTGGACCCAAACAATGGTAACTACCATTGTTTAGGAGTCCTAATCCGATTGGGACATGGACTCTAAGGCGGTGAGAATGACTATAAATACAAAGCTTGACCTAAGTTAACAGGTAATACTCACTTGAGCACCAAATACTAAAGCCTCCATTGTTAAGCCTTGTGACCAGCCTGTACTCATTCTCACACCGGAGCTATCACCCGACAGCCCAAGCCGTCAAGCTTCGTTTGTGACTCGTTATTGTGCAGGTTTAAGTGCGTGGATTCTGTGATTGGACGCATCGGCAAAACCAGGCGTTAACAGTTACCTTGTCATTTTTAATATTGTGGATCATAGTCCCAAGTAGAAGAGTAATATTGTCTTCCCCTAATTAAATATCAAATAACCTTAGAAATGATAACAAATAATGTATAGGGGTTAAATAAAATAAAATAAAATAAAATAAAATAGTCCAAAGTAAAAACAAAAAAGATGGTTGTTAGATTGAGAGCAGATATCAAATAACCTTAGAAATTATAACAAATAATGTATTGGGGTTAAATAAAATAGTCCAAAGCAAAAAAGATGGTTTTTAGATTGAGAAACCAGCCTTACTTGGAATGGGCATCGACTGGTACAAAAGTTGGTAAAGACCAATGGGTTTTTTGGTACAATATTGGTATTTAGTTTTAAGGAGAATCAATAACCGGTTCGGACCAATTTGCTACCATAAATTACCGATGAACACCCTTAACATTAAGGCTTCACTTGATAGTCTTTTTAAAAAGAAAATTTCATTAAACTTTTAACAATTAACCAATGTGGGACTAGTGTTGGTGTTATTTTTTCTTATTAATTGTCCATGATCACATATAAATATTTGAATAGGCCTGTTGGCTAAAGTCTAAACCATACTCGTGCAAACGAAACAAGAGGGCCTCCATGTAAAAATTTTGACTGTTTTGAATCTTTTGATATATATGTAAATTCATATTATCCCTCAGAAGATGTTAAACATTAAGACATAAATCAAATCAAAAGAATAGTGATACTTACTAATTGCAAATGAAACAGATATATAGAGGTAAGCCAAAAGAATAGCGATACTTACTAATTGCAAATGAAACAGATATATAGACGTAAGCCAAAGAGTCATCGCAAATATCTGTATGTTCATGACATGTTAATTTTCTATTGTGGTTTGAAATATTAATGCAAAATAAAAAATATAAATAAGAAAAAGGAGAGAGTCAATGCATATCTGTTTTCTTTTTGTACTTATCTCTTTTCTATAAGATATATATATATATATATATATATATATATATATATATATATATATATATATATATTCATATAGATCTATATATATAAAGAAAAGAGAGATTAGACATAGGTTCAAGAAATTAACCAAATTGTAAAGTTTTGTTGATTTTTTTGAGCGGTCATAAATTTTTTATTGCCTCCAATACAACAAAGACGTTCTTTATATGCAACAAAGATGTTCTTTATAAATGTTAGATAAGTAATTGCATTGACAAGGAACAACCATGCAGTTCATGCAAATTCATTCATCACTTCATCAGATGTTAAGGAGAATAGATTGATTAGTACTCTCAGTGCTCACACTTCTTTAGTCATCCTTTCCTCAACTTTCAATATCTGTTAAGATACAATTTCACGTTACAGATTTGCAATAGGCCAACAACTAAACAAGTGAATATTTAGATAAAAATCACCATATGGTCCATATTGAACAAAAGTACCACATTGTGTATTATTTTTTCTTTTGTCTTGCCTTTGTTTTACAAATAGAGGAGACCACTACAGACTATATTAAGTCTCATATTGACCAAAATGTCTTCTCTACTCTTTTCTCTGTTTTATAAATAGTAGAGGCTAGGCATGAAAGTTTAAATATTGAGTTTGGTCGGGTCTAGTTTTCCTATTATTTTGGGTATGGCTTGGGCTTCTCTTAATTAATTGGTGCAACCGGTTCAATTTGGTATATATTGGGCACTTAAAATACCTAATCAGAATTGGTACCGAAATTTGGTTTATATCGGACTGATATCGGATTGGTTTTTTTGTCCCGAACCGATCGGTCTGGTTCGGTCCTAGTCCGGTTTACCTTGAAACCCGAAAAAATTGAAAATTTTGCCCACCTCTAGTTGGACCCCTTTTTTTAAGTTTTCAAAATATGTCACACTGCTTAAATTAGATTTGTACTTTGTGATTTTTTTAAAATTTATTTTATATGTTAGATTATTAAAAAATATATGTAATCCAACGCCACTTGGATAATGCGACTTGTACAACTTGATCCTCTTTGATAGAGAATGTGACTTTTTTTTTTAAAAAAATGATTTTTTTTACAAACAATGAATTTAAGTTTTTTTTTTTAAAAAATGGAACGGGTTCAGAAATTGTGTTTTTGGATAGCATTTCAATTAGCGTTGGAATCTCTTTTTATATAAAAAAATTATTATTTTTTAAAACGAATTTACATTTTTAAGTTTCTTTTAAAAAATGATTTTTCAAAAAAATAAAAAATTATCCTAATTTTTTTTTAAACATAATAAATTTTTATGTATGCTAATGTGACTTTATGCAGTACATGTATGCAAAATAATTAATTCCAACGCTCTTTTTTTAGAGTGGAGAAAATTGTGACCAAGCAAAAAGCCTGATAAAAAGTTGGATAATTTTTTTTGTCCTGTCATTCCAAAAGATTGATTGCTTTGTCCTGTCCTTCCAGATAATCTATCAATCTCTCATTTCAAAGAGTTCCAAACGCCACTTTAAGTGGCCTTCAAACTAATAAAACAATTTTTTTCAAAATCTGTCAGTTTTAGTAGTTAGGCGTGCACTTACAACAGTAAAATTATGAAACTGCTAAAATTTAAAAACAGAAAGAAGGAAAGCATCAGTTCACTTTATTCAAATAAAAATCTAAAAAAATCTTTTTAAAAAGTATCTACAAAAAAAATTACAAAGCAAAAAAAAATTAGAATGCCAGTTCAAATGGCGTTTAATAAAAAAGTTCAAAAGTGACATCTTTACAGCGCCAGTTCATATGACATTTAATAAAAAAAATTCCAAAAGTCACTAACATCTTCTTTTCAAATTTGCTATATAAAAAACAATTAGATTCAAACGCCACTTCAAGTTACGTTCAAAAAAATAGTTCTAAACTTTCCATATTTGCTTTAAAAAATATTTTTTTTAAAAAGGTACAAAAGCCACTTCAAGTGACTTTCAATTGTCTCACATGTTCCTCTCTCCTGACATCTTCACATTTTGCCTCTTTTTTTTTTCAAATTCGCTTTAGAAAAAAATATTAAAAAAAGGTTTCAACGCCATTTCATTTGGCGTTGGATCCAATTTTTTTTATAACTTGTTTTAAAAATAAATTAGGATCACTTTTTTAAAAATAATTTTTTTTAAAAAAAGATGGTTTATTTAAAAAATAATTTAGTTTAAGTTAATCTAATAATTTGGTTAACCTATTTTTTTTAAGCAAACTAAAAAAAAAGGTGCAGATGTCAGGAGAGAGTTGAAAGTCACTTAAAGGTCTGACTTTAAGCTAAAAATAAGACAAAACATTATTAATTGGTATTCCTGCTTGTTTTAGATTGAATATTTTTTCTAATAAAAAATTGTTTGCTCTATCTTAGTGTTCAATGTGACTGCTCATTGTTTAATTTTTTTAGATTGAAAGTACAGGCAGAATGCTGCTCAAACAAACAAACAAACAAATCAGTTCATTTTTTTTATAAAGCAAATTTTTTTTGTTGTAATATCAAAAAGTACAAAATAAGACATCTCCAAAGTACATTATGTGGAACTATTAAAATCTCTTATTTACCAAACATCACACTTCCGTGTGGGATTACTTTCCCTATCAAACATCACGTACTTTCCCTACTTTTTGACTTACATTTATAGTAGATTATGTCATTTACCAAACATCACACTTTCCTAGGTCTGTCATACTTCAATTTTTTCTATAAAAACAAATTTCTTCTAAATTTATTTTTTTAAAACAAGTTTATTTTTTTTAAAAAAAATATTAACCACAAAAATACAAGTAAGATGGGAAGGGTTATAACTATTTTGTGCATTGTTTGAGGTTTAAAGAGATTGGAGTATTATTATTAATAATATTTTGTCAAAATAAAGTCACATGACTTTACATGAAATGACTAGTAGGCAATTGAAATGACTATTAGCTTTGCATGAAATGACTATTGGGTCACGGAAACACAATAAAAATTGGCCATGTTATTTTTCATTTATTTTATACGTCAATAAGTATTTGAGACAACATAAATATGTCAACATACTAAACTCTCTCACGGGAACACAATAAGAATTTGAGACAACATAAATATGTCATCATGTCACAAACTTGTATACTAAATTTAAATACAAAATATAACCCAATACGATAAGCACAAGAGAATCTAAACTTATTTATCTATGCACTCGATCATGTGTGCCACATAGTCTCCCTCTATCTCTAGTCTCTCTCGGAGGTTCTCTACATGGTTCCCGAATGTGTGTAGGTGGAAGTGGAGGTGTAGGTGTCGATGACTGAAAAGGTGAAAATTACATCATTGAAAGGAACACTTGATATAAAGATGGAACTCCGCCACGTGATGAAAGTGGACTAGGGAATGACTGTGTAAATAATAAATGATGCAGAGTACAAAATTGAGATGGATCATAGTCTATTTCATGATCTGTCTCTACATCATCTTGCAGCGTCTGAGACGAAGACGGGATGTCGCGTGGTTGAGATGTTGACGGGATGTCCTCACGACCTCTAATATCGCCTTGTACGTGTTCAGTGTAAACCGGTGTTGAGGATGTATCCGTATGTCGTCTGCCACGTCCACGTGGGCGGGGTTCCCTAGATTGTGTGACAAGATCGGTTGGCTAATGGTTTAACAAGTGTGACTGGCCTACATCAGTAAGGGTCGTAGTACAGAGCGTTATAGCTTCATTAATATGATGAATTGCATTATCATCTACGTTTACACATCCGTATCCCTCTACCAATGTATGGTATACACGTGCAAGATTCTCAACCTGTAAGATAATATACATAAAATGTTAATCGTATCAACGTATTTACAGTATTTTATTATATTGTGTTAGTCTATGAAAAGTTATAACAAATAATAATAAGCATCATTTAAAAAATAATAGTGTAACAATTAATTAATTACTAACAAATAAGTTGTAGCTCCATGTGTCCCCTCGAACTCCCCCGCCGTCAGTTGAGCCAACCTAGGATTTAAAATCTGGCGTCGTGTAACGCTTCGATACCAAGGCATGTAATCAAGGACACACTTTGGACGTTCACCTGTATCCTCTCCAGTAACCACAAGAGTTTCCCTAGTACCCCACAACGTTATGTATAAGCGGTGTCGTGCCTCCTGATTTTTATGTGAGCAACTAGTAATGTTGTGAAGATATGTGTGATTTTCTGGCGCCAGAGGTATGAACTGTTGTATACCAAATTGTGTTGTCTAAATTCATAATGACTATTGTTTAAACTCTGAGTTTGATTTAACTTATAATTATATCATGGAGTATCTTCATTGAACCTTGTTGTAAATATTTTACTTATTAATTTGTTCTTAAAATGCATTATGAAAGGTGTCTAAGCCATTTGATTTGGCTAGGCCAATATCTATGATTTAGAATCTATACAAACCAATTGCCTTGGTGCAGACTCTTATAATTTGCTGAGATGAACAACCCTCATAGAAAGGGATATGTATTATGTTGGGAAAACAACACACGCGTGAACATGTTTAAATGTTATGCATAACGTAGGGTACTTTAGGCTGATCACCTATTGTACTTGTTTACATTGAATTGTCAGTGTAATACTGTTAATTCTAGCAGAAGTTCTTGGTCCATAGTGACTACCCAGTGTTTAATCTCTTTAAACTTTAAAATGCTAAAATTTTTGAATTTTGTTAATAATCTTTCGATCCATAGTGACTCTTATTTCAATTCAAAGAACAGGATTTCAAAAAATTGATATTTCTTTGTTTCTAACATTATTCTTTTAATTCCTAAGCTATTATTTACCGTTATACCCTTTTGATTTTGAACTTTATATTATACTTGTTCACCCTTCTTGTTATATTACTTGATGGGCAAATTTGTTGCTCATTCTTGCTTCCTTAAACCTTTTCAGTTAAGGCAGAACAGTGCGGACCCTCAGGAAAGGATAAAGGCAAGGGCAAGGCTACGACGTAGCTTTGTTCTTCTTGATAAAAGTTAATTGTTATGTTGTATTAAGACCTAACTATGGTTATGTATTAAAACTTAATTAAGGTTATGTAATAAGTTACGACTTAGATCTTATTATGTAATGTGTTATGCTAGTAATGGTTGCGAGACTTGAGACGAAAATATTTATATTATATCTGTGACGCCCCCAGAATAGGTCCATTCAACCCAACCCATTCTGAGTCGCCAAATACATGGTACAGAATTCAAATACAAACTTTATATCATACGGTCGTGTAAAATACGACCACACAACTGTGAGTGTCAATACAAATATGTAGAAAATATTAAGATTCAAACTAAGTCCTCATTACATTATTATCACACTATTTATCAGAAATAGTGAGGACTACTACTGCTCTAACTCGGACCATCACTCTGTCCCCCGACTAGTTCCCGCAACATTCTCATTTCCTGAAGAGGACAACAGATGAAAAGGGTGAGCTCAACTAGCTCAGTAAAGAATATTATGACTAAGATAATGGAAAATAAATTATCGTTAGCCTTCAATAAATCAGATAAAATATAATGGACAACCAATCTTAGATCAATATTCGCAGCGGAAATAACAATTCATTAGAAGAGTTAAGCAGAGAATCAAGTCTACTATCTTCTATGATTTAAAAGTCCATCATCAATATTTTATCCCTGTAACATCAATCAATATACATCTCGAGTCAAATATTCATCTTTGCACTACAGGCCAAAGATATTCATTTGTATCATCAGTGGTCATATTCATCTCAACACCTGTCATCTTTGCACTACAGGCCAAAGATATTCATCAGGTAATCATTCATCTTTGCTCTACAGGCCAAAGATATTCATCAAGTAATCATTCATCTTTGCTCTACAGGCCAAAGATATTCAGTTACATCACCTTTTAAGACTGAGAATGATGAAAAACATTTAAAAAAAATGAATCCAGTGAGATAAAAGACAAAGACTAAGGATTCGTATTTTAGTATATCAATTCAAAATACCTCGTAATAATCAATTATGGAGCAAAATTCAAGAATAGAGCTCAAAACTTGGATACAATCAAAGATAGTAACCTTAACAAGCAATTTGGACAAATCGAAGAAAATTTAATTTTTCTGTGAATAGTGCCGTATACGTGAATAGTGCCGTATACGTGAATAGTAACCCCGACGGAAAAAGTAAGAATTTCAACATAAAATCCATGACAATATTTCTGTATAATGATATTGAAAAGAATAACATCATTTACGAAAGAAAATAACATCCCTTACCTCAAAAAGATAGTACCTTTGACTGGAATATCGGATATAATATCGAAGGAAACTTGCACTGAATACTAATACTCAAAGTATAGAAATACTCACAAAAATACGCTCGATATTATAGAGAGAGAAAACTTCTGATTCTGGTGTGATTTTCAATTCTAACCTAAGCACCCTATTTATAGGAAAAGCTTAGGATGCCAAAGGAGACTAAATGAATAAAATATTATTTTTTTTCTCCAGCCGCCGGCTGCTCTCCAAAAAGCCATCAGCATATTTTTCAACCAAAAGTGGGGCCCACCCATTAAAAAAATATTTATTTTCTGAAACTTCAATAATTCATAATAAATAGCCCCTTTGTCAGAAAAATATAAATTCTATGTCCTTCCATAGGAAATTTAATTCTCTACAACTTTGTAGAAGGAAGTTTTTCCAAATTCCAAACATAAATTATCCGAAATCCATAAACAGATGATTTCTCACTCCAAAATATTGATAAAAACTCATCAGCGCCAATTCCTTCTTTAATATCCACAAAATAAATATTTCCTTATCATATAAATTAATAATTAATTATTCACAAATAATATTATAGAACTACAATATTAACAACCAGGTTGTTCCCAGGAAAGAGGGGGCCTTCCGATAAGGACTTCTCCTTACTGGCGCGCAATTAAATAACCCCTCCTAGACAGAACTTCCTTAGACATTGTCAATAATGCTATCTAATAATATTATTCAAATAATATGAATTATTGAGTTGATAACGTGAAATACTGTGCAACGACAATTATTGAATCAATACTACAAAATATCAACTGTAGCCATTATTGAATCAATCATATAAAATGGCAACGTAGCAATTATTGAGTCAATAAAATATCAATGTAACAATTATTGAGTCAATAATATAAAATATCAACGTAGCAATTATTGAGTCAATAATATAAAATATTGAACAGTAATTACTGTAACAATAATTGAGTAATGGCTTCTCACGTAAGACTCAATAATTCGAAATACTGTGCAATACCGTGTATCACTGTATTTTAACCACCGGGTATTTCAACAGTACTAACGGTAACAACCACGCCGTTATTTTGTAAAAAGTTATTTCTGTCGCTTTCTATATCCGACAGTTATTCCGTTGTGGGGGCCCACAAATAGCTGCGCCGTCGTACGAATATTCCCCGACAACAAGAATATTCCACGACCAAACGAATATTCCCCGACAACAAGAATATTTTATAACCACTTGCTCATTTTAAAAATGTTTGCACATTTCACCCATAACTTTCATATTTATCAAATCAACACCTTACTATTTCGAAATAATATATAAAGAAAACTAAATCTTTATTCATAAAAGTTGGGGTCTTACAACCTCCCCTCCTTATGAAATTTCGTCCTCGAAATTGACGTACGTACCTGGTATGTCGAAAAGGTGAGGATACCTCGCTTTCATTTCTGATTCCAACTCCCAGGTCATTTCCTCAATTGCATGGTTTCTCCACAAAACTTTAACTTGAGGTATAATTTTCGAGCGTAGGACATGCTCCTTCCTATCCAAGATCTTGACAGGTACCTCCTCGTACGTTAAATCTTCGGCTATCTCGTCTGGTTCTAACTCAATAATGCGGTTTGGATCCTTCACATATTTACGTAACACGGATATGTGAAACACGTTATGAACACGAGATATGCTTGGAGGTAAAGCGAGTCTATAAGCCACATTTCCTATTCGGTCAAGAATCTCGAATGGACCAATAAATCGTGGATTAAGCTTTCCTCTCTTCCCAAACCTTGTAACTCCTTTCCACGGAGCAATACGTAATAACACATGGTCTCCAACATTAAATTCCACGTCCTTTCGATGAAGATCCGCATAACTCTTTTGTCGATCTTGTGCGGTTTGTATACGTTGTCGAATCAGTTGGATCTTTTCTGTAGTCATACGTACTAACTCCGGTCCCAACAATGTTGTTTCACCCACCTCGTTCCAACATACTGGAGAGCGACACTTTCTCCCATACAACGCTTCGAATGGAGCTACGCCTATACTTGCCTGATAACTGTTGTTGTAGGAGAATTCCACCAATGGTAAGTACTTATCCCAACTCCCTTTGAAGTCTAGAACACAGAGTCTCAATAGATCTTCAAGAGTTTGGATAGTCATTTCCGATTGTCCGTCTGTTTGAGGATGATAAGCCGAACTGAATCGTAAATCCGTACCCATAGCTTTCTGCAAACTGATCCAAAATCGTGAAGTAAATCTGGGGTCACGATCCGAAACTATGGATACTGGCATGCCATGCAATCTCACAATCTATTCACGTACATATGAGCAAGACGTTCAAGGGAATAAGTCTCTCGTATCGGCAAGAAATGAGCAGACTTGGTTAATCTATCAACAATAACCCAAATCGCATCTAAGCCTTGAGAAACCTTGGGAAGACCCGTAACGAAATCCATCGTAATGTGTTCCCACTTCCATTTCGTAATCTCCAGTGGTTGCAATGGACCCTTCGGCACTTGATGCTCCGCCTTTACACGTTGACAAGTTAAACATCTCGAGATGAACTCCGCGATCTCTCTCTTCATATTGCCCCACCAAAATGTATGTCGAAGATCACGATACATTTTAGTACTCCCAAAATGGATTGCAAACGGTGTGTTGTGTGCCTCAATCATGATTCTATACTTCAAGTCGGAATCGTTAGGAACACAAAGACTGGAGTTGACTCGAAGTATTCCATCTTCATCGATTCTCGCTTCTGGAATTGCACCTTCTTGCACCTTCTTCTTCATCTTCATCAGCTCCGCATCCGTAGCTTGAGCAGCTTTAACTTTATCAATCAAAGCTGGTTCTACGCGTATACTTGACATCATCGCACTCGTTCCCACATATGATCTTCTACTCAACGCGTCAGCTACCACGTTCGCTTTTCCAGGATGGTATTGGATAGTATGATCGTAATCTTTCAACAGCTCAAGCCAACGTCGTTGCCGCATGTTGAGTTCCTTCTGAGTGAAGAAATATTTAAGGCTCTTATGATCCGTATAAATCTCCACTTTCTCCCCGTACAGATAATGTCTCCAGATTTTCAATGCGAAAACGACTGCTGCCAACTCTAGATCATGAGTAGGATAATTCCTCTCATATTCTTTGAGTTGTCGCGAGGCATAGGCTATGACTTTCCCATGTTGCATGAGAACACATCCTAACCCTTTGCCCGAAGCATCGCTGTAAATAACAAATCCATCCGAACCGGATGGTATTGTCAGAACAGGTGCCGAAATAAGTCTCCTCTTGAGCTCTTGGAAGCTCTTCTCGCATTCCTCTATCCAAACGAATTTCGTATCTTTTTGAGTCAACTGAGTTAATGGAGTAGCAATTTGAGAAAATCCTTCTACGAATCTCCGATAACAACCAGCTAAGCCCAGAAAGCTTCGTACTTCGGTCACCGACTTAGGTTGCTCCCAGCTTTGTATTGCTTCAATCTTCGTCGGGTCAACAGATACTCCACGTTTCGATACCACGTGCCCAAGGAATGCTACTTCGTCAAGCCAGAACTCGCATTTCTTCAGCTTGGCATATAGCTTGTTCTCACGAAGCTTTTGAAGTACTAACTTCAAATGGTGTTCATGATCTTCACGGCTTTTAGAATAGATGAGGATGTCATCAATAAAGACAACAACGAATTGATCTAAATACTCCTTAAATACACGGTTCATCATATCCATGAAAGTAGCAGGAGCATTAGTCAATCCAAAAGACATGACTAAGAACTCATAATGCCGTACCGTGTTCTGAAAGCAGTCTTTGGAATATCCTCAGTTTTAATCTTCAACTGATGATATCCAGAACGAAGATTGATCTTTGAAAAGAATTGCGCTCCTTGCAACTGGTCGAACAGGTCATCAATACGAGGTAACGGATACCTATTCTTGATGGTGACATGGTTCAACTCCCGATAGTCAATGCACAGTCGCATACTCCCGTCTTTCTTCTTTACGAATAAAACAGGAGCACCCCAAGGAGACGTACTAGGACGAATAAAATCGATGTCTAACAACTCTTGTAATTGGATCTTTAACTCCTGAAGTTCAATAGGAGCCATTCGATATGGGGTTTTAGAAATGGGCTTTGTACCGGGCTCAAGGTCAATAAAGAATTCAACTTCACGTTCTGGGGGTAGACCGGGAAGTTCTTCCGGAAATACATCAGGAAACTCATTAACAACGGAAATATTATTCAAATCTGATGTATTCTGGTTTAAATCAGTGACATGAGCTAAGAAAGCTTGACATCCGTTTTTCAATAAACGAATAGCCTTGGGATTTGAAATGATATTGACTGATTTTAGTGGTTTGGTGGTTTGAATTCGCACAACAGGTTGATTAGGAATATAAAAACTAACAACCTTACGAAAACAATCAATTTTGGCATGGTAAGTGGTTAACCAGTCAATTCCTAAAATCACGTCAAATGCAAGTATTTTCAAAGATATAAGATCAACAGGTAAGGTAAGGGTACCAATCTGAATCAAGCAAGATTTGTAAACTGTAGATGTAACAAAGGTTTCTCCTAACGGAGTTTCAACAGATAAGTCAAAGTCTAATTTATCAGAAGTCAAGTTCAAACGTTGAGCACAAGCAGGTGAAATAAAGGAATGGGTAGCACCGGTATCTAACAAGGTATAAACTTCGCAAGAGTTTATGATCAGCTTACCCGTAATCACCTCGTGTGGATTCCTCGCGTTTTGGGCTGTCACGACAAACGCTCTTCCAGGAATCACCGACTTTGACCTGTCTGCAACCGCCTTTGGAATCACCACCCCCGCTGAACTTGGTTTCGCAACAGGACAATCTCGAGCTATATGTCCTTCTTTTCCACAGTTATAGCATCCTTTGAACTGTTGTGGGCAGTTTGGGCTGATATGTCCCTCTTTCCCGCATTTAAAGCATACGACCGGTGGTCGTTCTCCTCCCCTCGAAATAGTTGATGCTGGTGCTGATGTTGACATCTTCGCGTTCTCATTGTTGTACCTTCTCTTCTTGAAATCTCCTCCCGATTCGCTTCTTCTACTATCATGGCCACGATAACCACTGGAGTGGTTACCGCTTCTGTCATACTTTCCTCCTCGCTGGTTGTCATTGCTCCGATGACTGCTGCCACCGGTACGACCTTGGTTGTGGTCCCTCGGTTGAACATAATCATTATCTCGTTCTAATAACTGGGCCCTGTTTACTACATCCGAATATAAAGAAAATTTATGAGAAATGAGGTATTGACGTATTTCGGGTTTCAAACCTCTTAGAAACATCCGCGTCATACGTTCCTCATTCTCCACCAAATGAGGTGCAAACCTGGACAGCTCCGCGAACTTAGCCTCGTATTGGGATACCGTCATGTTGTTTTGTTCGAGTCTAATAAATTCTACTTCCTTCATATGACGAATACTTTCAGGAAAGTACTTGTCATTGAACAGTTTTTGGAACGCTTCCCAAGACATCTTGAGTGCGGCAGGCTGGGTATGCTTCACGGATTCCCACCAGTAATCTGCCTCTCCACGGAACATAAACGTGGCGAATGGAACCTTCTGTTCCTCCGTGCATCCCAAGACATCAAATATCTTGGTAATTTATTTAATCCACGTCTCCGCCTTGATCGGATCTGGCTTTCCCAGAAACTCTGGTGGTCCCAATTCTTTGAACTGCTTGGCAGTAACAATTCGCGAGTTGTTATTATCGCCACCTATATGTTGCACACGAGTCTCCCTCGTCTGATTTTGCATAAACTGCAAAAAACTTCTAAACATCTCATCGTTTATCGTCTGACCAGCGTTATTTTCAGGATGAACATTGCCTTCTTGTTGCACGTTCTCCTGGTTAACGATTAAAGGTGTCTCCACGGTCTCATTCACTTCGTTGTTAACGTTCTCAGCTGCCATTCTCAAATACTGCCATAAAACAAGGGTTAATTAAACAAATCAACATCTCACATATTAACCCTATGCTCCGACTGACCAATTAAATACCACATAAGCTTAGGTAGGACACACTAGCGAAGGATTTACTCGTCTCTCCCCTCCTAGTTCTATTCCCCGATCTCCACCAGAGATCATATCCCTAAGCTCTGATACCAACTGTGACGCCCCCAGAATAGGTCCATTCAACCCAACCCATTCTGAGTCGCCAAATACATGGTACAGAATTCAAATACAAACTTTATATCATACGGTCGTGCAAAATACGACCACACAACTGTGAGTGTCAATACAAATATGTAGAAAATATTAAGATTCAAACTAAGTCCTCATTACATTATTATCACACTATTTATCAGTAATAGTGAGGACTACTACTGCTCTAACTCGGACCATCACTCTGTCCCCCGACTAGTTCCCGCAACATTCTCATTTCCTGAAGAGGACAACAGATGAAAAGGGTGAGCTCAACTAGCTCAGTAAAGAATATTATGACTAAGATAATGGAAAATAAATTATCGTTAGCCTTCAATAAATCAGATAAAATATAATGGACAACCAATCTTAGATTAATATTCGCAGCGGAAATAACAATTCATTAGAAGAGTTAAGCAGAGAATCAAGTCTACTATCTTCTATGATTTAAAAGTCCATCATCAATATTTTATCCCTGTAACATCAATCAATATACATCTCGAGTCAAATATTCATCTTTGCACTACAGGCCAAAGATATTCATTTGTATCATCAGTGGTCATATTCATCTCAACACCTGTCATCTTTGCACTACAGGCCAAAGATATTCATCAGGTAATCATTCATCTTTGCTCTACAGGCCAAAGATATTCATCAAGTAATCATTCATCTTTGCTCTACAGGACAAAGATATTCAGTTACATCACCTTTTAGGACTGAGAATGATGAAAAACATTTAAAAAAAACGAATCTAGTGAGATAAAAGACAAAGACTAAGGATTCGTATTTTAGTATATTCAATTCAAAATACCTCGTAATAATCAATTATGGAGCAAAATTCAAGAGTAGAGCTCTAAACTTGGATACAATCAAAGATAGTAACCTTAACAAGCAATTTGGACAAATCGAAGAAAATTTAATTTTTCTGTGAATAGTGCCGTATACGTGAATAGTGCCGTATACGTGAATAGTAACCCCGACGGAAAAAGTAAGAATTTCAACATAAAATCCATGACAATATTTCTGTATAATGATATTGAAAAGAATAACATCATTTACGAAAGAAAATAACATCCCTTACCTCAAAAAGATAGTACCTTTGACTGGAATATCGGATATAATATCGAAGGAAACTTGCACTGAATACTAATACTCAAAGTATAGAAATACTCACAAAAATACGCTCGATATTATAGAGAGAGAAAACTTCTGATTCTGGTGTGATTTTCAATTCTAACCTAAGCACCCTATTTATAGAAAAAGCTTAGAATGCCAAAGGAGACTAAATGAATAAAATATTATTTTTTCTCCAGCCGCCGGCTGCTCTCCAAAAAGCCATCAGCATATTTTTCAACCAAAAGTGGGGCCCACCCATTAAAAAAATATTTATTTTTCGAAACTTCAATAATTCATAATAAATAGCCCCTTTGTCAGAAAAATACAAATTCTATGTCCTTCCATAGGAAATTTAATTCTCTACAACTTTGTAGAAGGAAGTTTTTCCAAATTCCAAACATAAATTATCCGAAATCCATAAACAGATGATTTCTCACTCCAAAATATTGATAAAAACTCATCAGCGCCAATTCCTTCTTTAATATCCACAAAATAAATATTTCCTTATCATATAAATCAATAATTAATTATTCACAAATAATATTATAGAACTACAATATTAACAACCAGGTCGTTCCCAGGAAAGAGGGGGCCTTCCGATAAGGACTTCTCCTTACTGGCGCGCAATTAAATAACCCCTCCTAGACAGAACTTCCTTAGACATTGTCAATAATGCTATCTAATAATATTATTCAAATAATATGAATTATTGAGTTGATAACGTGAAATACTGTGCAACGACAATTATTGAATCAATACTACAAAATATCAACTGTAGCCATTATTGAATCAATCATATAAAATGGCAACGTAGCAATTATTGAGTCAATAAAATATCAATGTAACAATTATTGAGTCAATAATATAAAATATCAACGTAGCAATTATTGAGTCAATAATATAAAATATTGAACAGTAATTACTGTAACAATAATTGAGTAATGGCTTCTCACGTAAGACTCAATAATTCGAAATACTGTGCAATACCGTGTATCACTGTATTTTAACCACCGGGTATTTCAACAGTACTAACGGTAACAACCACGCCGTTATTTTGTAAAAAGTTATTTCTGTCGCTTTCTATATCCGACAGTTATTCCGTTGTGGGGGCCCACAAATAGCTGCGCCGTCGTACGAATATTCCCCGACAACAAGAATATTCCACGACCAAACGAATATTCCCCGACAACAAGAATATTTTATAACCACTTGCTCATTTTAAAAATGTTTGCACATTTCACCCATAACTTTCATATTTATCAAATCAACACCTTACTATTTCGAAATAATATATAAAGAAAACTAAATCTTTATTCATAAAAGTTGGGGTCTTACAACCTCCCCTCCTTATGAAATTTCGTCCTCGAAATTGACGTACGTACCTGGTATGTCGAAAAGGTGAGGATACCTCGCTTTCATTTCTGATTCCAACTCCCAGGTCATTTCCTCAATTGCATGGTTTCTCCACAAAACTTTAACTTGAGGTATAATTTTCGAGCGTAGGACATGCTCCTTCCTATCCAAGATCTTGACAGGTACCTCCTCGTACGTTAAATCTTCGGCTATCTCGTCTGGTTCTAACTCAATAATGCGGTTTGGATCCTTCACATATTTACGTAACACGGATATGTGAAACACGTTATGAACACGAGATATGCTTGGAGGTAAAGCGAGTCTATAAGCCACATTTCCTATTCGGTCAAGAATCTCGAATGGACCAATAAATCGTGGATTAAGCTTTCCTCTCTTCCCAAACCTTGTAACTCCTTTCCACGGAGCAATACGTAATAACACATGGTCTCCAACATTAAATTCCACGTCCTTTCGATGAAGATCCGCATAACTCTTTTGTCGATCTTGTGCGGTTTGTATACGTTGTCGAATCATTTGGATCTTTTCTGTAGTCATACGTACTAACTCCGGTCCCAACAATGTTGTTTCACCCACCTCGTTCCAACATACTGGAGAGCGACACTTTCTCCCATACAACGCTTCGAATGGAGCTACGCCTATACTTGCCTGATAACTGTTGTTGTAGGAGAATTCCACCAATGGTAAGTACTTATCCCAACTCCCTTTGAAGTCTAGAACACAGAGTCTCAATAGATCTTCAAGAGTTTGGATAGTCATTTCCGATTGTCCGTCTGTTTGAGGATGATAAGCCGAACTGAATCGTAAATCCGTACCCATAGCTTTCTGCAAACTGATCCAAAATCGTGAAGTAAATCTGGGGTCACGATCCGAAACTATGGATACTGGCATGCCATGCAATCTCACAATCTCATTCACGTACATATGAGCAAGACGTTCAAGGGAATAAGTCTCTCGTATCGGCAAGAAATGAGCAGACTTGGTTAATCTATCAACAATAACCCAAATCGCATCTAAGCCTTGAGAAACCTTGGGAAGACCCGTAACGAAATTCATCTTAATGTGTTCCCACTTCCATTTCGTAATCTCCAGTGGTTGCAATGGACCCTTCGGCACTTGATGCTCCGCCTTTACACGTTGACAAGTTAAACATCTCGAGATGAACTCCGCGATCTCTCTCTTCATATTGCCCCACCAAAATGTATGTCGAAGATCACGATACATTTTAGTACTCCCAAAATGGATTGCAAACGGTGTGTTGTGTGCCTCCATCATGATTCTATACTTCAAGTCGGAATCGTTAGGAACACAAAGTCTGGAGTTGACTCGAAGTATTCCATCTTCATCGATTCTCGCTTCTGGAATTGCACCTTCTTGCACCTTCATCTTCATCTTCATCAGCTCTGCATCCGTAGCTTGAGCAGCTTTAACTTTATCAATCAAAGCTGGTTCTACGCGTATACTTGACATCATCGCACTCGTTCCCACATATGATCTTCTACTCAACGCGTCAGCTACCACGTTCGCTTTTCCAGGATGGTATTGGATAGTATGATCGTAATCTTTCAACAGCTCAAGCCAACGTCATTGCCGCATGTTGAGTTCCTTCTGAGTGAAGAAATATTTAAGGCTCTTATGATCCGTATAAATCTCCACTTTCTCCCCGTACAGATAATGTCTCTAGATTTTCAATGCGAAAACGACCGCTGCCAACTCTAGATCATGAGTAGGATAATTCCTCTCATATTCTTTGAGTTGTCGCGAGGCATAGGCTATGACTTTCCCATGTTGCATGAGAACACATCCTAACCCTTTGCCCGAAGCATCGCTGTAAATAACAAATCCATCCGAACCAGATGGTATTGTCAGAACAGGTGCCGAAATAAGTCTCCTCTTGAGCTCTTGGAAGCTCTTCTCGCATTCCTCTCTCCAAACGAATTTCGTATCTTTCTGAGTCAACTGAGTTAATGGAGTAGCGATTTGAGAAAATCCTTCTACGAATCTCCGATAATAACCAGCTAAGCCCAGAAAGCTTCGTACTTCGGTCACCGACTTAGGTTGCTCCCAGCTTTGTATTGCTTCAATCTTTGCCTGGTCAACAAATACTACACGTTTCGATACCACGTGCCCAAGGAATGCTACTTCCTCAAGCCAGAACTCGCATTTCTTCAGCTTGGCATATAGCTTGTTCTCACGAAGCTTTTGAAGTACTAACTTCAAATGGTGTTCATGATCTTCACGGCTTTTAGAATAGATGAGGATGTCATCAATAAAGACAACAACGAATTGATCTAAATACTCCTTAAATACACAGTTCATCATATCCATGAAAGCAGCAGGAGCATTAGTCAATCCAAAAGACATGACTAAGAACTCATAATGCCCGTACCGTGTTCTGAAAGCAGTCTTTGGAATATCCTCAGTTTTAATCTTCAACTGATGATATCCAGAACGAAGATCGATCTTTAAAAAGAATTGTGCTCCTTGCAACTGGTCGAACAGGTCATCAATCCGAGGTAACGGATACCTATTCTTGATGGTGACATGGTTCAACTCCCGATAGTCAATGCAAAGTCGCATACTCCCGTCTTTCTTCTTTACGAATAAAACAGGAGCACCCCAAGGAGACGTACTAGGACGAATAAAACCGATGTCTAACAACTCTTGTAATTGGATCTTTAACTCCTGAAGTTCAATAGGAGCCATTCGATATGGGGTTTTAGAAATGGGCTTTGTACCGGGCTCAAGGTCAATAAAGAATTCAACTTCACATTCTGGGGGTAGACCAGGAAGTTCTTCGGGAAATACATCAGGAAACTCATTAACAACGGAAATATTATTCAAATATGATGTATTCTGGTTTAGATCAGTGACATGAGCTAAGAAAGCTTGACATCCATTTTTCAATAAACGAATAGCCTTGGGATTTGAAATGATATTGACTGATTTTAGTGGTTTAGTGGTTTGAATTCGCACAACAGGTTGATTAGGAATATGAAAACTAACAACCTTACGAAAACAATCAATTTTGGCATGGTAAGTGGTTAACCAGTCAATTCCTAAAATCACGTCAAATGCAAGTATTTTCAAAGATATAAGATCAACAGGTAAGGTAAGGGTACCAATCTGAATCAAGCAAGATTTGTAAACTGTAGATGTAACAAAGGTTTCTCCTAACGGAGTTTCAACAGATAAGTCAAAGTCTAATTTATCAGAAGTCAAGTTCAAACGTTGAGCACAAGCAGGTGAAATAAAGGAATGGGTAGCACCGGTATCTAACAAGGTATAAACTTCGCAAGAGTTTATGATCAGCTTAACCGTAATCACCTCGTGTGGATTCCTCGCGTTTTGGGCTGTCACGACAAACGCTCTTCCAAGAATCACCGACTTTGACCTGTCTGCAACCGCCTTTGGAATCACCACCCCCGCTGAACTTGGTTTCGCAACAGGACAATCTCGAGCTATATGTCCTTCTTTTCCACAGTTATAGCATCCTTTGAACTGTTGTGGGCAGTTTGGGCTGATATGTCCCTCTTTCCCGCATTTAAAGCATACGACCGGTGGTCGTTCTCCTCCCCTCGAAATAGTTGATGCTGGTGCTGATGTTGACATCTTTCGCGTTCTCATTGTTGTACCTTCTCTTCTTGAAATCTCCTCCCGATTCGCTTCTTCTACTATCATGGCCACGATAACCACTGGAGTGGTTACCGCTTCTGTCATACTTTCCTCCTCGCTGGTTGTCATTGCTCCGATGACTGCTGCCACCGGTACGACCTTGGTTGTGGTCCCTCGGTTGAACATAATCATTATCTCGTTCTAATAACTGGGCCCTGTTTACTACATCCGAATATAAAGAAAATTTATGAGAAATGAGGTATTGACGTATTTCGGGTTTCAAACCTCTTAGAAACATCCGCGTCATACGTTCCTCATTCTCCACCAAATGAGGTGCAAACCTGGACAGCTCCGCGAACTTAGCCTCGTATTGGGATACCGTCATGTTGTTTTGTTCGAGTCTAATAAATTCTACTTCCTTCATATGACGAATACTTTCAGGAAAGTACTTGTCATTGAACAGTTTTTGGAACGCTTCCCAAGACATCTTGAGTGCGGCAGGCTGGGTATGCTTCACGGATTCCCACCAGTAATCTGCCTCTCCACGGAACATAAACGTGGCGAATGGAACCTACTGTTCCTCCGTGCATCCCAAGACATCAAATATCTTGGTAATTTATTTAATCCACGTCTCCGCCTTGATCGGATCTGGCTTTCTCAGAAACTCTGGTGGTCCCAATTCTTTGAACTGCTTGGCAGTAACAATTCGCGAGTTGTTATTATCGCCACCTATATGTTGCACACGAGTCTCCCTCGTCTTATTTTGCATAAACTGCAAAAAACTTCTAAACATCTCATCGTTTATCGTCTGACCAACGTTATTTTCAGGATGAACATTGCCTTCTTGTTGCACGTTCTCCTGGTTAACGATTAAAGGTGTCTCCACGGTCTCATTCACTTCGTTGTTAACGTTCTCAGCTGCCATTCTCAAATACTGCCATAAAACAAGGGTTAATTAAACAAATCAACATCTCACATATTAACCCTATGCTCCGACTGACCAATTAAATACCACATAAGCTTAGGTAGGACACACTAGCGAAGGATTTACTCGTCTCTCCCCTCCTAGTTCTATTCCCCGATCTACGCCAAAGATCATATCCCTAAGCTCTGATACCAACTGTGACGCCCCCAGAATAGGTCCATTCAACCCAACCCATTCTGAGTCGCCAAATACATGGTACATAATTCAAATACAAACTTTATATCATACGGTCGTGCAAAATATGACCACACAACTGTGAGTGTCAATACAAATATGTGGAAAATATTAAGATTCAAACTAAGTCCTCATTACAATTATTATCACACTATTTATCAGAAATAGTGAGGACTACTACTGCTCTAACTCGGACAATCACTCTGTCCCCCGACTAGTTCCCGCAACATTCTCATTTCCTGAAGAGGACAACAGATGAAAAGGGTGAGCTCAACTAGCTCAGTAAAGAATATTATGACTAAGATAATGGAAAATAAATTATCGTTAGCCTTCAATAAATCAGATAAAATATAATGGACAACCAATCTTAGATCAATATTCGCAGCGGAAATAACAATTCATTAGAAGAGTTAAGCAGAGAATCAAGTCTACTATCTTCTATGATTTAAAAGTCCATCATCAATATTTTATCCCTGTAACATCAATCAATATACATCTCGAGTCAAATATTCATCTTTGCACTACAGGCCAAAGATATTCATTTGTATCATCAGTGGTCATATTCATCTCAACACCTGTCATCTTTGCACTACAGGCCAAAGATATTCATCAGGTAATCATTCATCTTTGCTCTACAGGCCAAAGATATTCATCAAGTAATCATTCATCTTTGCTCTACAGGCCAAAGATATTCAGTTACATCACCTTTTAGGACTGAGAATGATGAAAAACATTTAAAAAAAACTGAATCCAGTGAGATAAAAGACAAAGACTAAGGATTCGTATTTTAGTATATTCCAATTCAAAATACCTTGTAATAATCAATTATGGAGCAAAATTCAAGAATAGAGCTCAAAACTTGGATACAATCAAAGATAGTAACCTTAACAAGCAATTTGGACAAATCGAAGAAAATTTAATTTTTCTGTGAATAGTGCTGTATACGTGAATAGTGTCGTATACGTGAATAGTAACCCCGACGGAAAAAGTAAGAATTTCAACATAAAATCCATGACAATATTTCTGTATAATGATATTGAAAAGAATAACATCATTTACGAAAGAAAATAACATCCCTTACCTCAAAAAGATAGTACCTTTGACTGGAATATCGGATATAATATCGAAGGAAACTTGCACTGAATACTAATACTCAAAGTATAGAAATACTCACAAAAATACGCTCGATATTATAGAGAGAAAACTTCTGATTCTGGTGTGATTTTTAATTCTAACCTAAGCACTCTATTTATAGGAAAAGCTTAGGATGCCAAAGGAGACTAAATGAATAAAATATTTTTTTTTCTCCAGCCGCCTGCTGCTCTCCAAAAAGCCATCAGTATATTTTTCAACCAAAAGTGGGGCCCACCCATTTAAAAAATATTTATTTTCTGAAACTTCAATAATTCATAATAAATAGCCCCTTTGTCAGAAAAATACAAATTCTATGTCATTCCATAGGAAATTTAATTCTCTACAACTTTGTAGAAGGAAGTTTTTCCAAATTCCAAACATAAATTATCCGAAATCCATAAACAGATGATTTTTCACTCCAAAATATTGATAAAAACTCATCAGCGTCAATTCCTTCTTTAATATCCACAAAATAAATATTTTCTTATCATATAAATCAATAATTAATTATTCACAAATAATATTATAGAACTACAATATTAACAACCAGGTCGTTCCCAGGAAAGAGGGGGCCTTCCGATAAGGACTTCTCCTTACTGGCGCGCAATTAAATAACCCCTCCTAGACAGAACTTCCTTAGACATTGTCAATAATGCTATCTAATAATATTATTCAAATAATATGAATTATTGAGTTGATAACGTGAAATACTGTACAACGACAATTATTGAATCAATACTACAAAATATTAACTGTAGCCATTATTGAATCAATCATATAAAATGGCAACGTAGCAATTATTGAGTCAATAAAATATCAATGTAACAATTATTGAGTCAATAATATAAAATATCAACGTAGCAATTATTGAGTCAATAATATAAAATATTGAACAGTAATTACTGTAACAATAATTGAGTAATGGCTTCTCACGTAAGACTCAATAATTCAAAATACTGTGCAATACCGTGTGCTACTATGCAACACCGTGTATCACTGTATTTTAACCACCGGGTATTTCAACAGTACTAACGGTAACAACCACGCCGTTATTTTGTAAAAAGTTATTTCTGTCGCTTTCTATATCCGACAGTTATTCCGTTGTGGGGGCCCACAAATAGCTGCGCCGTCGTACGAATATTCCCCGACAACAAGAATATTCCACGACCAAACGAATATTCCCCGACAACAAGAATATTTTATAACCACTTGCTCATTTTAAAAATGTTTGCACATTTCACCCATAACTTTCATATTTATCAAATCAACACCTTACTATTTCGAAATAATATATAAAGAAAACTAAATCTTTATTCATAAAAGTTGGGGTCTTACAACATCAATGTAAATTATTCTTATTATTCCGTTGTTAGAGATATTATTATGATTTAGAGTTAGAACGTGAATCACCATATTCGAGGTACAGATCTCTAAATTTGGGGGAGTCACAATATGTATCATTTTGTATTTGTCTTTAGAAATTATTAATGCTAAAATAATTTTGTAACTAATATAACGTAATTTTAATTAATTAAATATCTTCAATATTAACAAACGATAAGTTTCAATTACCTTGCACCCCACGGCTTGTGTGGTAGAAGAAATTGCATAGATAAACTAGACTCTGATAGCATGTCTATAAGCATGTCATCATGATCTGGTTGCCTACGCGGCGTAATAGATGTAAAGCACTTCAAAGTCCATATCTATAACCATAGAAGAATAATTTACACAATATAGTTAAAAATTTATGAATATGCTATTAACAAATAAGTCAAATAAAACATTACTTGTAATAAAACTAAACAACCTGCAACATCGCAAGTATCTGCATTAGTCTCACGACATAAATGATGATATAAATAAGCTAGACATGCACTACCCCAGCTGTATGTATGCACCGTCCCTAGATCATCTCGTAAAGGTAAAAACTTTAATTTAACACGATTTTGTGTATAATCACAAAGTATGTGTGTTATGAGTATAAGCAGGTGAGCCCTAATGTGATATGATAATGTATAATCAGTAACATCTGTTTTTATTAACTCTAACATCTACCCCAGCCTAAGACTATTAGAATTAATATCTATATTAGGAGTCGGTCTACTTCCGAGAAGATTTTGAACTAATTTGCACCACTCCGGAATGGTAGCACTCCCATTGTTAGTATATGTCACAGGGGATCCAAGAGTGGGAAGACCCATTAGTATCTCTTCATCCTGGAGGGTGATAGTACTCTCGCCAATGGGAAGATGGAATTTGTGAGTCTCCACTCGCCATCTCTCTATCATGGATGTGATCAAAGCACCATCATATCTAATTTTTCCTACTCTATATATCCCATAAAATCCAGCTTGTGCAATACTATGAAGAATGCGCAAATCAGAGTGATTTTCACTCCACTACTGAAAATACCACCCCCCCATCAGCACGCGTACATTTAAGGGGAGGAGGCTCCTGCCAAATTTATAAATAAGTTAATATTAACAACTTCATAATTAATTTTTTTTATTGTGATATGAATATTTAAAATTAAAAACTTGGTGTTATTATTATTATTATTACTATAAAATAAATAAATAATACTTACCTCGCCCCACCATATATTTTCTGAACGATGGGAAGATTGAAGAGTCAATAATGATCCGTCAATAAGACCGGGGTGAATCCAGTTATCAACCATAAATTTATTTAAAAGTAAGAAGAAAAAAAGAGAGGGGAGAAAGTGAGATTATATGAAAAAAGAAGAAGATAGAAAGTGACATTATAAGTTAAAAGAGAGAAAGTGAGAGTTAAAAAGAGAGATAGAAAGTGAGACGAGGGATTGTTGCTTTAATAGTTAAAATAAAGCATTGAATGTTCATGTAAATAGCTAGGCTAGGGGATTGTAGGCTCATGTGACATCTTTTTTCCATATTTGCTTTAAAAAAAAGTACAAACGCCACTTTAAGTGGCGTTCAACTTCTTTTTTTTGAAGTTTGCTTAACAAAAAAATTATTAGAAAATATATTAAAAAAAAGGTTTCAACGCCATTTCATTTGGCGTTGGATCAATTTTTTTTTAATTTGTTCTCCAACGCCACTTCAAGTGGCGTTCAAAAAAAACTTATCCCTGTCGTCTTTCTTCAAATTTGCTCTATAAAAAAAATTTGGTTCAAACGCCACTTCAACTGGCGTTTTAAAAAAAACATATCCCTGCAATCTTTCTTCAAATTTGCTTTATAAAATTTGTTTTTGGTTCAAACGCCACTTCAGCTGCGTTTAAAAAAAAACTTATCCCATTAAATTTGCTTTATTAAAAAAGAAGGTTGAAATGCTAATTCAAGTGGCATTCAACTCTCTCTCTCTCTCTCTCTCCAACTTTCCTGACATCTTCGCTTTATATAAAAAAATCAGCTTTCCTTCTTTTCAAATTTGCTTAATAAAAATTTCAATCAACGCCAATTCAACTGGCGTTTGGCGTTGGATCAATTTTTCCCCTTTTACAAAAATTAATTTGTTTTAAAAATAATTAGCAGATTTTTTTAAAAAAAAAATCGTTTATTTAAAAAATAATCTAGTTAAGTTAATCTAATAATTTTCAACCCTCCAACACCAATTGAACTGGCCTTGGATTTGATTTTCAAACTCTAACGCCAATCCAATTGGTGTTTGGCCCATATTGAGAAAGCTTGAGAATTTTGGCTGTAATCTAGAAACTTGGGTCTGATTTAGTCTAATCTTGGAAAATACTCGGAGGCTTTGGCATTAACGACGGGAGCATTTTTTTTCTCACAAGTAGTTTTAAAATGCTTATAAATGACTTATTTTTAAAATGACTTATAAGCTAAAATGTAAAATGACTTATAAGTTAATTTAAGTTGTGATTTATAAATAAAAGTGTTCGGTATCATTTTTACTTATAAGTTAAAAATTATGTTAAAACAAGTTGTAAAAGTGTGTGACTAAAATGACTTATAAGTTAAAATATATTGTAAATATAATTAAAATAAGAGTAGAAGAGTCATTACATTTGATCAAACTTATTTATTTTAAAATGTTATTTTTTGAGAAGTAATAAATTGTTACCTCAAATATAACTTATAAGTCATAAAATAAGTCACACGAACACCTAAATAATAAAAAAAATTTACTTATAAATTAGTTTATCCAACTTATAAGTTACCGAACAGATTCGATCACATATTGAGCGACTCTCTATTTCAAGTGAATGGAGAGTCTCCATTTCATGTTCCATATTTAAAATGTAAGGGAATATGACATCATGCTGACAAGAGAGAGAGCGCACATTTTAAATCTAGACCATGAAATGGAGACTCTCCATTTACTTGAAATGGAGAGGATCCTAATTCGTGAGGTAGAAGGGACTCGAGTGTTTCTTTGGGACTTGTTTGGTTAGTTTCAATTTCTTTTTAAAAAAAATTCGCTATTTATTTTGTTACTTTTTTTTACTTTAACATTTTTTATTTATTATAGATTATAAACTTCATTCATCAAATATTTAATTTATATTGTCACCTTAACACGTGATAGTAAAATCCTACATCGAAATATAAGGAGAAACATTTAGGATACCATAAATCTAATATGTTAACATTTGAATCAAAATGTGATTTCATATGAGCATATATGGACTGGATATTTCTAACATTTATGTGAGAACTATCCACGTCCCAAGATGTCATAATATAATTTTCTACAGGTGTTGAAAAGGAGAATGTCCTTCCATCTGTCTTGGCTGATAATTTACCAGTTCATTGGAGAATAAGTCTTGAAGGACTAGCTGAAATGATTGTGGTAACATCTATAATGCTCGACTGTGTACTTGGAATGCCACTGTATTTTTGTTTGGATAATGTGATCGGTTCCATATGTTCTGCTATCTTCCATGCTTGGTCATCCCGAACCAGATCAATGCTTTATTGCACTCAACCACTTGGGGAAACTTGTATGTCTAGATGTAGATGGTGGGACATCATTTTTGCCTTCTTCTACTTGCAATAAGTTAACTCTACCTAAATTAGTTATTTCCAGTTGTCATGCAATATCATCCCCTCTTATTTCAAGTACATGCGATCGGGTTAGTTGTGGTAGCATCATCTGACAAGTCATTACCTTTAAGAACTCGTGCAATAGCGCTTCTTGTAAGCTATGTTCCATTTTCTGAGCGGTATCAGCTGCAATCTCTTTTCACCGCAGCCGATCGCATCCTTCATGGTTTAACAAATCTTGCACACCCAACGTGTGAAGGGCCATTGATACAGTTTCATGGTTTGTCTCTGTGATATACTATTCCGGAATTTATATCCTTTTCCTGGTGTATTTCATCTGTGTTGTTCATAAGTTTTAGTTTGCCTATGCTGCACTTCATTTTCAAGTTAATTGTTCATTATCTGTGAGCAGGTTCTTGCCAATTTAACTTCTGTGCAGTCATACTTCAATTTCTTCTCGAAGAAAAGGTTATGGCAAGACTTGATATAAATGTTAATATTTTTCTTAATTGTTGATTTTCTTAATCAAGTGAGTTGCTTGAATGGATCATAGGAACTTGAGGAGGCTGAAATGGAAATGGACCTTATCCAGAAAGAACTGGAATTGGGGCTGCAGGAGTCATCTAAACATCCCGAAGATTCACATCAGCATCCTGTTCTTCCTAGTAATTATTTCGAATGGAGGAAGATCTTATCATTGCTCGTCTGTCATAAAGAATTGGAGTCTCCAGAAGCACTTAGCTTAGCTAGAACTGAACAACTATAAGTTTCATTATCTTTGTTCTGGCCTTGTCCTCATCTAATTGTGTAATACTAATTTCATGGATATAATTACTGGTTGTGTATTTCCACCAATTATATATGGCTAAAGATTGCCAATATCTGGTTAGTCCGAGACCTTTCTCGAGGTTTTGGTGCACAAACAATGCAGAACCTCCATGATAGTGGTCCTGCTTATTTGTCCCAAACATGTTAAGCAAGATTGGCTTACACATTATATATTTAACATATACAAATGTATATATGTTTATCACATGGACAAATCCATATAATGCATACAACAAGAGGTTTTTTTTACTCACTGATGCACTTAAACTATCGTATGCATAGGTATACTGATGATCACTGATGTATTTATAATTTAAAAGCATCTCAAATTTACTTCAAAAAGTCAAAATTGATCTTGTATTTCACAAGAGATGGAATAAACAATATTTTCACAAGCTACAATACATTGCAATGAAAAGCATATACAGCCATACAGATGTGAAGGAAAGAGGAATATATCCGAAAATAATAACATATATACAAAAATCTTATGGACCAATATAACTGAACTTCGGACAGACAATAGCGGCAGTATAAAAGGATAGATCAAGTAGTAAACAAAATAAAATGGAAGCTAATCCTGTCAACACCTTGTGCAGTAGTAGGAGATGCACAAAAGTAATGTCTAGACCCATTAGTACTTGCCTCAACTTCTCAATCTTTTTGAGCTTTCCTCATTAGGCTCTGTTTTCAAATCGAAATCACGGCCTCTCTTGAGGTTAACATCCCTCTCAGTTTCTGTGGGGTTCTGATCATCATAAACCCTCTCAGTTTTCTCCTCCTCATCATCACCATCACCATCACCGTCATCCTCTATAGTCTTGAAATACTCATTAATACACCATGCATTATAATCACCATCACCATCACCATCATCATAATCATTATAATCATAAACATCGCACCAGGCATCATAATCATCCTCTATAGTCTTCAAATAATTATCATTTCACCAGGCATTATAATCATCATCATCATTCATAATCATCACCATCACCATCACCATCACCATCACCATCACCATCACCATCACCATCAGATTCTGTAGGGTAGAAATCATCACGATAGCAGTCATATGTTGTGTTGCAATAATGCACATTTTCATCTTCTTCGCCTTCACTTCCAATTAACCAATGAACCCCACATTTCTCCACCTTCACATTTTCATCTTCTGAGATGGAAATCTTGATGCTATCTCCACTTATGAAGTTTGATTTTATACAGCTCACCCCTGAATGCCCTACCAAACAATTAGTATAGGAATATC